>CAMXCT020006686.1:185438-365332 GCA_947184155.2 Cladocopium goreaui
CCTTCCTTTTCCTTCCTTCCTTTTCCGTCCTTCCTTTTCCTTCCTTCCTTTTCCTTCCTTCCTTTTTTTCCTTCCTTCCTTTTCCTTCCTTCCTTTTCCTTCCTTCCTTTTCCTTCCTTCCTTCCTTCCATCCAACACATCTCCGTCGACCACTCAGTCTCGCTCCCCCGCGGCGAGTGCAACTAAACGAGAACCCAAGCATCGGAGATGCTTTTGGGAACAAACAAAGTTTTCGCCATAACATATTTGGAAAACCAAAAACATGTTTGATGGTGAAAAATGACACTGAAGATTTTCGGGTACCCTATTTTCAAACAAACCCATTTAGTTGATACCCTCTGGTAAACGTTCTCAGTTCGCTGTGGAAAATCACCATCTTTAAGTTCGGTAAATCAACTATAATCACTATCTTTAAGTTCGGTAAATCAACTATAAATCAACTATTTTCATGGGTCATTTCCAGTAGCAAACTGTTCAATTTCAACATGGGATGGATCACATCGCTGTTTTGGGTGAAGCCGTGGTGTGTCAAACTGTGTCAAACTGAGGGATGGCGCAAGAAACTTCGGACGTTTTTCAATGGGAGATCTTCAGGATCCTAAAATAGAGGTACGTTAGTACCATATTTCAGGCCATATTTTGTGGGGATATTCACTTGCATATAGGCCTTATATAGGCCTTATATATGGTAGGTACCTCTTTTTTAGGTTCCTGAAATTCCCATTGATTGTTGATTTTAACGGTTCCACGGAATGAGAAGGCCAGTTTTTTTTGAATAGCTCCAGCCCAAGCTGGATGATATACCAGCCATCAAGCCCATTTCCACTATGGATCCAGTTGTCGCGGAATCGACGAGCATTCCGCATGTTCTGTTGCAGGTCTGCCGAGGGCTTTAATCCGCTGGGACAACCTTGGACTGGTACTATATTAGCTAGCCTATGGTAAACTAACAGCTTGCTATTGGAAATGGCTAATAGTTGATTTACCCATTAAAAATTGTGATTTTCAATAGTTATGTTAGTTTACCAGAGGGTAGCACTAACAAATCTTTGCAGCATATGGAAATATACCTCTGGTATCCTCTGGTAATTTAACGTAGCTATGGAAAATGGCCCATAGAAATAGTTGACTTACCTAGTAAAAATGGGTGGATCTTTCCAGTTCGCTATGTTAAATTACCAGAGGGTAGCACGGCCCAAATCTTTGCAGCATATGGAAATATCATGAAATCTCCAAGCTTTGTCCCAACCGTGCTTCGGCTAATTGTCGCCATGGGTATCTCTTTGCAGATGGGGAGCGAAGTTTTTTTCCTTGGCATTAGGATGATGGGAATATCATGCCCCCCTCCAGTCATGGTTGTTTTATTCTGATGGTTTTTGCCATACCCTCTGGTTATTTAACATAGCCATGGAACATGGGCCATTTATAGATGGTTTACCTATTAAAAAATGGTGATTTTCCATGGCTATGTTAAATAACCAGATGGTATGTGTTGCATAAATGGAGATTTTCCAGCAATCCATGTTCGATAATCCGATAATCCCATGAAATCTCTGTTATATTCCCATGATATTCCCATTCTCGAATTCCCGTTTAATTCCCATCACCATTAAATGAGCGATAGTTATCACATGCTATCGCCATTAATCCATATTCCCATCAATCACCATTCTTTGCATTGTATCTGTAAGATTGGCCATGGACTTTTCACCAAACTCACTACTTGGTGGCTCATCCCACTTAGTAAGTGGGTTATAACCACAGTTATAAATGGATTAACCCTACTTATCCCATTTATAACTGGGGTTATAACCTACTTACTAAGTGGGATGAGCCACCAAGTATAGACTCCACGGACTTCCCAGGGCTTCTGCACCAGTTCGTTGAACTATGGTGGAGTTTCTGCTGCAGAACGGGGGATGAAAGCCGGAGATAGGGGGAATCTTAAGCTGCCATTTGTTGGAGCTTGCTCTTTGGCAAATTGAACTAGCAGCTAACTGGTTGGTGCTTTGGAACATGAATGGATTATGACTTTCCATTCAGTTGGGAATGTCATCATCCCAACTGACGAACTCATATTTTTCAGACGGGGTAGGCTCAACCACCAACCAGCTAAAAAATGGAACATGACCATTTTTTGAAGGGCAAATCATCGAATCAAACTAAAGGGGCAATGTTAGGAACAGCCATTGCCAGAGTATTGGCCATCTCGAATTTGGATGTCATGAAACTAATTCAGGGATGATTAATGCGATTAATGTGATATGTGATGCCACAACAAATTGATCTCCACGCCATTCCTGGATTGTTGGTCTGAGCGGTTGGTTATTCTATGTTATATGTTCAAGTACTAGGTGAAATCACTCCACAGGCAACATCTTAAGATAACTGTGTGATACCAAGTCATATCCCATTCTTGCAACAGACACGATGTCACATATCACTCAATCAAATCATCCATTTCGTTATTTGACAAGGTGCTTTACACTTTATGGATCTTTATGGATTTATGGTCGATGGTCGGTAGATCTCTACGTAATGGGGTCCCTGTGAACGTAAGACACGGAGGAGACGGGGGTACCTTCAGGAGATGGAGTCAGGGATAGGAGACTCTCAGGCCGCACCTCCAAGAGGTTTTCTCAATGAAACTGTGGATGGGCCAGCGAAATCCTGCACCACCAATTTGGGAGTGTTGAAACATGTTGAAACCCTAGAAATATAGTGGGATGTTTATGGATGTTTACCACCTATCAACGCAGGACTTCGCGCCGCCTGCCCCCAGGATCCATCTATGCACATTTGCAGATCTTTGGCATTCTCTTGGTAACCTGGTTGGGAAAAACGATGGGAAGCCGATGAAGGCGAAGTGATTGGTAGGGTAGTTTAATGATGTTTAATGGCTTTATGTTGGCCATTTTTTCAGTGGAAATACAAGAAAACCAAATTAAACATAGGTAATTCAAGATTGGTCATTGAAAGGATTTAGTTTATTTTTGGGCATGGGTGAAATACGATGAATGGTGGTGTATTATTTTTTGTTGGTGTGTTACCTAGTATGTTTTAGTCATGATGGTACCACTTGATGTCCTATGTGGAAATTCCTTTCAGGAGACCAATTTGGGGATGGTCACCCCTCGGTCACATGAAACACGGCAGGCCGGGCAATGGAATGCCAGTAGAAAATGGTAAAAAAAATGTTGGCCCCCCATAGGGCCATGGGTTAGGAAGCCTGGTAATTAGTTTCACCAGTGAAAATCCCCTGGGTGAAAATGGGCTTGAAATTATTCCACTGGTGAATCATAAATCAAATGATCAAACAAGTCCTTGTTCAATGTGCCATTTTGGGGAAGATAACTATAGGCTATATTTTTGTTAGTTCACCTCTAGAAGTTTGGGAGATGGGGCTAGGCCCTGGTGTGGAACTGCACCAGCATCAGGTGGGTCATGTGGAAGCCTTGGATGAAGAGGATTTGTGCCCTGGCCATCCGTTCTGGCTGGATGGATACCTTCGCAGTATGACTATGGAAACCCCCATGGGGTGAAAGCACCAACCACACTATCAATCATGGGGTGAAACTTGCAAAGATAGATCAAAAAGATGGACTGTGCCTGTACACTTGAAATGGTGGTTTTGATAAGAAAATGATGATAGGCCATTTCGTGCTAGCTATGGATTCCGACCTGGTCTGGCTGTCCCAGCACTTGACATTTAAGCTGTTTAAGCTTAGTGTGTTTTCTTTTCTTGGGTGCCATACATCAAGTATCTTCAACAACGCTTTGCTTGTGGGTCAGTCAATGTATATACGTCTATATACTGTATATAATATTATTAATGTGTATATTCACCACTATAATTAATCACATTGTATAGACAAAACACATGATAATGAAGAATATACATATTCAACACCAATGTACATAATATATCTGTATATATATCCTCCTTGGAAAAATCTCTATAAAATAGATCACCTGGGGGTACGATTCTATAGAGATGAGGCTGGTAGGCCAGTGTTTACTATAGAATGGTACCTGGATTGCGCCCATGCAGTTTACATACCCAAAAGTGACACCAAACTTGAGGCATTGCAAACCCAGTTTTCTATTCTATAGGGGGTCTTTTTCCTGATCACTTGGACTCAGGTTTTCATTTTATAGTGGATTGTTTGTTAGATTTTGTTACAAGCAGTGGCCAGTATGATTAGCCTCATACTGGCCACCGCTTCTAACAAATAATCCACTATAGAATGAAAAACTGGGTCCCAGTGATTAGGAAACATGCCCCTTACAGAATAGAACCCGCTATTTCCAAGGCCGAAAATGTGGTTCACGTTTGGGCTAGCACCTTTCAAAAATCCTTGGGAACCATTTTTAGAAGAGTGGTTGGATCTCCAGTTTAAAGGAGCAGCCCTGCACAAAACTGATTCGTTAACAGTGTTGACCACTTATCCGTTTACAATATGTATCAATATTTTTACAGTATTATTGCCCACTGACACCCCCCTTCCACTCCTATAAAATGAAAACCCAGCCTCATACCCACCGCTTCTAACAAATAATCCACTATAGAATGAAAACCTGAGTCCAAGTGATTAGGTGCCCCCTATAGAATAGAAACCGCTATTTCCAAGGCCCAACATGTGGTTCACGTTTGGGCTGGCACCTTTCAAGCAAAAAAATCCTTGGGAACCATTTTTAGAAGAGTGGTTGGATCTCCAGTTTAAAGGAGCAGCCCTGCACAAAACTGATTTGTTAACAGTGTTGACCACTTATCCGTTTACAATATGTATCAATATTTTTACAGTATTATTGCCCACTGACACCCCCCTTCCACTCCTATAAAATGAAAACCCAGCCTCATACCCACCGCTTCTAACAAATAATCCACTATAGAATGAAAACCTGAGTCCAAGTGATTAGGTGCCCCCTATAGAATAGAAACCGCTATTTCCAAGGCCCAACATGTGGTTCACGTTTGGGCTGGCACCTTTCAAGCAAAAAAATCCTTGGGAACCATTTTTAGAAGAGTGGTTGGATCTCCATTTTAAAGGAGCAGCCCTGCACAAAACTGATTCGTTAACAGTGTTGATTACTTATTCGTTTGCAGTATGTGTCAATATTTTACAGTATCATACAGTATTTACAATATTATTGCTCACTGACACCTCCCCTGCCACTCCTATAAAATGAAAACCCAGCCTCATACCCACCGCTTCTAACAAATAATCCACTATAGAATGAAAACCTGGGTCCAAGTGATTATAAAATGGAAATCCAACCCCCCTCTATAAAATAGTCACCAAGTAGATTCTTTTGTGGAATGGTGCCAGCCCAGATCCAAAAAGTGAAACCAAACTTAAGGCATTGCAAACCCAGTTTTCTATTCTATAGGGGGTCTTTTTCCTAATCACTTGGACTCAGGTTTTCATTTTATAGTGGATTATCTGTTAGAAGCAGTGGCCAGTATGATGCTGGGTTTTCATTTTATAGGAGTGGCAGGGGGCTGTTGGTTTTCTTGGGTTTCTATTCTATAGGGAAAATCCCCCCCCTTAGTCCTGGGTTTGCGTTTTAGTCCCTATAGAATGGAACCCCCAGGTTTGGTCCGAATTCCAACAGGGATGTATATATAATATGTTGGTGAATCATCACAATCAGCACCAAGTTGGCGTCATAAAACTCCAACTTGGTACTGAGATTGGTGGGAACTTGGCCTAGGTTAATGACAGATCTGGTGGATGAATCTGTCATGGCGGAGCTCAGGGTTCGAGCGCAGCAGTACTGCGCTTTTGCAGGAGCTGTGCTTATCATCGAGAATCGGGTGTCATACCATCTGCTAAACATACAAAAAAACTATGGAAAACATTGGAAAACCACATTTGTTATCGGTAAATCAACTTAAATCAACTATTTCTATGGCCATGTTCAATAGCTATGTATAGCTATGTTAGATTACCAGAGGGTATCTTGGGGATAGATAGAGATACACACATGCAGCACATCTACAGCAAGTCCAAGACTTTCAGAAATTTCAACTTTCAGTACTTCAACCACGCTTTTGGTTGTGGTTTTCTATGGTTTTCTATGTCCTTTTTGTTTCATGGTAAAATCCATAGCATCCCAACCGCATCCCAACCAACTTCGTCGCCGATGGGTACGACCAATGTGCGACGGCTCGCCCTGTTGATGGTTAGGACTGGGGTTAGGACTGTTTCACATCAGTGAACTATTTTAATTTCACCAGATAGATAGATAGATAGAAAGATAGAAAGATAGAAAGATAGATCAATCGATAGTTAGATAGATAGATAGAAAGATAGAAAGATAGACAGATAGATCAATCGATAGTTAGATAGATAGATAGAAAGATAGAAAGATAGAAAGATAGATCAATCGATAGTTAGATAGAAAGATAGAAAGATAGATCAATCGATAGTTAGATAGATAGATAGAAAGATAGAAAGATAGAAAGATAGATCAATCGATAGTTAGATAGAAAGATAGAAAGATAGAAAGATAGATCAATCGATAGTTAGATAGATAGATAGAAAGATAGAAAGATAGATCAATCGATAGTTAGATAGATAGATAGAAAGATAGAAAGATAGACCAATCGATAGTTAGATAGATAGATAGAAAGATAGATCAATCGATAGTTAGATAGATAGATAGAACGATAGAAAGATAGACAGATAGATCAATCGATAGTTAGATAGATAGATAGATAGATAGAAAGATAGAAAGATAGATCAATCGATAGTTAGATAGATAGATAGATAGAAAGATAGAAATATAGAAAGATAGATCAATTGATAGTTAGATAGATAGATAGAAAGAAAGGAAGATAGAAAGATAGATCAATCGATAGTTAAATGGATAGATAGATAGAAATATAGAAATATAGATCAATCGATAGTTAGATAGATAGATAGAAAGATAGAAAGATAGAAAGATAGATCAATCGATAGTTAGATCGATAGATAGAAAGATAGAAAGATAGATCAATCGATAGTTAGATAGATAGATAGATAGATAGATAGATAGATGGATCAATCGATAGATCGATCAATCGATAGATCGATCAATCGATAGATAGATAAATAGATAGATAGATATAGATAGATAGATATAGATAGATAGATATAGATAGATAGATATAGATAGATAGATATAGATAGATAGATATAGATAGATAGATCGATCAATCGATAGATCGATCAATCGATAGATCGATCAACCGATAGATCGATCAATCGATAGATCGATCAATCGATAGATAGATAGATAGATAGGTAGATAGATAGATAGATAGAGATAGATACAGAGATACAGAAATACAGAGATACAGAGATACAGAGATACAGAGATACAGAGATACAGAGATACAGAGACAGACATACAGACATATATACATACAGTCATACATACATACATCATGATCATTGCTCACCAGCTCCCAAAACATGATTCTGGCAAAGTGTCTAGAGAGCCATTCAAAAATCCCATCAGAAATATTCTTAAAAATCCCATGTCGATTTGAATCCCTTCCAAATGGTGCTAAACTGTTTTTTTTGGTGGGACCGGAGGATCTCCTGCAGGAGATTTGAAGAAGAAGCGCTACAAAACCACCATCTTCCAGGGCTTCAAACCGGACCCACAGGACGTTCTGCAAGCGGTGTAAGCATGAGGGAATGATCGAATTTTGGCATCGTAGACCTTCTAAAAATGTGGGATAGCCCCCCAAAAAATGATGTTCAAAGGCCATGGGGGCCATGTGTCAATGGGGAGAAGTATGATGAAGCACTGTTTTTGTTCGTGCTTTGGAACATGAATGAATTATTTTCCATTCAGTTGGGAATAACCATATGTTTCCAACTGACCTTCCATATATATGGGGAATAATCATCCCATGCCCATTGACGAAGTCCATCATTTTTCAGCAGCTTAGTGCACCACCAAGCCTGATCAATCCCTCAGAATCCACAGGAAAATCCACAGATCTTTTTCTTTGGCGTTGTTTGAAAAAACAGAGGTTTTTTCTTGGGATATCTGTGGATTTTCCAGAAATTTGTTGGATATATCCACAGATTTTTCAAAAGATCCAGAAATATCCAGAATTAGCATCTCGAGTTTTTCAAAACATCCAGAGTTTTCAACATAACTAGCCTGTGGTAAACGTTTACATAGTTATTGAAAATGACAAAAAAATGATGGGTAAATCAACTATTTCGACTGGGTCATTTTCGATAGCTATTTTGACATAACCAGAGGGTATTAATATTTTGTTTCACCAATGAATCAACATCTCATTCGTTTGCACTGTCCGTGCAAAACCTCATCCGACCAGGATAGTTGGGCACTCTCCAGCATGGTTCGAAGCAAACAAAATAGCGAGGCATCAGCGTCCTAGGAAAGACGGTCCTGGAAAGATTGGTGTAGGTCGTACAAGGTGGGGCCCCCAGTCGATAGCTAAGTTGATGGTTTTATAACTCCAATTTCACTATGGTTAAGTTGGTGATATATCGATGTTGTTAATGGGGATTATTAAGCAATTTATAACTGGGGGGCACCACCTTGTTTTAGTGAGACGAAAGCTGGGATTTACCCTATAGGGTAATATAGAAAAAGATGAAAACCATTCGAAAAATGCTTGGATTTCAATGATCGACAAATGGTGGGTGGTTTCTACAATTATGTCAGTTTACAGGAGGGTACTATAGGATATGAGATGTTTATGGGATATATATTATGGGTATATCTATAGTACTATTTTCTATGAGATGTTTATGGGATATATATTATGGGATATGGGTACTATATGGGATATATATACGGGTGTTTCTGATGTATCTATGGACTAATTTGGACTATGGATAGATAATCAGATTTTATGGATGGGTATGGTTGGATGATATGGATCTCTGTAGAAGATCTCAACATTTTTTATTTTTGGGATATATATTGTATAGCCAAATAACTACTTAATGTGGGTTTGATTGGGGCTAGAAGACCAAGCGGAATTATAGGGATGTGATGGGGATATGATAGGAACTATGAATATGTATATATATAGTTATATATATATATGTCTCATTTATACATATATATTATACATCGTATGTAAAAACAACACATATTATGACATATCATTATTACTATTATTGTTATTAATATTAACTATTATTATTATACGTACACACGTACACTTACTCAACCAACAATATGACATGTATATGTTGTCCAGAACACTGAGATAGTGGATTTTGGGGCAGGCCTTCGGACCAAACTGGATGTTGACAAATAAGACAGTTCATTTAAAATTAGCAGAACAGTAGCAAAGCACATACCCTCTGGTTGTGTCAAAATAGCTATTGAAAACGGCCATTTATATGGAAATTTCCCATTGAAAATGGTGATTTTACATAGTTTTTTGTATGTTTACCAGAGGGTACACGGTAAACAGCTGGTTTGTAACCAACTATTTTGTTACTGACATTACCACAGGACCAACAAGCAAGCTGGGCCATAACCAGGAAAAACCGTGATAGACATGGCAAGCTTAAGAGGGGTAACACTTAGTAACACGTCATCCAGTTTGTAGTCAGTCATAGATTTTATATGATTTTATCATTTCCAGGATCGTTCAATCGCGCAGTGTTTGTCAAGGTTTGCAAGGGACAGCTGCAGTTGTTCAAGAGTATCAAACTATATATTCCATTGTATCACCATGTACATGCGATTAATCTATGTTATAAACTTATGTGTGCTATCCATTATTTATAAGATATGATATCCCAATTCTATAATTCTATATTTTCAATAGTATGTGTACCATACATGGATATAATGACACCAGATGATTGGAGCAGGAAACGTGTCTTTTTGGAAGTGTCTTGGTTCCATTTTTTTCCAGAACCATATGTTTGGGACAAGAACATTTCGAAGGGAAAACTCGTGGACCGATAGGTTTGAGACATTTGCTGCTTGGGACTGCAAACCTTGGTTTTTGCGATGTTGGTGGGTGAAAGCTCTATTGTGGTGGATGGTGGTGAATGATAAAATGAGTATGATTAAAAAAAATGGACCCCAAAAGGGATCGCATATATCAATCTTTCAGGCTATAATGTGACCTTTTTTATGTTTTTGTTCAGGCTGATTTTTGTGGCGAATGCCGAATGCTTACAACTGGTAGGTCTTGCACCATTCTTGGGTGCCGACGCATTGACCAGAGGTTATTGGTTCAGATCTCCATCCCATCCCCGGTGACATGGTCAAGACGTCTCAGAGAGCTGGTTGGTGGTCACTGGAACCATGGAATGGATTATGACTTTCCAGAAACACTTGGGAATGGAAAATCATCCCGACTGGAAAAAAACTCCATCATTTTTCAGAGGAGTAGGGCGAAAAACCACCAACCAGACAGAGTTTTTCATGTCTTTTCCGAGTTCTGATGACCCTGATTCGCTCCAAATGTTCAACTCGATCTGTTTTTTCAGAGCCATGACGATCGGATTGGAATCCTGTTCCGGATTGTTTCGGGCTGGTTATGGCTGGTTCATTTGTACATCACTCCAAAAACATGACCATTTCAAGTAACACAGTTCCGAGAGTAGGACATCCAGTTGTAGAAAGTGATTTGGGGGAATCGGACGTCCCGAACCAGCCTAGTTAGTATATGTGCAACCCACCTTTGCTTACTTGTAAGCAGGCATCTAAGCTGGAAATACACAATCCTGAATTAACAGATGAATACATATATGATTTGCTTTTGTTATCTTTTGTTATTAGTTTAGTAACTATTAAACTAACATTTCTTTCTTTTAGTATGTTCTCTTGAATGTTTCTACTCCATTTCCAGGTTATGAGCAGATTACCCTCTGGTTATTTAACATAGCCATGGTATAGATGGCCCATAGAAATAGATGGTTTCATCATTCAGAGACCCCAACTGGGCCCGGTGGTGACTGGAACATGTTTTATAAACCATTGTAAACCCCAGTAAGTACAGTTATATCTACCATAAACCATAGTTAAATCAATATCTGGTTGGTGGTGACTGGAACCATGGAATGGATTATGACTTTCCAGAAACAGTTGGGAATGGAAAATCATCCCAACTGTTACTCACTCCATCATTTTTCAGAGGGGTAGGGCGAAAAACCACCAACCAGCCAAAGTTTGCTCCTTCTGCACACAAACACCACGACTAGAACCATGACTCTAAGAGCGCGCTTTATGTGCCTCACCCGCTGAAATTGTTTTTTTGGAGGGTCAAAATTGATCTCCCAGCGCCAAGAATCGCAACTTTCAACGTCCGTTGAAACGTGGAAACCTCGTGGAACCAAAACACTTAAAGTGTTCTGGACCCAGAGGAGATTCGCAGACCCAGAGGGCCTTGGCCGCCAACTGGTGATTTCGATGTTCAATTTAGGGGTTGAATGCACCATTTCATCATGTATCAAATGGTTGGCTTTGTGAGATCGGATTGGGAAGGTGACTCTCCCTATCATCAAGTTATTGTCTGGGGATGGCAAAGATCCCTACAATCGGAAAACATCTCAAGTTCGCACGCAACTCATAGTGCCTATACATCTGCCTACCTTTTTTTTGTTTGGTATATACGGTATATGTAAGTCATGAGGACGGCCTGACGGTCTCCCGATCGGTCTGTTTCATGGTGTCGAACACCGCTACGGCGGTACGGCCAAAAAGGACAGCAGTGCGGTCATCCCTTCCCCCAACATCCTCGGAATGAGAGAGTGGCAAGTCGACCAGTGCCAAGAATCTTGGTACCGTAGTAGTTTGTTTAAATATAATTTTCTTTTAGTCCCAAAATAATCAAGTCTTATCCAAGATACCTGGTTGGTTGTTTATCTAAGAATCATCCCAAAATTCCCTATGATAGACTGCACGTCTTGGCTGGTCATGTTCAGAGAAGTCCCATCTATTGACATGCTTGGCAGAGGATCCTACTATCTGGGGTAAAATTGTTTTGTTGTTTGCCGTGCCCAAAATTGGATGGTCAATACATGCTCGTCTTAAAACATCGCCAAAAACTATGGCATAACTATGGCTCCCTTGGTGTGGAAATGTGGCGCATACCTGAAGGTCGGATAAATCATAATCATGTGACCTGCCAAATCTTCCGGCATGTGTAACCACGCCAAAGCGCCAAATCTTCTAGCTTGGTGCATTCGTAGATAATATATACTCAGACAGTTAGTTCAATCGCCATTTCAGGCTGGTTACATTCACATTGTGGAAATGATGCTTCAAATGATGTAGTTCCAACATTCCACATCTTTGGTGGCTGCTTGCCGACCATTTGGGGTTATCCGCACTCCAACAGTTCGCCGAGAGGTTTCATGTTTAGCACATGATATACCTATCCTTTACCTATCCTTTACCTATCCTTTACCTATCCTTTACCTATCCTTTACCTATCCTTTACCTATCCTTTACCTATCCGACCTAAGTGTTGAAGAGCGCCTGGATCAACAGCAGCCAAGTGGCAGGCCAAGTGCTGCAAGCTTGTTGGAGGTGATGGATTCCTGGAGGGATCAGCGGAGGTAACTTCGGAGGTTTTTGACATGGGGAATTAACATGGTATAACCGTCCAAAATGGGGACAATTTCCTGAGTTATGTGAGTTATCTAGTCAGAAATTCTGAAGGAATCATATCACACTTGGGGTAAAAGAAAAGTCATGGTACATCGGGATGAGCACCGTTGATGGTCCCTTTTTTGGGGGATGGACGAGATGTGCATTTACCGCTGAAAGATTCGGACGCATTAGAAGGTGATGCCGTGATGCCTCATAGGTTGCAAAGTTGCTGGATGGAACTAGGCTCTTGAAAAAGGATGTATGAAGAATATATGGATAATTGGACCGGGTTCGAAAGCAAGATAGAACTGAGGGAATTAGCCCTCTGGTAATTTAACATAGCTATGGAAAATCACCATGTATAAGTAAATTCAAATCATCTATAAATGGTCCATGTTCAATAGTTATGTGAAATCAGCAGACGGCATGAGGATAGAATCGATTCATCCAGTTTACCCAAATGATCGATAAGAAGCCCAGCTCAGACTGTCCCGCAGCCAGGCCGTGTCGAGTTTCGTGCGGAAAAAAAGTTGGAACTTGCTCAGGATAGACAGGGTTGCTCCGAGCCATTTTAGGCTTATATATATAAAGTTATATATATATATAATTACATAGATTACCATAATAGGGATGTAAGGGAATAGAATGAAGACATGGTGTTTTTTGATATGTTTTTTGGGGACAGAACCAGCATCTAACAGGACCCGTGCTTTAGGCCCTGATGGCCTCAGGTGTTACTATGTTCACCAGAGGTAACCAGCTAAAACATATGGCTCGCAAAGTGCAATTGCTTGCCATTTTTTTTTTACTGGTTGGTGGTTTCAAACATTTGGTTTATTTTCCATTTCATATATGGGATATATAATCCTTCCCATTGACGAACTCATATTTTTCAGAGGGTTGAAACTACCAACCAGATTATATTTCGCACTATTGATGGTCAACATCCCATTAATAATACTTATGAATACTGTATCCCATGGGATTAATTACCAGCTAAAGAACATACATCTTTTGCAGGGTATATTTTCTTGGCCATGGAATAAGCCGAATGATTTCCACACTCATCCCCTTCATCAGTTAGCTCGTCACGCGAAGACGAGCCGGTCATTAAGTCGAATGACTGGTAGGTATGTTCTGGTAAGGAAACTGAAGGAAATGCCATCTATTTTCCCAATTAAAAATAATCTTAAACCATCGCAAATCACTCCAAGAAGATGAACATCCCTATCAACTGACGAACTCCATCATTTTTCAGAGGGGTAGTGGCGCAACCACCAAGCAGTTCAGTATTTCATATAGTATTTCATATATCAAATAGTATTTCATATAGTATTTCAGTCTTTCATAGTATTTCATATATCAAATAGTATTTCGTATAGTATTTCATATATCAAATAGTATTTCGTATAGTATTTCATATAGTATTTCGGTCTTTCATAGTATTTCATATATCAAATAGTATTTCATATAGTATTTCATATATCAAATAGTATTTCATATAGTATTTCAGTCTTTCATAGTATTTCATATATCAAATAGTATTTCGTATAGTATTTCATATATCAAATAGTATTTCGTATAGTATTTCATATAGTATTTCAGTCTTTCATAGTATTTCATATATCAAATAGTATTTCATATAGTATTTCATATATCAAATAGTATTTCGTATAGTATTTCATATAGTATTTCAGTCTTTCATAGTATTTCATATATCAAATAGTATTTCATATAGTATTTCATATATCAAATAGTATTTCATATAGTATTTCATATAGTATTTCATATAGTATTTCAGTCTTTCATAGTATTTCATATATCAAATAGGATTTCGTATAGTATTTCATATATCAAATAGTATTTCATATAGTATTTCATATAGTATTTCAGTCTTTCATAGTATTTCATATATCAAATAGTATTTCATATAGTATTTCATATATCAAATAGTATTTCGTATAGTATTTCATATAGTATTTCAGTCTTTCATAGTATTTCATATATAAAATAGTTTTTCTTATAGTATTTCATATATCAAATAGTATTTCATATAGTATTTCATATATCAAATAGTATTTCGTATAGTATTTCATATAGTATTTCAGTCTTTCATAGTATTTCATATATAAAATAGTTTTTCTTATAGTATTTCATATATCAAATAGTATTTCATATAGTATTTCATATATCAAATAGTATTTCGTATAGTATTTCATATAGTATTTCAGTCTTTCATAGTATTTCATATATCAAATAGTATTTCGTATAGTATTTCATATATCAAATAGTATTTCATATAGTATTTCATATATCAAATAGTATTTCGTACAGTATTTATAGTATTTCAGTCTTTCATAGTATTTCATATATCAAATAGTATTTCGTATAGTATTTCATATATCAAATAGTATTTCGTATAGTATTTCATATAGTATTTCAGTCTTTCATAGTATTTCATATATCAAATCAGGGTATCTTCATGGTATCACGGTTTTTTTTCCTGGTGAAGCTTGCGGAGCTCAACTCCCTTACGCAGGTGCTCACCAGCTCAAGCGACAGGACTGCGAGGCCACACTGCGGATGGAATGATTTGTGCCAGGACTGGATTCTCTTAGGCTATTGATGAGATTGACTTGCTACATCAATGGGTAATAATCATTATTAATAGTGGTTAATAGTGGTTAATAGTGGTTAGTAGTGGTTAATAGTGGTTAATAGTGGTTAATAGTGGTTAATAGTGGTTAATAGTGGTTAATAGTGGTTAATAATGGTTAATAGTGGTTAATAGTGGTTAATAGTGGTTAATAGTGGTTAATGGTTAATAATGGTTAATAATGGTTAATGATGGTTAATGATGGTTATCAATGGGAGATCTTCCGGATCCGATTCAATGGAGGTACGTAAACGTAGCATATGCTTGGCCATATTCTATGGTGATATTCACTGAATTTTAGGCCTGAAAAATAGGCCTTATATATGGTAGGTACCTCCAATTGAGTTTCCTGAAATGGCCATTGAATTATTTTAATGTTAAATGATGATCATAAATACATATTAAAACAATAATATATATATATATATATTGATACTTCATATAAACTTTCATATAACTTATGTAATTTGGATTTATAGTGGAATTAAGGACAAATGATAATAGATAATCTAGTAATGTTAATGTTATTATAACATATACTAATTATAAACGGCCATGAGTTTATTACTATTGATCAATTTGTAAATAACTATTAATTTGCCTGACCCCTAATGCCACAAACCATCCCCAGTATGATTAGGATTTATATCGATTTCTTTGTATTTGCAATAGAATATAATATAATATATCTTAGCTATATCATTTCTGTTTATGAATAGCTATTACCCAACTCACAACTGTTGCCATGTTACCGAGCTTACTGTGATATTATCCCATCCCCCTTTGCTAATGTACGGTAGGGGGGGGCCTAGCTAATGTACGATACTTTTCCGTACATTTCTCAAAGGCTTACCATATGATTCCGTACATTTTTTTTGGGGGGGGCGCAAACTCACCAGAACCAATTTCTATACATCCAGTGTTTATTCCCGTTCCAATTTCCACTTGATAAGGCCAACATGAGTAAACAATCACTATCTTTATATCGTTGGTGTGCCAGTATTGTTGGCTACCAATTGTTGGACTATAGCAAACAATCAATATTTTGATACGTTCAGCTTTACCTTGTGGAGTGATTGCATAGAACCGCAGCAGCGTTTGGCTGCCATTTTTTTTGGGGTGGCAAAATGCCATGGGTGGCACCTTAGCTAACTAATACAGATACCCCCGTCAGTTCCAGGATTAATTTCATTGAATTAATTTAGTTGGATGAATTTTTGGTGACCGGTTCAGAAATCTAACTCAAGGGATATTTGGATTAATTTGCAGCGCCTCCGTTAGAGCAATGGCTCTGGAGAAACCACGGCAGCAACCAGCGCATTGCTTGTTCCCAACATGCAGCTGGGCACTTGAAAGACATGGAAAGAATTATATCTGAATTGTCACTCACCCTTTTCATTCTTTCGTTGGAGGATTTTGACGCCTTACACCTGCAGATTTGACATGATGCGGGATGATGCGGAAAGATGTTGTTTGTTGAGCTTGCTGATTCTTAGTGCTAGTTTGTTGGTGTTTCTGCTTTGCGTTAGAGGTTGCCAGGTGCATGGGGCTCCTCAAGCGGACCCAGTTGAGTGTTTTTTTTTTGTGGCCGAGGTATCGGCAAAATGCGGCCCGCGGTCTGGAACAAGAAATACTCTATCTATGTGTGCCACTGCGAATCTTGGCATACGTGTTGGGCACAGTACCATTGGAGCGCGGGTTGAGCAGGTGAAAGGTTTTCTGCGCAAAGACCTAGGGATGATTTGGCCCTTCTGGGATGACTCAGGGAGGCTTGGTGTCTGCCGTGTTTTTCAAATCAGTTGGCTGGCAACGACTCTGCAGGACAGTTCTTCGGTGACTTTTTGCAGGGGCATCGGCGTCCATCCGCTCATTGCGCTGTGTGGCACAGAGGACAATGGATCAAGTCCCATACTCTGTCGAGAACTATGAAGGACCTACAGTCAGAATCTAGTTCAAAGTGATCACATTTATGCAGGGCATTTATTTTTTAAGCTGGCAGTCTTTAAGGACTCAGAGGCTTAGACTTCTCGGAAACTTTCCCCACTGATACAGACAGTGAATATTTTAATTTGGTGTTCAGGAGAACTGAAAGACTACCAGATTATTTTCCATTGGCAACGGTGAGCTGAGGAACGGCCATCTGAGCAAACAGCTGTGCAAACTTCTGCGCTCGCTGAACCTCCCACGGGGACTGCAGATCACAAACATGAGGCCTCGACTTCCAATGGAACTTTTCCTTTTATTGCTGGGAGTGAGCTGAAACAAATAGGCTATCAAATGTGGTGTTTTATTTACAGTCTTATCATGAGAGGCTACAACCTCCAGGAATCAGAACTGATCCATTCCTCATGATGCAACCTTCACCTTTCAATTGGCTACTGCTTGGTTAACCACCACAGGATGCCATGAATTCTTGACCCAATTTTGTGGAGAAGCTCCCAGCGCCCGGGTTTCTGTATGGTTTCTGTATGGTCTTTGTGTGTGTAGGACCTATAATCCTCTACCAAGATGTTGGTATTTCAACCGGGTGGTGCATCTTTGCCAAGTGGCTGGATATAGCTGGATGCCCTCCCCAAGGCTAACTCCTTCAGGTGATATCAGTGATGTCCTGATGTTTGCTAGATATTGCTAGATTGTTGTTCCTTTTTGGGGGCAATGGTTACTCCGCGTCTTCCTCGAGTTCTGTCTTGGTCACTATGTCATATTCCTGGTTCTTGGCCTCAATTTGGAAATCAACGAGTTCATCAGTTCATCA
Source organism: Cladocopium goreaui (assembly GCA_947184155.2). Classification (NCBI taxonomy): domain Eukaryota; class Dinophyceae; order Suessiales; family Symbiodiniaceae; genus Cladocopium; species Cladocopium goreaui. The sequence goes on from CAMXCT020006686.1 coordinate 203,450, forward strand.
TAGTTCATTTCATCGAAGCCTCAACTGACCCCCAATAAAAAGCCTGGTGAGCCTGGTTTCATCTTTTTGGAGCAATGTGAGATCAATAACCCATCCCCACAGATGATTATGATCTATTGTGATTTATTGTTGCATCTCATCCTATGGGGATGATAAAAAACACCCCGTCCAAATGGAAATTGTCGAGGATGCCTTGGCCGCTTTGGGTGCAGAACGCAGCAGAGGAGGGGAAGGTCGAAAACGCCTTGGCGGAGGCCATTGAGACACCGGGGATGGGGACCTTGGAGCTGCTGGAATTTGAGTGATCCATGGATCCACTTGCATCCAACTATTCCGGCTCAGCTAGTTTATCTTCAAACGGGAGTTTATGGAGATCCTGCCAAGTCATTTCTTATGGAGATCTGCAAGATCTTGGGTAGAATCTTTATAGCTATCTTCACCCATGAAATTTGCGCAATCTTTCCCCGCTTCTCTTTCCCTTGTCCTTTGCAGCACACTGTTTGGGGATGTTTGGGGTCTCTCGTCAGCATACTTTGAGGAATTCTGTGAATTGATCTGAATCGTTTGATATCGTTTGTTTGTCAAATAAATCTCACACAACGGCCACTTACATTCATTATTTCGGTGCATTTGCATGGCATTGCATGGGTCATGCATTCCAGCTCTTTTAGCGGCCATGCATATTTTTTCAACGACTGATTGGAGTAAGATGTGCCGGGAGGCAGTATATATTTGTATCCAACGAACAGGTTTTGACCTATACAGCACACGATAACATATTTAATTCAGCTGCGTGATTTCATCAAAATTTTCAAACCGACCTGTCCCAGATGCCTTTCAATTTCTGACTATTTCGCGAATTTGTTTCGAACATGTTTGAATAGGGTTGACATTGTGTGATGGGCTGCTTCAAGCTGATACAAGTTGCCTGATCAGGCCCTGGAAGAAGAAGTGGCAGTGAAGTCATCGTTCGATGGTTGCGACAGACGATCCTTGCTTGACACTGGTCGGTGTTACCAGCTTTTGGCTGTTGCTATACAGTACATACCCCATGCTTCTGATCACTTTCGCTTTTGATCAATCTTGAATTCTTTGAGTCTCCTGTTGTTTGCTGTGTTTTTCTGAACTCTGTAGTTGTAGTTTGTTAGCTAGATATACCGTAGCTAGATGTAATTTCGCATCGGTGCAAGATGGTGCAAGAAACTGCCATCACATCAGCCAATTTTAGAAAGCTTTTCTATAAGGCCCAGACTTTGATGATGCAGCGATTGCAGCTACAAATGAACCGGTGCCTTGTCATTTGTCGAATCTTACATGATTTCCGGCAGTGTGGATTTGCGATGGTCGATGGTCGGAAAGAAACAAAATCAATTTAAAGCATCTGGAAGGAAAAGCTTGCTGGTAGGGGTTTAGATCCTAACTTCTTGCTGTTTGGGTTTCCTGGCACATATTGTGCACAGATCCAGTGCACGTTTTATGTTGGTTTTGGGCGGACTTGACCAAACGCAACAGTGAGCAGTTGGTTTATCTTCACCCCACTGCATTCAGGGCCAACGTGACCAAACGTCACAGTGAACCGCAAATTGAGTTCAGATTCTGTTGTTCTCGTTGTTCTCGTTGTTGTTGTTGTTTGTTTGTTTGTTTGTTTGTTTGTTTGTTTGTTTGTTTGTTTGTTTGGTTGCCTGGTTGGTTGGTTGGTTGGTTGGTTGGTTGGTTGGTTGGTGGTTGTTGTTGTTGTTGTTGTGGTTGGTTGGTTGGTTGGTTGGTTGGTTGGTTGGTTGGTTGGTTGGTTGGTTTGTTGTTGTTGTTGTTGTTCCCTCGGCCTTGTATAGACCGCGCGGGCATGTTATGGATTTAGCTTTTTTCCAGATGTTTTCCTTGATTTTTCGAACGGTTATTCTGTTGCTGTTGTTGTTGTTGTTGTTGTTTTTGGGGGGGGTGTTTGGGGTCGGGTCAGATGGGGTGGGCACTGCCGGGCCTGAAACGGCGAGCTCCCGATCCCACTGGACACATCTGGGCACTGCCGGACCTCAAACGGCGAGCTCGCGAGCTCAGTGAGCATTGCCGGACCGGAAAAATGCCAGAAGATATGTTAGAAAGAATGCTAGAAGATATGCCGTCCGGTGGCCTAAATGGACTATACGATTGCCGTTGCCATATGTATTGCTTCCATATGCCTCCCAATAGCATCCATTTCAAACTGGGCAAACACTGTGCAAGTCCTTGGTGGTCTAAAGTCAGTGAGCATCATCACATAATATCACATGCATCGATCAGGGATGAAAGGCACTACAAATCAATGAACAAGGGTAAAAAAAAAAGGTTGAGAAGATCACAAGCTTGGTAAGCCATTTTGTCATATATATTTTATTGCAATTGCAGCTCATCTAGTGGACCCTCATGTCTAGATCTTCTGAGTTCTGAGGAGTTCCGTGATCTTTTTTGCTAAACAAGTTCCTATAGATGATCCTAGTGGAGAAGTCTTGTACTTTCCTAGAATAGGTCTTTGTTTGGGGGGCCTTTCGGTTCTGTTTGTTGACAAAGCCTGCGCACAGTGATCTTGTGCAATCACGCGGGTTTCCGCAAAGAGCCCTGATCCCCATGCTTTTTGAACTTCCTTGCCATGACACTTCATCTCAATGGTTTGGATTTCCTGGGTTCCCACCTGCGGTATTTTTTGCTTCGCTCCATTTCCCTCCGCTGACTTCCCTTGGAGAGGAAACCATCTTTGGACTGACAGTCACAATGAGCGAAAAGGCTGCCCGAGCTGCAATCAAGTTGCGGAGTGTCCCGGTCACGATGGACCTGGCCAAGGGAAAGAACTCCAGTGAAATTGCTAAAGCAGCACATTTCACGGAGGAAGATTTCTGTGGGGCAAGCGCCAGGAAGAGCGTTCCTTTGTACGTGAAGGTTCTCCATGAGCATCTTGTCTTAGCTCAAGATATAGTTTCTTGAGCCATCAGACCAACAAAATTATCGCATGCCATCACAACATGCATCACGACAGGAACCACGGCAGGTTTTCCACCCATGAGAGAAACAAATCATAGCAAATCTCAAGCTTTTCCAGATATGCTCAACTTACGATATCTAAATTCTAAAGCATTGGTGTCGAAGATGTGGCTTCCATATCCTGCTGCTTGCCTAGGATGCACAAGTCCGAGTGCAGCAGGTACAGCTTGAGAATGGACGAGCTGGCTGCCAGGGCCCATGGATTTCTTCGGGGCCAGTGGAAAGGAAAGGCTTCAGAGATTGGCAGCTACATCCTGACCGAGTTCCGAAAATGTGTTGATTCTGCAGATGAGTTCAAGTCCTTCCTAAGGAATGTTGACAAGTTTGGGCCACCAGTGCTGCCGGGGGCTTGATGAAGCAGAGCAGCAGCTGCCACTCACTCACCCACGCACTCGCTCACTCGCTCAATCTCACTCACCCACTCGCTCACTTATTGACAAACCCAGTAACACATTCAACCATCTTGATTTGTGAACAAAGCAGCGGCTGCTCTATGCTGCTCTCGCTTCATCAACTTGGGGACGCCCAATATCAATTCCTGGAGCCTGAACATCCACTTTAAAGATCTTTAAAGTGACCGAAAGCCAAGGTTGAGTCAAAATTGGTCTTTCATAAAAACATTGAAAAAGTGGCCCTTTGAATTGTTTAGAAATGTATATGCGGAATCGTTTTCGATTGTTGCGCAAACTCTGTTGGAAAGGTGATGTATGGTAATGTGCTTCGTTATTCATCGTTGCTCGAACTTTGCAGTTCTAGAGAGACATCCACTTTTCTACAGCATGCACTTTTCATAGAAGAAACCTTCACTTTTTCCCAAGCAAAACACCTGCTTTAAGGTGGTCGTTTAAGGTTCCAAGATGACATCTTGGGGAACATCTTGACAATGGATGGCGACGGGGAAAAAGAAATTGAAGCATCGCAGCGGGAGAGCGTGGGGCATTTTCAGTCAGCTGAAAGGTTGGTTTCACTTAATTTCTACTGTAAAGTTCATTACATAATGTGCATCAAAATATGCAGATGGAATATATTTGGTGGTGTGCCAGCCTTGTTGGCTACCATTGGTGTGCCAGCCTTGTTGGCTACCATTTATGTGTATATATATATGCATACATATATATATTATTATTATTATATGTTTATATAATACTTCTACAAATGCAGAAATGTACGAGAGGGGGGGTCCCCCCCACAATCAGGAGGGATGTGATATTTATCACTTGAATAAGTTGCAATGGTTTCGATATTGGATGATTATTGAGATATTAGGATCTACAAGGAAGAATCAATTAACTAGTTTCGGCTATAATGGGTATTGGATGACACTAGGATATTTATGGGTTTTGGACATACTATTAGTAAGTGGCTGCGATCAACCCCTGCAGGTTGATGTTTAGTTCAGGGATTATACTAATCATTATATTGGTGATTGTCATAATGAAATACTATTCACCGCTGGTTTATAGCTTAAATCTAGGAATGATATATTAATTTCGATTAGATCCGTAACAATAGTATATAGTATTCTGATACATATCCCGCAATATTAAGGTATGATATACTAAGGTAATATATTTCATTATATATTGTTTTATGCTTTGATATTATATGTATTAAATGTCCAACTTGTCGACTTGTTGTATACCAAATGACAGCTACCGAGAGTTGAATTTTGGGGGAATACTATTCTCCTTGATGTTTCATTAATACTTTATGTTCTCAATTGACTAATGGATGGTATATATTGGGATGAGTCGTAATACGCGTAATCACTATACTAATTGAATTCTGAATGGTACGATGACGTCGTGGTGAGGGATTAATTTCATATGGGTTGAATGGTGATGGGATGACATTAAATCCATGGTTTTGAGATGTTTAATCCCATTCAATGGTAAAATCAGGGTGAGGGATTGCATTTTTTTGCATCAAATCAAACGTATTCTGGTTGGTGGTTTGGAACATGAATTTGATTTTTTCATTTATATGGAATAATCATCCCAACTGACTTTCATGTTTTTCAGAGGGATTGAAACCACCAACCAGTATTCAACGGTGGAATGTAATTGGGGATTCCATCAATGAGGAGGGTAATTTAAATTCATGTAAACCACCTGAGTGGGTAACTTGGGAATATGGTCCATGGGAACTAGCAGCATATACATAGTCGGCATTTAACAAGGTAATAATGTCTGTGAATTGGATACGAATTGGGAAAGCAATAGTTCAAGGGGACATACAAGAAACCATAACGGTACCAGTAATGGTATAGTCATGAGTATATAGTGGGATCTACAACCGACTTGACAATGGGTGGTTTAGTACTAACGATTCTTTGGCTATAAATGGGGATATACTTCCCAACGAGCGCCAAAGTAGAATATTTTTTGGACAAGGTATACCCGAAGGTATATCCCATTCGCCATGAAGCGGGGTTAGTCAGAAGGGATTTTCGTAGTAGGGTTGACCCTGGGGATTTTACCCTCTGGTAAATAAACAGTTGGACCCTGAAAATGACACCTATTTTTAATGGAAACTAATCTTCCAAACCCGATGACTGGCAGGGTCGTCATGTTAATTTACCAGAGGGTAAGTGATATGATTAATGGTTATATTACAAAAGAGATATTAATCGGGGATCATTCATGGGTTTGTCCCTGAAAATGGTGGATTTCAATGGCTCAAACTCTTATTGGACTTGAACCTAACGTTCCAACTGTGGACAAACAGTCGGTTGGCCATGAACTTTCACCTTGAGTGGCCCTGGCAGTTTTAAGCCCACTGATCTTTTTGAGCATAGATGTTCTTTTCCCATTGGTTGGTTGATTTTCATAGAGGGTTTTTTTCAGAAACCCCTCTAACAACAGGTTTCTATGATGATAGATGGGATTAACCAGCTCCCGGCCCCTCTATTTGGGACATGGACATACAATGTGGTGGACACCATCATGAGTTGGCTGAAAAAGCCACGCGCTTCGACATCTCAACCACTCCAATGGTTCGCCTATATCATCATTTGTTTTGTCCAACTGACCTATCATCAGTCATCAGCATCAATCAACTATTTTATTGGATCCAAATAATTCAAAAAATCCATCATGTTCATCATGTTCATCATCGTCATCATGTTGAAAAAGATGGTAAATCCCCTAAATCCCCATGTTCCCCCCCATTCATTTGTCGTTCGATTCAACCAGGCTTTGGGACATGAAGACTGGTTCCTGCGAGAGGCTTTGGCAACTTTGGGGTTCGACCAAACATGAAATGAATTTACAACGTGGGCCCCGAAACGATAGCTAAGTTGGTTCATAACTCCAATACCTATGGTTTATGATACCTATAACTAGGTTTGTAAACCAATTTATAACTGGGAGGCCCCACATTATAGGGGTACTACCACTTTTTCAGACAAATAAAGATATTTCAGACATACCCTAGACAAGTATGGAGAAAATATAGAGAAATCTAAGGAGAAATCGAAGGGGAAAATATGGGAATGGAGAAATCTAAGCGGAAAATATGAATGAACATGTTTTTTTCGCTTAAATGGGATTGGTAAATCGATGTAAATGTTTTTTTTCAGATAGTTTCATTGGGGAGACACAGTTGTGAAATGACTGACCGCTCCTGAAAGACCAGGATTTTCTGGGTGTGGTTGTGTATCATTTTGAAACAATATTCTCACTTCTTGATTGAGAGGTTACTTGCCTTAAGGATTTTTCCCTGTAAGTTTTACATTGAGGGATTCAATGGATTGGTTTAGGGAAAAAAAATAACCGGAAAACCCCATCTTTAATGGTAAAAACCATGGTTTCCTGTAAATTTTCCCTTAAACCAATCCATTGAGGGAAACAGCAAAATAATCCGAGCGTCCCTCCTTTCACGTGGCTGGCAACGTCGTGGCCGGAACGCACCAGAGAAGCGGCCACGTCGGCGATATTCGGCGATCAACGCGGCAGAGTCGGCAGCATGGGAACATCTAGCAACTATACATCAACTATCCACTGGTTGGTGGTTTGGAACATGGCTTTTATTTTTCCATAATATATGGGATAATCCTTCCCATTGACCTTCGTATTTTTCAGAGGGGTTGAAACCACCAACCAGATCCATGTATTTGCCACTAACCCACCTGTATTAGTGGATATTAGTCTGTTTGGTGGTTTGGAACATGAATGAAAAATATATGGGATGGTATGTCATCCTTCCCATTGACGAACTCCATGATTTTTCAAGATGGTGACATTACACCACCAAGCAGAGTGGAAAAATTTCAATCCCTGGTAGGATGATTCCAACTCAATACCCTCTGGTAAACGTTTAGAGTTTGCGACATAGAAAATGGCCATTTATAGTAGTTTATAGTGAGTTTTCCCATGAATAGCATGGTGATTTTCCATAGTTGTATATGTTGAAGTTTACCAGGCCGGGTAATATTTATCAGGTGGCTTGAAACCTCACCGGTGAATTCACTAACCAACTGGTACCCATCTTTCCGAGGACAGCCAGCCAGGATGGGTAGTTGCTAAGTACTAACATTGGTCCTTCACATGGGATATAGATGAATCATGCTGGGATCATGTAGGATTTAATGGCGATGAATCATGGCTATACCCCCCTAGTCGAATGCAACTCTTTAGGTTGGTGCATCAAATTCCATCAAGGATCCCTCTGGTAATTTCTTACATAGCTAGTGAACATGGCCGATATAGTTGATTTATGTTCATTTACCGAACTTAAACTGGTTGGTGGTTTGCAACATGTCTTTTTCCATATATTGGGATCAATCATCCCATTTGACTTTCATATTTTTCAGAGGGGTAGGGCTCAACCACCAACCAGCTATAAATGGTGATTTTCCATAGCTATTTGAGGGATTATCCCCATGCAATCACCCGATTTTAACCGGCCGAATCACCAGCTCAGGGTGCTCTCTCACAACGGGCCGGTGGTGTCAGCCAGCTTCAGTCCAACGGGACAGGCCAGCGATGCTTGTTGTTTGTTGAAGTGTTTGTTGTAGCCCCACAATGGATACCCTCTGGTAAACTAACATAGCTATTGAAAATGGCCCAGTCGAAATAGTTGATTTTTCTTATTAAAAATGGTGTTTTTCCATAGTTATGTTAGTTTACCAGAGGGTAGAAAGGTCAATTACAACAATGTGGGCCCCACGAGTTATAAATTGGTTTGTAAACCCCATTAACTATAGTTATGAGTATCATAAACCATAATTATTGGAGTTATTGGCACCAACTGAACCTTTGGGGGCCCCACATTTTTCAGGATTTGACGCCCGCATCATCACCGCCCACCATTTTTCCACCAGAAACATGGCGGAAGAGATATCGAACGGACATTGCTGGGGCGTTGCACAGACGAAGAGTCAGATAACTTGTTTGGACACCTATATATATAATATTCACAAATATATATATATATATATATATTATATTCTCAATAATTGTAACTAATGGGTAACTAATGGGTAACTAATGGGTAAATAGTGGGTAACTAGTGGGTAACTAATGGGTAACTAGTGGATCTTTATCGCCACTGTATATATATATACATATATATATTCACAAGTATTGTATATCATTGTATTGTTTTTTGTTATTTAAATCCCAAATTACCATAGAGTAAATCAACGATTAATTTCTATGGTTGATACATGTTGATCCCCAGAATCAAACAGATGCTGAACAAAATGACATGTCCCACTATTTGTTTCATAGGATTTTCCGTTTCTATCTGGTTCTTTTTGGTTTCCATAAATCCCGTCAATCCCCATGGCTTACCATGACTGGATCAGCGTGGCCTTCAGGTGCTGACCGCGTCCTCAGACCGCACTGCCAGGCGTACATAAAATCGCAGTGAATTGTTGATGAACAGTATTTAATTATAGGATTTAATACATGAAGCCCTATGGTATTTATAGTATTTGGCTACAGTAACATGACAACTATAGTATCGGGATTGTGAGCATCAAATTCATGGTGGCTTTTCATGGGTTATATATAACAGGATATGACAAATGGAATAGTAGTGGGATATACTGTATGTATTGGCTGAAGACCAATCGGAAGTCCACAAGAGATGGGGAATCTATAGGTTTTATTTCTTGGGGGGTTCCGAAAGGGAAAATCCACAATATTGATCATATGTGATACTTGTAGTTGGTAAACTGTGATAAACTCTTGATATGATAATTGAACCATTGAAAAAAATACCAGATTTGTTGATTTTTGCTGGCAATTGTACTTAATGGGATTAGTCACAATCGTGATTCATCATTTCTCAATCAATGTTCAGGTACTGAACAGCGCATCATTGCTGAGTCAGCACGCCCAGCTACCACTCTGAGAGAATCAACTTTTTGGGTGTAACCCAATTTATTTGGTTGGTGGTTTGAACATGTTTGAACATGTTTTATTTTTCCATAAATTGGGAATAATAATCCCAACTGACTTTCATATTTTTCAGAGGGGTTTTCCCATGTACATGCCGATTTATAGAGGATTTCGCCCATGTTTGATGACACCGGAGATGATCTCACCATAGGCAGCGCGCTGAGTTGCCCAAGGAGTTTGTTTCATGATAGTAAGATGCTATGAAAATTAGAAGTATAATCAGAACAGAATGAGAACATAATGATAATAACGATAGTAACTGATGACAATTTGAAGTAGAATCAGAACATAATGATAACATAATGGTAGTAAATGATGACAATTAGAAGTATAATCAGAACAGAATGATAACATAACGATTGTAAATGATGACAATTAGAAGTAGAATCAGAACATAATGATAACATAATGATAGTAAATGATGACAATTAGAAGGAGAATCAGAACATAATGAAAACACAATGATAGAAAAAATGACAATTAGAAGTAGAATCAGAACACAATGTTAACATAACGATAGTAAATGATGACAATTAGAAATATAATCAGAACATAATGAGAACATAAAGATATGTAAATGATGACAATTAGAAGTAGAATCAGAACAGAATGAACACATAACGATAGTAAATGATGACAAATAGAAGTAGAATCAGAACATAATGAGAACATAATGATAGCAAATGATGATAATTGGACGTATAATCAGAACAGAATGAGAACATAATGATAGTCGATGATGACAATTAGAAGTAGAATCAAAACAGAATGACAACATAATGGTAATAAATGATGACAATTAGAAGTAGAATCAGAACACAATGATAACATAACGATAGTAAATGGTGACCATTTGAAATATAATCAGAACAGAATGATAACATAATGATAGTAAATGATGACAATTGGACGTATAATCAGAACAGAATGATAACATAACGATAGTAAATGATGACAAATAGAAGTAGAATCAGAACAGAATGATAACATAACGATAGTAAATGATGACAATTAGAAGTAGAATCAGAACATAATGAGAACATAATAATAGTAAATGATGACAATTAGAAGTATAATCAGAACATAATGATAACATAACGATAGTAAATGGTGACAATTAGAAGTAAAATCAGTACAGAATGATACCATAATGAAAGTAAATAGTGAATGATGACAATTAGAAGTATAATCAGAACAAAATGATAACATAACGATAGTAAATGGTGACAATTAGAAGTATAATCAGAACAAAATGAGAACATAATGATAGTAAATGATGACAATTAGAAGTATAATCAGAACAAAATGATAACATAACGATAGTAAATGATGACAAATAGAAGTATAATCAGAACAGAATGATAACATAACGATAGTAAATGATGACAATTAGAAGTAGAATCAGAACATAATGAGAACATAATAATAGTAAATGATGACAATTAGAAGTATAATCAGAACAGAATGATAACATAACGATAGTAAATGGTGACAATTAGAAGTAAAATCAGTACAGAATGATAACATAATGAAAGTAAATGATGACAATTAGAAGGAGAATCAAAACATAATGAAAACATAATGATAGTAAATGATGACAATTAGAAGTAGAATCCGAACACAATGATAACATAACGATGGTAAATGATGACAATTAGAAATATAATCAGAACATAATGAGAACATAAAGATAGTAAATGATGACAATTAGAAGTAGAATCAGAACAGAATGATAACATAATGATAGTACATGAAGACAGTTAGAAGTAGAATCAGAACAGAATGACAACAGAATGATAGTAAATGATGACAATTAGAAGTATAATCAGATCAGAATGATAACATAATGAAAGTAAATAGTGACAATGAAAAGTGTAATCAGAACAGGATGAGAACATAACGATGGTAAATGATGACAATTAGAAGTAGGATCAAAACAGAATGATAACATAATGATAGTAAATGATGACAATTGGACGTATAATCAGAACAGAATGATAACATAACGATAGTAAATGATGACAAATAGAAGTAGAATCAGAACAGAATGATAACATAACGATAGTAAATGGTGACAATTAGAAGTAAAATCAGTACAGAATGATACCATAATGAAAGTAAATAGTGAATGATGACAATTAGAAGTATAATCAGAACAGAATGATAACATAACGATAGTAAATGGTGACAATTAGAAGTAAAATCAGTACAGAATGATAACATAATGAAAGTAAATGATGACAGTTAGAAGGAGAATCAGAACATAATGAAAACATAATGATAGTAAATGATGACAATTAGAAGTAGAATCCGAACACAATGATAACATAACGATAGTAAATGATGACAATTAAAAATATAATCAGAACATAATGAGAACATAAAGATATGTAAATGATGACAATTAGAAGTAGAATCAGAACAGAATGAACACATAATGATAGTGAATGACGACAATTAGAAGTATGATCAGAACAGAATGAGCACATAATTGTAGTAAATGATGACAATTAGAAGTATAATCAGAACAGAATGATAACATAATGATAGTACATCATGACAATTAGAAGGCTATTCAGCACAGAATGATAACATAACGATAGTAAATTATGACAATTAGAAGTATAATCAGAACAGCATGATAACATAATGATAGTAAATGATGACAATTAGAAGTATAATCGGAACAGAATGATAACATAACGATAGTAAATGATGACAATTTGAAATATAATCAGAACAGAATGATAACATAATGATAGTAAATGATGACAATGAGAATTATAATCCGAACAGGATGATAACATAACGATAGTAAATGGTGGCAAGTAGAAGGCGAATCAGAACAGAATGATAACATAACGATAGTAAATGATGACAATTAGAAGCATAATCAGAACTTAATGATAACATAAAGATATGTAAATGATGACAATTAGAAGTATAATCAGAACATAATGAAAACATAACGATAGTAAATGATGACAACTAGAAGAATCAGAACATAATGAGAACATAATGATAGTAAATGATGACAATTAGAAGTATAACCAGGACAAAATGAGAACATAATGATAGTAAATAATGACAACTAGAAGTATAATCAGAACAGAATGAGAACATAATGATAGTAAATGATGACAATTAGAAGTAGAACCAGAACAGAATGATAACATAATGAAAGTAAATGATGACAATTAGAAGATATAATGATAGTGAATGATGACAATTAGAAGTATAATCAGAACAAACTGATAACATAACGGTAGTAAATGTTGACAATTAGAAGTATAATCAGAACACAATGAGAACAAAACGATAGTAAATGATGATAATGAGAATTATAATCCGAACAGGATGATAACATAACGATAGTAAATGGTGGCAAGTAGAAGGCGAATCAGAACAGAATGATAACATAACGATAGTAAATGATGATAATTAGAAGTAGAATCAGAACATAATGAAAACATAATGATAGTAAATGATGAGAACTAGAAGTAAAATCAGAACAGAGTGAGAACAAAATGATATGTAAATGATGACAGTTAGAAGTAGAATCAGGACAGGATGATAACAGAATGATATGTAAATGCTGACAATTAGAAGTATAATCAGAACATAATGAAAACGTAATGATAGTAAATGATGACAATTAGAGGTATAATCAGAACAGAATGATAACATAATGATAGTAAATGATGCCAATTAGAAGTATAGTCAGAACAACATGGTAACATAATGATAGTAAATGATGACAATTAGAAGAAGACTCAGAACATAATGATAACATAATGATAGTAAATGATGACAATTAGAAGTATAATAACCAGAACAGAATGAACACATAATGGTACGTAAATGATAATTAGAAGTAGAATCAGAACAGAATGATAACACAATGGGTAGTAAATGATGACAATTAGAAGTAGAATCAGAACAGAATGATAACATACTGACAGTAAATCAAGACAACTAGAAGTATAATCAGAACAGAATGATAACATAATGATATGTAAATGATGACAAATAGAAGTATAATCAGAACAGAATGAACACATAATGGTAGTAAATGATGACAATTAGAAGTATAATCAGAACAAAATGAGAACATAATGGTAGTCAATGATGACAATTAGAAGTATAATCAGAACACCATGATAACATCATGATATGTAAATGATGACAATTAGAAGTAGAATCAGAACACAATGATAACATAACGATAGTAAATGATGACAATTAGAAATATAATCAGAACATACTGAGAACATAAAGATATGTAAATGATGACAATTAGAAGTAGAATCAGAACAGAATGAACACATAATGATAGTAAAGGATGACAATTAGAAATAAGATCATAACAACATGAAAACATTATGATATGTAAATGATGACAATTAGAAGTATAATCAGATCAGAATGATAACATAACGATAGTAAATGATGACAATTAGAAGTATAATCAGAACAACATGATAACATAATGATATGTAAATGATGACAATTAGACGTATAATCAGAACAGAATGATGAAATATGATAACCATGAACAGTAAACACAAAACATGGAAAGCATGCAATTATAGAGGCAGAACATATCATCAAATGGTGGAAATTTGTTTCGGACATTTTTTCATGTTTCCCAGGGATCCCCATTCTCCATAATTAGCGACGTGCATGCGCCCATTTTCGGTCGTGGCCGGGTTAAGCTCAAATGATAAAGACCTGGGATTCCTGGGATACCCTATTTTCAGCTAAGCCCATGAAGTTTCTTGGAGTGGCTTGGTCTATGTCAGAATATGTCAGAATATGTCAGACTGTTGTTGGCATTTGCCAGATCTCATCTCAGACTCAGCTTGGTGGATTTGGCACCTACCATTGGTCATACTTCTGGACGTCTTCATGGCGCCCAATGAGAACTCCGGCTGCCCTGCCACGTTGCCGCCCGAGCTTCGCACGGGAGGGCCTCAGCGTATGCAACGGTGAATTGGCGATTGCGCCAGGATGCACCAACGGCATCAACGGCTCTCACCATTGTCCTGATAATTTTGCCATGTTTGAACTGGGAATAGTCTATATATATATATTTATATATATATATAGAGAGTATACCAGTAGTACCGCACAAGCCGGTGGCGGAAGTTTCAAAAATAGGAAACCTATAGGAGAGATTGGCTGTTGTGAATCAGGGATGGCAGAGCGAATCCACTGATGGACCGAAAGGTGCTTGAGGTCTCCTCTCTTTCTCTCTCTTTCTCTGACTATCTACTTACCTTCCAGCCTATCTTCTATGTATCTATCTATCTTTCTTTCTATCTATCTATCTATCTGTCTATCTATCTATCTATCTATCTATCTCTCTCTCTCTCTTTCATCTGTCTATCTGTCTAGCTGTCTATCTATCTATCTACCTATCTATCTATCTATCTGTCTACCTTTCTATCTGTGGTGCAGCGTCATTCAGTGTAATGTGGTGGAGTGTAGTGTAGTGTAGTGGAGTAGTGTAGTGTAATGTAGTGTAGTGTAGTGTAATTTCGTGTAGTGGAGTGTAGTGGAGTGTAGTTGTGTAGTTGAAGTTGTAGTTGTAGTGTAGTGGAGTGTAGTGTAGTGTAATGTAGTGAAGTGTAGTGGAAGGTAGTGTAGTGTAATGTAGTGGAGTGTAGTGTAATGTAGTGTAGTGTAGTGTAATTTAGTGTAGTGGAGCGTAGTGGACTGTATTGTAGTGGAGTGTAGTTGTGTTGTTGTAGCTGTAGTTGTAGTGTAGTGGAGTGTAGTGTAATGTAGTGAAGTGTAGTGGAAGGTAGTGCAGTGTAGTGTAATGTAGTGTAGTGTAGTGGAGTGTAGTGTAGTTTGATGTAGTGTAGTGTAATTTAGTGTAGTGGAGTGTGGTTGTGCAGTTGTAGTTGTAGTGTTGTGTAATGTAGTGGAGTGGAGTGTAGTGTAGTGAAGTGTAGTGTAGTGTAATGTAGTGTAGTGTAGTGAAGCGACATCTGAACCTCCAAAAGTGGTCCGAACCCCTGTTGTTTTTAACATTTTGACTTCGAAATGTGCTTCGCGCCACAACAGCGTGCACTTTTTCGACATCTGAACCTCCAAAAGTGATCCGAACCCCTAGTGTTTTGTACATTTTGACTTCGAAATGTGCTTCGCGCCACAACGGCGTGCACTTTTTCGACATCTCAACTTCCAAAAGTGGTCCGAACCTGGTGTGTTTTGTACATTTTGACTTCGAAATGTGCTTCGCGCCACAACGGCGTGCAATTTCTCATGTCTCATCTGGCCAGCTGGCTCCGCACCCGCCACTTTAGCGAGCCTACTTTTCGAATCTCCGGAGCCCCAAATCATTGGAAAAACAAAGTGTTTCGCGACTTTCCTACCTTTTCTCGCATCTGCATCTTCTTTCTTCTTACTCTTTCTCTTCTACTCTTCTTTCTTCTAATCTTTCTCTTCTCTCTGCCTCTTCCCTGCTCTGCTTTTCATCTGTCCATATTGTCGGAAGTTTGACTTCTAAACTTCCTTCGATTATCATATATATATATATTTATATTATCATATACAGACATATATAATTATGAGATATATTAGCTATATAGTTCCTTTGGGGGCATCTTCAGGCAATCCGATCTGTTACCTTTCAGGTCACCAAATTTCATTTGTTGCTCCTCCATGCCAGGCATGTTCGAATCCTCATCTGGGATGAGAATCAGGTTGATTACAATTCTCCAGCTTGAGAATGATCCACTTATGATCCACAAAAAGCTGGGTATGCCGAACCCCCGTTCCGATTCTCACAGAGATCCTCAGTTTTTCGGGCAATTGCCATGTGTTTGTTGAGAGGGGTTCTCATCATCCATTGATTTGGGGGCAATCAAAACGACCTCACCATAGATTGTACTTGGAAAAGGTACATCATCCGTGGATTTTTTTTTGTGAAAACACACACGCCCACAATATGTTCGTCAATGTATCATGCTATATATATATATATAATCATATATAATCATATATATATATATATACACCCTCTGTAAACGTTTACATAGCTATGGAAGCCATGCCCCATGGAAATAGATGGTTTACCTATTAATAGCGTGGTGAATTTCCATACTCATGTAAACGTTTACCAGAGGGTATACAACTCCATGACTTTGGTTGGTCTAAATCCCCTGAAAATGATCGAAAATCCACCGTTTTAACGCTTAACTTTGGGTAGTTTACTACCTTGAATATTTTGCAGACATTTGGAAATAGAATGCCCAGCTACTACGAGATGGTTTGCAGCCAAGTGTCCGGCTCAAAAGACATACTACCCATGAAGCTACCTACATGGATACAAACGTGGAATATGCAATACCTGCAGGAAAGGGCCCCCAGTCATCTAACTAGTTCGATCTATTCTTCACAGAATTGGATGATGGGAAAATTTACAGGAAACCCCTATATTTGATGGTAAAACCCATGGTTTCCTGTAGATTTTCCCTTAAACCAATCCATTGAATTCTCAATCCAACAGTTAGCTTAGATATAAACTGGTGGGCAAGTGTAATCCTATACTATAGTCCCATGAAAAAATGGGATACGCCTATTTAAATGTAAGTATGTAGTATCATATAGTAAACTAACTAACTATAGTAAGCAAACCCAAACATTTAATAACCTATATTTAACCGCAATTCAACCGTACAATTGAATATATGTACATGATTTCATGCTAAATTCGCCCAGCGCCCCTCCAGGCTTTGGAGCTCTGAGGGTGATGCCCTGCAGAAGCTCTCAGGACATTCGCAGGTGCGGGCTGCCCAAAATCATATCCCAAGATATTCTCATGAGTGCCACCGCGTAGCCCTGAATTGGCGTATGTATATATATATACATAGTATATTAATATACATAAGTATCCTATACGAAAGATTAAACAACGGTGATAGTGTTTTTGGTGGAATGGTCACCCACTGCCAGCCATTGAAATTTGGTGTGAACAGAACAAAAGGGTCAACAGAGGGTGCTGGATCTTTGGAATCCCATGAACGGGTCTATGTCGTGGATATAGGAACCTGCTGGGGTGCACATCCAAGTACTCCAAGTACTAGGATTTACAGTGCACTTTTAAGGGTATTTTTTTTTTTGGGGGGGGGGGTGCTATACAAAACCCTGCATCTTGAGGGGCGAGCCATACAGTACCTGTACCTGAAAATCAGATTCGAATCGGGCGCCATTTTCCAGCATCAAATTTGAGGTTCCAACTTGTTCAGTGAAATCCAAAAGGGGTTTGAACATGGTGTACCCTCTGGTAAACATACAAAAAACGATGGAACATCACCATTTTCTAGCTGGGTAAATCCACTATTTCTATGGCAATTTGTCAATAGCAAACTATCATAAATCAGCTATAAATCCCATTAAACCGACATTTTCCTATGGTTTTCCAACCAGTTTCCAACCCATTAAACGTTTACCAGAGGGTATACGCCCCAAATGGTTCTTTTAATCAGGGGACCATGATGATTAACCAATGGATTTGGATCCCAAAATACAGAGATCAAAACACCAAGGCGAGACGGCCCTCTTCGGATCAGTTGATGGTTTATATTTTTCCACTATAGCTATAGTAGAATTGTATCAACCTTTTTATAGATCCGATAGTTATTAAGTTAAGTTACCTTAACTTAGCTATCTCCCATGAAATATGGGATTTCTATGGGATTTACCTATTCAAAATGGTGATTTTCTAGCTAAATTCCCATCCAATCCCATGGTAAACGTCGCACAACACGACGTTTTGGCGGAGGCTCTGCACAGCGCCTGCTTTTCACCGAAGGGTGAGCAGGCACATGGAGATAGCGGAGATCCCCGGAGTTCACATGGCGCCATGTTTGGATTAATGGTTAGTAAAGGTTAATAATTGTTAATAGTGGTTAATAGTGGTTAATAATGGTTCATAAGGGTTCATCATGGTTAATGATGGTTCATAATGGTTCATAAGGGTTCATAATGGTTCATAAGGGTTCATCATGGTTAATGATGGTTAATGATGGTTAATGATGGTTAATGATGGTTACCCTCTGGTAAATTTTAACAGTTGGACCCCTGAAAATCACCAATTGTTAGAGGAAACTAATCTGAAAATCACCCCGATGACTACCAGGGTCTATGTTAATTTACTGGAGGATAATAGTGGTTAATACTGTTTAATAGTGGTTAATAGTGGTTAATAATGGTTAATAATGGCTGCTTGGTGGTTTGGAACATGACTGGATTATGACTTTCCAACTTATGGGAATATAATGGGATTATTTTAACCATTGTAAAGCCCATGAATACTATATATCGTTATATCTACCATAAACCAGAGTGAAATCTAGATCTGGTTGGTGGTTTGGAACATGAATTTTATTCTTCCATTCAGTTGGGAATTTAATAACCCCAACTGACCCCATCATTTTTCAGAGGGGTGGCTCAACCACCAAACAGAAATAGCATTTCTGTGTAACCTTGTGGATTAGCATTTGATATGGAGATATGTTTGATGGTAGCTTGGGGAGATTTTTCATGGCCACGGCCGCTTACACGGCTTGCGTGTGGGCCCTAAAAGGATCCGGATTTCCGCGTGGCATGTAGGGAAAATTTATGGAACAACCCCCCCCCCAAAAAAAAAACACACCCTCTGGTTGTTTAACATAGCCATGGAAAATGGTCCATTTATAGATGGTTCACCTATTAAAAATGGTGATTTTCCATGGCTAACTGTTAGTCATAACCAGAGGATAAACACTTCGAATACAATCTGGTTATGAAAATCATTGGGTATTAACTTAACAAAAAAAACAGATAAAAAATACCTTAACCAGGTGTCATTTTCACTTCTTTTTTGGTATTTTGGGGTTGTGAAAAAATTGGCGAATGACCGAGCCGCTGGGATGGCTCGCATGGCTCCACCCATGGCAGATGTGAGATATTTCTCTAGGCTTTATGGAGGATATAGCTATGGTTACTATATCTGGGTTAGTAAGGGAAATCATTCCCAAATGGCCGCAAGATTCAGGTTAGTGAAATATTATAATTTACCCAGCTATTAATGGTTACTATTTGGTTACTATGGTTTTAAATAAAACCCAGCGAAACTTCTAAAGATCACTACAGTTTCTCGCTGGATATTTTCTCCATGATTTGCCCATGGGGTGGGCACGAAAGTGCGCTAATGGCACGTGGGCACGAAAGTGGGCATTGCGCTTGGCTCAATTTGTTTCAGTGTCACAGTAGATTTGCACTTCTTCCCAACAACCTCCAGTAAGACCTGACTTTCTGAATTCATCAAAACCTTAATTTTCTCAGGTTTGTTTTTCAACGAAAAAGAACTTTAGGTTCATTTTCTCTTAACTGGACATGTGTTATGGGTTTTCTAGACCTCAAAAAGATGATGGCTATCCCCAAAAAATAAAAAGCTGATGTCATGATTTACGCCGAACATTGACTGCGCACCATCCAAATCTCGACTCGTCGACTGTGCGACCTGTAAAAAGCAGGGCGCCATGGGATCAGGAGCGAAGAATTGGAGTGGGTTAACTACAGCATGACTCAGCCATGTATATATATAAATATATTATTGTATATATATATATTATTGTATATATATATATATATTATTGTATATATATATATATTATTGTATATATATATATATTGTATATATATATATATTATTGTATATATATATATTATATGTATATATATATATATATTATTGTATATATATATATTATTGTATATATATATATATTATTGTATATATATATATATTATTGTATATATATATATATATTATTGTATATATATATAATTGTATATATATATATATTATTGTATATATATATAATTGTATATATATATATTATTGTATATATATATTGTATATATATATCATTGTATATATATATATATATATTATTGTTTATATATATATATTATTGTATATATATATATTATTGTATATATATATTATTGTATATATATATATATATTATTGTTTATATATATTATTGTATATATATATATATTATTGTATATATATATATTATTGTATATATATATATATGTGTGTTATATATACATATATATATAATATTAGATTATATTGAGGAGTTCACTCAACCACGCGTGCGTCTCGAGGGATATTAGAAGAATAGGTCTCTTAAAATGCACAAAAAGACGTATCAAATGGCTATATTAATGGAAGAAAATGAAAATAAGCCATCAACATGTGGGGTACCTACAAGTCAACATGGGTTTCGATATTGTTTCTTTTAAATCTGTGGATGTAGGCAAAAACTACTCAGTGACACAGTGACTACTTGAAATGAGGGTAGTTTAAAGGATTCTTGGTAGTCAAAATTGATGACTACTGCACAAGAAATCGCAAACAGATATAACAAATGATAGAAACAGAGCCAGAGTCTCTAAGTTTAATATGGAACGCAGCATTTGGGCCACATCTGGGCCGGAAAATCATCATCGGGGACCCATTTGTTGCCATGTAGAATGGTTTCAATAGTTGTCTTGTTTGTTTGCACCATGCAGCAGCGATGAACATATAGATGACAAAGGCTAGAATGACGTGTGTATTGAATTTATATATAATTCATAGACATATAAATATGTAAATCACACTATATATATATATTTATACATACACAATGTGTTCGTATCTAAATAAATACAACACATCCAGACATATGTATATATATATACGCATGTTATTTGTGATGTTCAATATATATATATATATACATATATATATATGATTGAACATATATATATATATATGGATATATTTTACCGTAGATATAGACATAATATATAGATATATACACATACAGTCACATACACACACATTTATGCAATAGCTATACATACAGCAGTGTTTATTTTCCAACCATAGACTGATGTTCATTGTTGGTTGAACACCCTTGGATTGACTGCGACTAAATGGCTCCCACTATCTAAAAAACATGTGTGTTGTGGCCTGTGTTCCCAATTGAGTGGTTTGACTGTTTGATTATACAGTAATGATTCTTATTATTTGGGGAAACCTTGAAGGGGTACTTTGCACTTTAATGTTTGGCAGGAAACAAGGATATGTTAGCCGAATAGGCAAACTAGTGTAATGCCTGGCAGGGTATCCAAGATTGGCCATGTTATCTTGGATGATTTGCCCCTGTTTAATCGTGATTCTGGGTCTCAGTCAATTACAAAAATCTCATGTGAGGCCTCGGACAAAAAAATGAGCTCGTCGAGGAAAATCACCCAGAAATCATTGGTCAACTTTGCAATTTTGAAATCATTCAAAATTCATCCAGATCAATGATGGGAACCCGTACTTTCAGTGTCTAAGGTATATTCATCAACCGTTTTTCAGAGTTTTGCATTTCACCATGAAACTATGCTTGTTCACAACATGGAAAAACATGATGAACCATCATGGTTCTTGGCCAGGTTTTGAATCCTGGTAAGTGGTTTCTATTTCCAATGTATAGCTGGGGTATATCCCACATACAACTGGGTTGATGATCACTCAGCAACGGATTTGATGACTGCCAAATGCTGAACATTTGATCCTTACACAAACACATTACTGGTTGGTGGTTTGGAACATTTGGATTATTATTTTTTTTTATATATTGGGAATGTCATATTCCCAACTGTTACTCACTCCATCATTTTTCAGAGGGATAGGGCTCAACCACCAACCAGCTATAGATATTATCACCTATAAACCATCCAGTTATTTTTCTAGATATATCACCATCAAAAAACCATAGTTTCATATAGGGCTAGGGCGAGCTAAAAACCACCAACCACATTAGATGATCATCGCAGGAGCGAGCAAAGGTAGCGAAGTACAGCTTCGAGGCCGTCAACGTTAAAAACTGCTCGCGGCGAAGGGTGAATTGAATGGGTCCTGGGTCGTTCAAACCTAGGAAAACCTAGGGTTTGAATGGGAAAACCATAGGAAAACCCATAGGAAAATGGTGGTTTACCCTCTGGTACACGTTTACATAGCGAACTGGAAAATCACATTGTTTAATGGATAAATCACCTATTTCGACTGGGCCATGTTCCAGTTCGCAAACTGTTAAATTACCAGGCCGGGTATATGTAAATGGGTTTGTCTGAAGATATGGGATACCCCAGTTATAGCCATTTTAATAGGAACATGATCATAATCCATTGGGTGTAAGGGTACCATATTTTCAGACACACCCAAATGTATCCCCATGTGCTAAAAAAAGTGCTATCAATGGTATCATGTTTTTAATGTAAGCGGTTTTTGTTGCTATATCTTGAGGGTAATGTCCATTGTTTCCTGGATATCTATGATTGGCCATGGTGATGTTCGTATGCCAATAGACACTGAAAGAACCCCAACACAAATTTCTGTCCAAGATGCCACCATGGAAAGTCATTTTCATATTGGACATCACCATTTGTTCCATGTTTCAGATAGTTTGCTTGGTCACATGGCCACTGAGAATTTTTCATCTGGATGTTTGTTAAGGTTTGTCTCAAAATAAGGGAACCAGAAATTGCTGGCACATCCCTTCATTTTCCAAGCAAAATGGTCTGTTGGTGCATCCCCATGTTCCACTTGTCGATTCTTTAGACATGGGATCTTTTAGCATCTGCCAATAGACCTACCCATCCAAATCTATGCAAGGTGGGCCCGAGTTCGAAGTTGGTGAACCCCGTTAGCTCTAGTTCATTCTAGTTCTATTTCCATATATGTCCTATAAACCCTAGCTAAATCATGCTAAATCTAGCTAATTCACCAAATTCTCTCTAGATTTCGTGAGATTTTCGACAGGCACTGGGAGCATTAGCAGCGTGAGCACAGCAAGTTCCGCCAGCGACAGCGGTTTCTTGGGCCCAAAAAACGGTGTGGCTTCCGAGGATTTCTCCCAAGATTTCGGAGTTTTCGGAACAGGGTAATGAAGTCGAAGCATGCCGAAGCTGGAAACGATAAATGGATTTAATGGGATTAAGCCATGGAAGAATGACTGGTGGTTTCAAACACTTGGATTATGACTTTCCATTTCATATATATGGGATGGAATAATCCTTCCCATTGACGAACTCATATTTTTCAGAGAAACCACCAAGCAGCAATTGAAACCACTAGCAATTTCCCAAAGAGCGCTTAAGCACAATTTCAATAGACCATAGGCATCAGGTAAACGATCGCTTCTCGGTGTTCGAACTCTGACAGTATCCGATCCCATGTTTGACTGCAGCTTGGTTTGGAACATGTTTTATTTTTTCAGATATTGGGAATGTCATAACCCCAACTGGTACTCACTCCACCATTTTTCAGAGGGATAGGGCTCAACCACCAACCAGCTATAGATATGTCACCTATAAACCATAGTTATTTTTTCTAGATATATCACCTATAAATCATCTAGTCATTTTTCTAGATATATCACCATCTCAACCATAGTTTCATATAGGTAACCATAGTTTATCTGGTGGTATAGCTATAGTTTCAGAGGGGTAGGGCGAGCGAAAAACCACCAGATATCAGATCCCTTAAATTCGCCATCAGGAAGCGAGCAGCTGGCCCTGTGTGTGGCCAAGGGCAACTTGCCCAATGAGATGCTTCAGAAGGCCACGCCTGGGCGACGGGGAATGATGAACTCATGGGAGACATAAGCCAAAAACTGCTTGGAAACTGCTTGGAAACCATAGGAAAATGTTGGTTTTTTCATGGGATTTATAGCTGATTTATGATAGCTAATATCTGGTAAACATACAAAAAGCTGTTGAAAATGGCCCAGTCGAAATAGTGGATGACTACCCATTGATAGCATGGTGATTTTCCATTGTTTTTTGTAAACGTTTACCAGAGGGTAACCATGTTTTTTTTAGTGGGAGATATATTACGACGTATCATGCTGCTAAACGTTCATTGGCTATCCTATACACATAATTAATCCATAATTAACCCCATAATTTAATATAATTTATGATAATAACCAATAAATACCCACTAATTATGGTTATAATACTAAATACCATGGGAATTATGGGTTATACAGTTATACCATGGCTATTATAACTATAATTTGCTATTATACCCACTAATTCTAATTATAATAGCCAATAACGAAAAATAGGCGAATATGGGAATTAATCTAGGCCAATACGACCTCACTGGAATGATGGGAATTGTAAGGTGAATCATCTCCAAATGGCCAACGCCTTGATTCAGGTCAGTGAATTTCAGTGAATTATTCTAATTTAACAAATGTAATGTGAATTAATGTGAAATAATGGTAATTTAATGATTATTCTAATCAGGTCAGTTGATTAATGTCAAGCTTGTCCATATACAGTCAGTAAGTATCACAAAAAAATACGAAAAAAGGAAGTTTGGGGAGTATCCCCCTAATTAATAAACCATGTTTCTTTTCAAATCCGGGGATGTTATTACTTTACCCATCAAAAATGGTGATGACTTGGTGCCTATCACGATGGTTTTTGAAATTGGGTGACTCCCACATACTGATTAAATATGATGTAAACAGAAATTCTCATGCGATTTTTGCATGAAATTGTTCCATCAGTTATTAGATTTAAAATGGATTGTTTTTTTTTTAAGTCTGGGAAAATATCATTGAAAACACCTGTTTTTCTGAGTGATTCTAGTGGGATTTAGCCATCCGTTGAATATGGTTTCCATCCAGCATGAATGGTTTTTTTGACTCGCGTTTGACTCGATTGCTGCTGGATCCGAACAACTTGACTTGACGTATGTTGAAATTGGGTCCCAAAGTGACCCCGTGCAAAAAAATCCGGCACCCCGTGGGGAAAGAGTGCCTACAATGATCGGATCGTGTCCACATCTGAAGCTGTTTTACATGTGGTATGATAGCATGAGTAGCCAGACTGATTGTGAACGAATTGTTCCTCAAGCAATGTTTTTTGAGTGTGACATATTCTGACAATATCTCAGTTTTCAATATTTAGCTTAGTGATACCCAATGTGTTCAATAGTGGCCTCGGACCACAGGTAGACCCCGTGCAACTCTTTTATCGCACACCTCTGACATTGGAGAAATGTCCGTTTTCCTGTTTGATTACCAGAGGGTAAATGGATGTTACCTGGGATTTAAGCACTGTATATCATGGATGCAAAAGAATGATACTGTGAGAACCAACTGGACATATGACAATCATATTAGTTCTTGGGGTAGAACAACTCAGTAATCGGATTATCATAGTGATACATATACAGTATATATATATTGTTTGATTTATATATATATATATGTATTGAATTGTTTTGATATGTTCAACTAAGTTGATGATGGGTGAACCTTGAATGGCTAGTTTGTTGGAAACCCAGTTCCAGTTCGGCTTTGGGAAGCATTCGGAAGCGCACCGCAATAAATTTCAGTTCAATATACCCTCTGGTTATTTAACATAGCCATGGAAAATCACCATTTTTAATAGGTAAACCCAGGTAAACCATCTATAAATGGGCCATTTTCCATGGCTATGTTAAATAACCAGAGGGTATAGTAAAAAATAGTTTAATGATGTCTAAAAAGAGCGTTTTTCAATCACCACATTATCTACTAAAACTAATTCTGGCGCCGAAGTTTGCACTCGATTGAGTGATTTTATCGATGGATTTCCTCGAAAGATTCGGACACATCAATCTTCACCCAGCAGCTTTAAGAGGATGAGCTTAATATCTGGTTGGTGGTTTGGAACATGAACTTTATGACTTTCCATATATTGGGAAGAATCATCCCAACTGACTTTCATATGTTTATATTTTTTTCAGAGGGGTAGCTATACCACCAACCTGAATATGTAGTTTCATCAGCACAAGCAGGTGCCTACATTCGAGCTCAACAAGACATGAACGCAGTGACTGCTCAACATTGAGCAGGCAAGAACTTGTTCTTGATGCTGAGACTCAGGACCAGATGGCGGCAGCGAAGCACATTGCAGGAGCTCGGGATACAAGTGGCTTCGCCCCGCTCAGCACATACGAAAAGGTTTCCAGCCTCATGTTTTGCGCGTTTTGGCATGCAACGCCAGATACTTATTGCAAAGAGTGAGAGCTCTGAAATATAGAACCTTGTCGAACGTCATAGCAGATTATATTTTGTTGTGAGCAAACCATTTCAAAGTCTACAGCGACCTTGGAAATTGGAATGGTAGAGGATCGAAGTGCCTTTCTGACAGTTGTTTGCAGGTTAAGTCCCAATAAGCCTAAATCGCATAAATTCATCAATTCCATATTTGTTTTCACATGTTTTCAATGCTAGACCACCATTTGCTATTGGTAACATCTGAATATCGCCGCAGAAATGGGCAATTAAGTTGCAAGTTGATTGAAAACCCATTATGACATAGAAGAGTGTTCGCAACCCCTGTTGATTTTTGATGATTTATGACTATACGGACTACGGTTTATGCTATCCTTTGTATTGTGGGCATTCTCACAATCCACTGGGAAATCCTTCTCAATAACCGAGTTCTTGCTGCAGCAGTTACGACAATGTCTAAGCTGATCTGTTGATGTTCCATGCCTACTGTTGCTTGTATTTGGATGTACCCTCTGGTAAACATACACATAACTATGGAACATCACCATTTTTCATGGGAAAACTCACTATAAATGGTGATTTTCCATAGTTTTTTGTATGTTTGCCATAGTTTACCAGAGGCTATTTGGTACATTGACTTCCTACCCCCCATCCTACCCTCGTATTTCTCCAGTGCCAGGCTGCGGCGCGCCTGATCCGAACGGAGCCCGGGCGGCCCGAGTCCTTCGCTATTCCGGCCCGAGACCGGGAGGCCGGGCACGGGCCATGGAGGATGGCAGGGGCAGGGGATGATGGCAGGGGAGGATGGATTGGGATGGATTAAGGCCATCCAAGGTGTGTGCCACTATAGTGGTGTATATGTATAATTATGTATATATATATATATTATTACCAATAAATAAAACAGTTATATATCCAATAGTGATAATATAACTATTTTGGCCACAGGGTATGGGACTTTGACCAAAATAACTCTTCAATGGGGGAATATATCACCAAGCGTGTCATTTGGGGGTGGGCTGAGGTGGTTTTAATGGGTACAACTACGGTATGTTCATCTCCATATGGGATATGGAGCCCCTTCAATTATGGCAAGAAAAAGCCCACTGTTCTTGTTGCTTCCACTGCACCCCCTAAGGGTGATGGATCTTGATGGCTATTGCAACCTTAGCAACCTGATTTTAACTACCCTCAGGTTATGACTAATATAGCCATGGAAGCCATGGCCCTAATCGAAATAGATGATTTTCCCAGCGAACTAAACCTCCATTTATGGTTGGGATTGTCCATGGCGAACTGGCAATGTCATAACCAGATGGTATCTGTTTAGGCTACTCAGGTTGCCACGAAAAAATGGTGCCATCAATGGGAGATCTCCAGGATCCTGATATATGGTAAGTGCCTCCAATTTGGGTTCCTGGAATGGCCATTGATTACCATGTTTCATGGGATCAGTGACCATAACCCATATATTTTTTTTATTGTATATCATGTTTTGATCATGGCATATATGGTGTTTATGTAGCGACAATGGGGATAGTATCCAGAAATGATGGTTGATGGTTGATAGGGTATTATAGAGAGCTATACTGTACCACCTGGTATACAGGATCATCGGGTATTTAACCAACACACAAAAATGGACATGTCTCCAGCACAAAAATGTTAATTTAAAGGATTGCCACCTGGCAAATCGTGGTTAGTTAGGTACTTTGAGAATTGAACCATCCAACATGGAGGGAGTTCACCAGGAACACATGGGGAGGTAAGCGTCAAAAAAATGGGGGAACCCAACTGATGGGTACAATGTGTGGAGGATTTGGATGAAATTGTTGAATTATGCGGACTTGGTTGTTGGAATCAACCACAATTCTTGGACATGTTATGATAATATTTGGATATCATGGGATACAACCAACAATTTATAGGGATGATCCATGATATACTGGCGCTATATTGAAGGATATTGATGGAGAAAAACTTGACCGCAACGGATAACCCCAATTCAATTCTGAAGTATAAGATAGTATAAGTATATCATATAGAAATCACATGAATTAATTTACAATTAGAATAGTCCTGGACATGAAAAATGGACTATACAACCACTTTCACGCTGGAAATTCCAGCTATGATCCATTTCACTGTTTCAACTGATATGCATATATACGTATATATATATATTTATATTATTATATATATATACTATAAACGAGTTTATATTTCAATCGCAGTGTTCCCATTTTTTGTAGTTGGCCTCAGCTTTATTCGAAACTTTTCGTCAGGCCACTGGAAAGGCTCCCAGCCGTGGTGTGCCGTTGAAATATTTAGCCTCATGCCCAGAGGTGTCTCGGCACGGGGAAGTGGTGAGCGGTGGTGTCTGTTTGTCATTGGGGTGTTTTCTTTGAGGATTTAGCTTCAATTTCCCATAGCCATGGAAATCATCAGTGTTAATGTAAATCATCTATGAATGGGCCATGTTCCATAGCTACTACTAGTAGTATATTAGATTATTTGTACATCAACCAACAGATGGTATAAACCAACAATATGGTGTCTTTTAGGGGCATATTATGGGAATGGGATTTATAACCAACAATCTGATAACATCTGAGTGGGATATCAATTGAAACATGGCGATATTCACCAACTATGATCAACAAAAGAAGTGCGCGATGATACGGTACCAAAATACCAAAAGAACAAGTTTGTACGAGATTCCCTTTAATCGAACTGGGGGTGGTCACCGTTGAATGCGCGGTTGAGACCTCACGGGGTCGATGTTGTTTTGAATTGGATGGGGGGAATCATCCCCAAAAGGCTTTTTAAGTCATCCGATTTGTGACATATTCAACTTTTTCCCCGAGGATTTGTTTGTTTGATAGGAGATGAAACATCTTGTTGGATGCACTTGGTAGGCGTTGCTGGATTTTTGTTGTTGCCCCTGTTCGGCTCAGACAGACTTTTCGGAAGCAACTGAGTGGTGTTTGGGGTATCATCAAACGATAAATGGATTTAATGGGATTAACCCATGGAAGAATGACTGGTTGCTGGTTTCAAACATGTTTAATTTTCCAGAATATATGGGATAATCCTTCCCATTGACGAACTCATATTTTTCAAGATAGTTAAAACCACCAACCAGGTGACATTGAATGGGACTTATTGAGATTATATAATATCTGGATGAATTTGATCATGACCTCATGTGAGGTACTTTGATCACTGGAATGATGGGAATTCTAAGGGACATCATCCCCAAAATGGAGGTATGAAAACAGTTATTTTCAGGTTAGTTAGTTATAGTAATTTAGCCAGAAAGATGTTCCAAGGGCTATCAAAGGTTGGCCGGAATTGCTTGAGCGTCATTTGGGGTGACACACCTTGGTTCACTAGTGACTCTGTACTGGTGACTATGATAGTTTCGTTTGGCCACACCCATCTCACATTGCTGGTCATAATTATATCCCATTACTATCCCATTAAATCACCATTGTACCTGATGTGTGTTCCTTCAAACCCCCATATCCCATTTAAATTTACCCGGAAAGACAGCCATCATTTTTACTGTATCATGGCATATCCCCAGAGTGTGTTTTTCCATACTACGCACGTAAGGGAACTGCGCATGTTTTTCTTTGCTTCGCAGGTGGCATGGGAATTCAATGGTCAACTGCAGCCGCTGATTGGCGCCGTCAATCGAACAGGCAGGTTTCCTTGAAAAAACAGTGAATGGCAACACGGGTTGATTGATGGCGAAGGTACCCCACCCAAATGGAGGTTTCCATAGTCATGGGACTACCCCCAAATCATCCATTTCAATAGGATTTTCCATTATAAAACATCCATTTTGGGGTACCCTCCATTTATGGAACCCCCCAAATAGTGATGATTTGCCACGAAGATGGTGTGGTAATGGCTCGGTTTGAGCAAAAAAAGGACCAGGTGGTGCCCCTGAGCCATCGCGATAGGTTGGTTATAAGTAGCTTAGCAAGTTTTTTTTAAAGAAATATTACTAGGACCATACTGAAGGATCTGGTTGGTGGTTTGGAACATGAATTTTATGACTTTCCATATTCCATATATCATATATATATTCCATATATCATATATATATATAGGAATAATACTCCCAACTGACGAACTCATATTTTTCAGAGGGGTTAAAACCACCAACCAGTGAAGGATATACTTACCGGGGTTATAAACCAAGGTTTATAACTGGGGGGGAAGTGAAGTTTCCCATTCCACTGGTGAATCATCGTATTCCCATAAAGAATTGCCATCAAAAATAGGCGGTAGACTCACCATCCTCACACACACCCATAGAAGTGAATCTGTTTGATATGTTTGATATATTTGATATGTTTGATATGTTTGATATGTTAGGCCATGTTGAGTTCGATACAGCCATCATACGTATGTGGCGTCACAGGGTCGCTTTGAGGCACATCGCATCCCTTGGTCGTTGCTAGTCGGTGACCTGGGAAGGATAGTGAACTGTAGTCAAAGCCACTGTCAAACTGAGGTGAACCCCACAAAATCATGGTTTATTTTTAAAGTGACATTTTTTTTGCACTCAGAATAGTCCCATCCCATACAAAACAAATATCAAACAGCCGTATCAAACAGCTGATGTTCCCTTGCCTTCCAGATGATCCTAGCGATGTCTGGTGAGCTGCACCTTGGTTTTCTATAGAAATGGGATGACCCCCACGATCATTTTCTGGTTGGTGATTTGGAACATGAATTTTATGACTTTCCATATACTGTATTGGGAATAATGATCACAACTGACTTTCATATTTTTCAGAGGAGTAGGTATACCACCAACTAGTTTTTGAGTCTTGAAACCACGAACGAGTGATGGCACGCTGAAGATCATTTCTCATCATTTTTCTATATGGACGTGAGAAATTGGGATTCCGGGTGAGATTTTGGGAAGATTTTTGACTGTTTTTGGCAACTTACACTCTGGGAAAGGAACTGCGGCAATGCAAACAATCCATGTTGAATATTGACCGACCTTCCCATGGTGCCTGGAACGATGATTGCAACAACTACAGTTATGGCCATTGATTAGTTATAACTGGTTATACATGGGATTATACATTCTATGAATGGGGTTTTGTTATAGTAGAGCTGGTAAAGGGTCCATAACTCTAGGAATGATAGCTGCGACATTCGGTCAGGGATTGGTCAGGCACCAGTGAAGCAAGTGCTTAACCTATGACGAAAACATCATAAAACACAAAGATGATCTCCACTTACACAGCAGTGCTGTGGGGATTACATAAGTTAAGAAAAACTATAATATGCCGGACACCATAGTTTTTCGGAAGCAGTGAAGAATTAGACCCTAACACAAACAAACAATACACATCATGATGCCTGTGCAGGATCTAGATAGGCATGGAGGGAGCTTTGATTTGGTAGAATTCCAGAATTGCTGCTGGCAGTTTTACACCAGTACATTGAGATCATTGAGTATTACATGGTAATAAACCACCTTGTGGATCCTGATTGTGCTTCAACACGCTTGATGCTGATACATGTTGATGCATTGATGGCCATACCAGACCTTATGTTGGGACCCACATTCTCAGTTGAGAGGGAGATCCAGACTAACGTTTGTCTGAGAATAGGGTATATCAATTCCATTTATTGGCTTATCATTATGTTCCCGTTGTTTGATAGCCATTTTAGATTGTTTTTCCCTATTGTTTGATAGCCATTTTTGGTTGTTTTTCAAGCCATTTTCAGAGACACATCCGGGCCGTGTCTCAAAATCTCTTCATAGCCAGGCCCATCTCTTCAGAGCTTTCCCGAGCGCCTTCTTGGATCAGCGGCGTGATGATATTTACATAGCGCCATTGTGGAAATGATCCATCCCAGTACTACCATCTGGTTATTTCACGGTTTGCCATCGAAAAATCTCCATTTTTAAGTTCGGTAAACCATCTATTTCTATGGGCCATTTTCATCCATTTTCCATGGCTATGTTAGTCATAACCAGAGGGTAATACATACAAAGCATAAATCCATCCATGCCCAAACATTATGGATTATAATAACAAGTCCATACTGGAAAAAATCCCAGGTGATTGGGTGACCGCCGGAGGATTTCCCGCAGTGAAATGGCAATGTGAAATCACTGGTATAGCTGAGGTATTTCTCGATGATTAATAGAATAATAATATAGTGAACATCCAGAAATATCATTATTGGAATAATTTAATATATATATATAGGTATCCAGATATTATTTTTGATGATAGTGATTGATATGCGAAAATAATGATGAATAGAATCAATAGCAATAGGCGTAATAGGATGTAATATGGGTAACTATTAACTATCGGAAAAGTGCTTCATTTCAGCCTACTGAAATATCGTATGTTATCCAGATGTTTGGGTTTGTATCAAAAACGGACGATACAAACATTTTTTTGTTTGTAACAAAATTACCATAAAAGAACTAGACCAATAATCAGTAGATTTGGGGGAATATAAGCAATATGAGGACAGCACCAACTCGCAGCTTGATGCCAACATGGCATGTTCAGCAAGCACCATGGAGCCGGGGGTATGTCATGACCGTAGCTACCGTATATTGATGTGTTTTTACACAACAACAAAGTGCATTAATTGTGCACTTCATTTTCCATCATGCCATTTTTTTCGAAACAAGAACAACATATCGGTAACAAACAAAAACTTCAACAAGCCTTCTGATCCAGTTGCTGCGATCTAGGAATCTAGACTGATTTTGCGACTGAGCTTTGCGACTTTGTCCTGCAAATGAAGGACAACCTTTTCAGCGACGGCAGATTGTCCTGACTCAAGCAGGATGTGACCAATAACCATGCTATAAGCCTGTGACAAATAGGGTAAGAATGATCAGTAGTCATGCAATGATGGGCATCAGATATGTTATGTTTATTCAATTATATGTCCAAATTCACTGGGGTTGAAAGTCTACGACAACAAGGGTTCAGTAGGGTTACATACAAGCTTAGCCATGGGCTAGCATGCGTTTGCAAGGAGGGGCAGATGAGTCAAGTGAAGAAAGATTAGCAGAACCTATTGGTAAATTTGGTAATGGGTTTACTTTGCATTCTTTGGAAATATAACATAGCTATGGCATATCCGCATCTATGAAAAACACAAAATCATCTACAAGAGGACCATGCTCCTTAATCCTCATAGTATTTGATAACTTATTTGCATCCATCAACATGGTGAAAAACTGCATCCCTTTTCAGACGCGTGATCTGGTACATATGTATTTATATATATATATATATATAAATACATATATACATATATATTATATATTTGGATAATTTATAAGGACCTCGCTGCGACGTCACTGTAATGGTCAGTAGGGGTAAGTATCCACATCGTGCATGTTTGATCCTTATTTCAGGTCATTGAATTATTGTAATTTATCCACAATATAAGATATATATATATATACATAACATATATGTACAAACCGTATCAAACCGTTTTGCAAACCTAAACAGGACGCATGCGTTTTGGTCGTCTCGACAGGTGAAAAGAAATGCATATCGTGGGTGAAATACTCCGGTCTCATTGGCCTATATCCCCCAGAAGTGACCCCCAACAAATAAGGCTCTTCTGGAATGTTTATTGACTCCCCTAAGAACCTTATCTAGAGTTTTTAAGCTGGTTGGTGGTTTGGAACATTTTTTATTTTTCCATATATTGGGAATAATCGTCCCAACTGACGAACTCCATCATTTTTCAGAGGGGTAGGGCTCAACCACCAACCAGTAAGCCACGAAAAGTGGGGATAAATATGGGGTATCAGGATACCTTGAAATGTCCATGAAAACCAGTCAATCTGCTGTCGGTTCACGACGATCCCTGCTGGGGCAATGATCGTGCACAGTCCTGGATGGAGGGGTAGCCCCAGGAAACTTTCGGAACTATCATCACTTCCCCAAGTAGCAACAGACACATGGTTTATCATGCAATGTGAGGCCCCCAAACGATAGCTAGGTTGGTTTATAACCCCAATTTCACTATGGTTTATGATACTTCTGACTACTGTTAATGGTGTTTATAAACAAATTTATAATTGGGGGACCCCACATGGTGGTTTATCATGGTTTATCCATTTTTGTACAAGAGCCACTATCGAATCCATCGACTGCTTGCAAGAACATGTATTGCTAGGTACTGGGGCACCACCTGGCACTCATCATTGGTAAGATCTGGCCATGTTTGACAAATTTTGACAAGCTTGTGACACTAGCAGTTTTCCAGGTCGACCATGGGCCATGGCAAGGCACCGATCCAGGGCTGGTGACCCACGACCGAATTGCGACAGAAAGTGTTGGCCTTTTTTTTGCGCTGTTGGCATGGTGGAATCAGCGGTGGAAAGATGGGAAGCACCTTCCAATGAGAACGGGAAGTTTAACTCTAGATTCTCTAGATATCTTTAGAATTCTTTAGATACTGTTACTTATAGACAATACATGATAATACATGATCATAGTTCGATTTGTTCTAAGCTTGTTGGTATTGAAACATGATTCTGACCGGGTACTTCATCCAGAAAGGACGACCAAAAACGGGAATGAATCAGGAAGGACAATGATGGGAAACAATGGGGTTTTCTGGTAGTGACCTATCCCTATCATTCAGTGAAAGATTGTGAATTTGTTCGCATGATCGTAGGAGAATGTGTGAAACAGGATCAAATCAAAGGTGGAAAATCCCGCCTTTAACATTGGAGAGTCGCAATTCGTCACACAAATTTAGCCCATCTTAGCCCCAATTAATTCTTACTTCAAGTCTTATCCATAATGGTTGTTGTTTTTGATGAAGGCAATCCTCCATTTTGACGTCTAGCGGCTAGCGGTCTTCAACTGTTGCATCCTTTCCGGCCACCCAGAGCCACGAAACACCAGAGCCACGGTTTCCGCCGAGTGAATCTTTCGGTTGCGCGTTTTGCAACAAACCGATGTGAGGAGCGTTGATGGGTCAGCAACTGCCCAATGAAAGTTCAGTTTTTTTTTGCAACAACAGCACTGTACCGTAAATTGTTCTAACGGGTATGGCACACCAATAACAAACTTTATATTATAAAATTATACCAGTAGTTACTTTCTCAAGTAATTAGTGGTCAATTTCCTATCTTTTCCTATATCTTTTGGGTCATTATTTTCCGCTGATTGTTCAAGTCTTGGGATCCGCAGCTACGCAGGCGGATGTTGGCAGTTTCGTTCATATTGTTCTCCACATTCCATGCGCAAAGAACATGGATGAGGATGAATTGATTTAATCTTATTGGTGGTTTGATAGCTTTTTCATGGTCAACCATGTTCGGGATGTGATTCCCGATTGAAAAATCTTTGGTGGTTTGGAACATGAATTTGAATTTTCCATATATTATATATATATTGGGAATGATCATCATCCCAACTGACGAGCTCCATCATTTTTCAGAGGGGTTAGTATACCACCAACCAGATGATTCAAATATGATTTTTATTTTTCCATCATATATGGGATGTCATCCTTCCCATTGACGAACTCCATCATTTTTCAAGATGGTGAAATTGCACCACCAACCAGATGGATACCCTCTGGTAAACTAACATAACTATGGAAAATCACCATTTTCAATGGGTAAATCCACTATTCAACCAGTCAATCTTTGGTGCTTGAAACATGTTGAGTCACCATGCTGCAACATCACGACACGGGTGTGACTTGTGTGACTGGTTCGTGGGGCTGCACAGTTTCAACCCCGCAAAACGGTGCTTCACCCCAGTTATATCATGTTATATCCAGTTAGCGCTTAATATTGGTTTATATGGGTTGATATTGGTTAATATGGGTTAATACTGTAGTGGTTAATATGGGTTCAGATATCTCTAACTCCAGTCATCTCCAGTCATCTCAGTTGCTGCGATCAGGCCTCACAAAATCCGATCAGTCCATGGGCTATGGACGGCTGGTTGAGTGGATACCACAGTTTTGTATCTTGGTATATATATGAAATTTAGCAGCTTAGCATATAGGTGTTTCCACAAATTGAGGTACCCCAAGCTCGCTGGATGGTTTATTGGCTGGAAAATCCGACGAAACATGGATGATTTAGGGCTACCCCATTTTAGAACACCTCCGTATCTCGGTATATCTTGGTACTTTGTATAGTACTCGTATATATTTTTGTATATCTCATGTAACATGTCTTGGTACATCTTATAGTTTGGTATACTTGGGTATACTGCAGGGAATGTGAGGATGAAGTCTTGAGAAATATCACTTGAACCAACGGCCGAACCATTCACGGCCCATCGAAGTTCGTTCGAATCCCTTCTCTCAGCAGTGGAGCAGTGCGGTGCTGCGCACGTTTGCCGCACCGGCGCCGTTCCGTGGACGGCTTTTGCGGCGGCTGCCGTAAAGGCAGAGAGCCAGAGAGCCAAACTTTGACAGCGACCGTTCGGTGTGAAACTGATGCCGTGAAACATGGTGCCGATCGACTAATGGTAGGTGAAAATAGTTGTTTTTTGATGTAGAATTACTGAAGTATATGAGGTCGAACCAAAGATTAGATAGTTAATCCCCAAAAACATCAAGCAGATTCAGTAATACACAACTATTTTAGTAGGATTTACATGGATGTATCACCTTTCTATTTTGGGAGGGCTGCAGAACAATATACCCTCTGGTAAACTAACATAACTATGGAAAATCACCATTTTTAATGGGTAAATCCACTATGAATCACAATTTTCAATAGCAAACTGTTTATTTACCAGAGGGCATGTTTAACTTGTTGAAATACAGCACAGGATCATATGTGAACCATGCAGTGTTTGAACTGAGGACCCCCGACGGTCGTAACATCACCGTTGTGATTGAGTAATGATTACCCTCTGGGAATTTTAACATAGTTAATCTGGTTGGTGGTTTGGAACATTCGGATTTGTTTCCGTTCAGTTGGGAATGTCATCATCCCAACTGACGAACTCCATCATTTTTCAGAGGGGTAGGTATACCACCAACCAGTACTTATTGGAAATGGTCCATTTATAGTTGATTTACCTACGGATACCTATGGTGATTTTCCATAGCTATGTTAGTTTGCCAGAGGGTAATTGGGGATTGATGTGGATAAATGGATCATACGTTCGGTGGTAGCCCAGTTTTGGAATTGCCAAGTTGGTAAACAGATCTAGGCCAAGGGTTTGATCTATGGGTGATATATGATGCACCCTCTGGTGAACAATCATAGCGGTTGAACATGGCAATTTATAGTTGATTTACCCATTAAAAAATGTGATTTTCCATAGTTATGTTAGTTTATTAGAGGGTATCATGATACATCTAGAGTTACATGGGCTCATATATACCAAACAAAACAATGGGGGGCACCACATTGTACGGCCACATATTTGCATCAATGTGGCGCAGCTGTCCTTTCTTCACGTGCCGCGCTTTCAAAAGCTCTGGCCGCAATCCCGACTGGAATAGCTCATGACAGGATGATGAGCTGAGCTGTAGTGAGAACGGAGTCAGAGACAGTTTGCCAATGAACCATTCAAGATTCCTAACCTAACTGTTTGCGGTTTTTTCGTGGTTTGTTCCTCCTAGCTTATTGGTTGTTATAGTCCAAGATATCGATGGGAATTCTTATTGACCAGCCAGTAGAATGGCATTGGATAGAAGCATTTTTAACGGCTCAGATATGGTCAGATGGTACCCCCTATGATTTCTATAGATATATCCATCATAAACATTCATAAACCATATTTAGCCGAGTTAGAAACTAAGTTAGCCAACGACCTGGGGCCCTACATCAGTGCTGGTATGACCCCTGACATCTTCAGCTTTGGCCATGCATCCTGTTGAGCACGTCTCACCTTTTAGCCGAGCACGAAATCTGATCCTTGATGATTGCAAACTGCTGGGAATTGAAATTCACTGAAGTGTCAGCCTTAATTACGCAAGTCATTCCTGCTAACATTTCTCAAGGCCTACTGTGGATGCACAAAACAATGGGATGTAGTAACCACCTATGGTGATTTCGCTGGCCCATCCACCGGTTTTTTCATGCCTTGGAGCAGTGCTGGCATCCCAGTAGCTCAACTTGTGGCATCCCAGTAGTAGTTATAGCATGTTATAGCGGCCAATATACATACTGTAATTCGAGTAAATATGTGATAATAATTGATCATATATCCCTAAATTTGGCTTATAATCTATAGATTTGATA
Organism: Cladocopium goreaui; assembly: GCA_947184155.2. Lineage (NCBI taxonomy): Eukaryota > Dinophyceae > Suessiales > Symbiodiniaceae > Cladocopium > Cladocopium goreaui. The sequence goes on from CAMXCT020006686.1 coordinate 242,248, forward strand.
TAAATTTCATTCTTCACCAAGGATCAAGGGTCCACATCAACATTGATCGGACGGCTGGTATCAGGATCGATTCAGAACGTGGTGCGCGCGAATGTTTTGCGGTACTTTTCCCGCCCAAGCGCTCTATGTTGGGAAGAGAAATGCCCAGTGGGCAGCGCAAAAAAAAGTCGGAAGGGGTTCATACGGGGCTTTCCATCATCCAGAACTTACTGTAACTATTTTAGTATTTAAATCCATGGTTTTAAGATACACCCATACCATTCTTGTATCTATTATAATGACCAATATATCATAATATATCTCTATTGAATTCTTTTTTTGTGGAATCTCAATTAGATGTAGATATGGTATGGCCTGCTATGGCCCCACAAGTCAGACTTGGCTAGACTCAGTGGCTAGACTCAGAACTTCACACCGAAAATCATGACGTTCCTGACGTCGCAGCCTGACGTTCCTGACATGGAGACTCTGGGAACTGCGAGACGCACGCGGCCACGGCCACGCCTCGGCCATTGAATCTCCACTCAGTTGGACATGCTTGGAACACGTCCAAACATGTTTTGGTGGAGTTCCTGTCTCATGGATATCTTTGTAAAATCACAAATGATTGGTTGTGAAAGTATGTTACAATATGTTAACTATCATATATTTGCAGCACATGATCTGATTGCTTCATGTTGCCTCCATTTGCCTCCCCTTTTATCGCTTCTAAATCCCTAGTACTTGGCAGTTGTCCGACGTGAAATTCGGCTGGCACCATGGCATGCCTTGGCACCTGGGCGTCGAGCCACTCATGGTTGTTGTCTACAAGATGCCCCCAAGAAACCATAGGAAAATGTGGGAAAACTGTCCTAGATTCGATGCAGTCTTGGCATCTGGGAAAACACCATGAAAACATACAAGGTGGTGCCCCCATAGTAGGGGATTTAATGGGATTTATAGCTGATTTATGATTGCGTTCAGTTGGTGCCTAAAACTAGCTCCAAGTTCACTATGGTTTTTGTAGGTAGTTAATGGTGATTATAAACCAATTTATAACTGGGGGGCACCACCTTGTACTCCTCCGTAAAAAAAGATAGAAAAGGACATTCCCACTTTAAAAATAACGATAAATCCATGATAAATCCATGTTTCCCGTCTTTTTTGGGGTTGGCTAGTTTGTAATTCCACACAAGATCAAACAAGTCATTCGCCAGAATTTTCGTTTGAGATAGTTGTTCTATCTTTTTGGGGGGAGACGTTAGATTGTCATATCTTTCAGACCAAGGCAGTGTTCCACCCTGCAGTGTCCCAACAAAAACTGCTGTGACTTCCCCGCTCCTAAGCGCGGCGTGAAAAATCGCGGATGTCCCTGCAGAGTCCAGTGGAAAAAGGTTCGTGGCATGGGATACATAGGATAATATATATATACCCTCTGGTTATTTAACATAGCCATGGAAAATGGCCCAGTTATAGATGGTTTACCGTTCTTAAACATGGGTGGATTTTCCATGGCTATGTTAGTCATCACCCGATGGTATATATATATATTATATAGAACATATAGTTATATGATATTATATGATACAATATATCAGTCCATTGACGATAATTGAGAATAGAATAGATATCTTATGGGATATTCAGGGATATACAAACCAAACACATGATGGGATATGGGTCCGCCTGAAAATGATGTATACCACCAAAATTGAGGGTTTAAATTGGGAAAATGATGATAAACCAATGGACTTTTGGGGTACCATATTTTAGACATAGCACCGCTTTTTTTGCAAGTTTCGCGTGGTTCAGTCAAGAATTTGTTGGTTGAACCTGATTGTTGTTATATATTCTAATTGAAAACCAGATTAAATCCATATTCCATGGTTAAATCCTACATTTTGCTCAACATTCCGTTGATCTTAGTTTCTTTAAATAGATTCTTGCTGATTCTTAAACCCGTTGAATCAATTGAATCCTTCATTATTGCAGTTATTTGAATCTATGGTTACCATTGATTACACCATGGAATCAGCTAAACACCATTGAATCAGTTACCCTCTGGTAAACTAACATGACTATGGAACATATTGGAAAATCACCATTTTCAATGGGAAAACTCACTATAAATGGGCATGTTCAATAACTTTTTGTATGTTTACCAGGCCGGGTAAATCATCCATGACCAATGATGGTCAAAATTAATCAAAGTTCGCTTCATGGGGATGCCCAAAAATGACGGTAAATTGGGAACATGATAAATCATTGGATCTTGATGACTTTTCCCATTGGTTGGTTGATTAATAGAGGGGTTTGTTTACCCCTTTAACAACAGGTTTCTATGATGATAGACGGTGTACCAGCTCCCGGCCCCTCTGTTTTTACCAAAAGGACATTATTGAATCATTGGATCTTGATGACTTTTTAGGGTACCATATTGTCAGACAAACCTGGCTTCACCGGTGAAAAAAGCAGGTGCTAACCGCCTCCCACGATGGCACGGCGCGGCTGTGGAACCTTGATGGGGAGTCACTTGGACCAGCTTTTAGTGTGTTTGAAAATGGGGTATATCCCAAAATAGTCCTAAAATAAATGGGAAAATACAGATAAATCAATGGATTTTGGGGTTTTCCCATGTTTTATTTCGATGAACTATGATAGTTTTGGATAAACCATTGGATTTTGAGGTACCTTGCTTTCAGACAAAGCCAAGTTTAGATGCGGAGAACCCAGCATGAATGTAGATCATGTTCCGAACGCGGAACCATATCATGCACGGCTTTTCTACATCTATGTAAACGTTGTACCCTAGGTCCCTGGGCTAATTGATTGGTCATGTTGAGTATTTGGATATCTTTGGATGGTTCCTAGTGGGGGTTCCAGAAATGGGATACCCCAATGGCTGGATGCTTGAAAAATGCTGGAAAATCCCAAAAATGGATGATGATTGGAGGTAGGCCTATGACTTAGGAAACCCCCATGTGGCAACTCCAAAACACGATGGAATTCTCAAGAATTCTCTAATTTTGGATGATTTAGCGGGTATTCGAATGATTTAAGCAACAAAAAGACGATGGTATAAACCAGCAATCCTGGGGATGCAAAAAACATGGGGATGTTGGCTGAAGATATGATGCTTGCACCAGCTAAGCAATCTGATTTTGGCATGCTGAAAATGCTGGTATACCCTAAAGTAGGAAGTATTACCCTCTGGAAATTTAACATAGCTATTGAAAATGGTGATTTATAGTGGATTTACCCATTGAAAATGGTGATTTTCCATAGTTATGTTAGTTTACCAGAGGGTAAGTTAGGAAGATGGCCAAACATCGGATGTTATGGTACTGTATGTTCAGACAAACCCTGGTCATTATTACTATGCGGATGTTTCTCAAAATGGGATGGGTCCGAAACAATGGGTCAAACAAAAACATTAAAAAAAAAACATGAGATGACTTAGGGACATTGCCATTTTATGAAACCACCAGTTCACTCTCCATATATATATATTATATATATTATATATATATATTGGGTATATTCGAATATGTCATATTGAGCCATTTCCATATTCCTGGCCTGTTTGGAGAATTCATGGGCATGGCTGGGCCGTAGATTCGGTGCAAGAAGACATGTGGATATGGCGGCTCACTAGCCAATAACTTGAGGGGGGGGCCAAACAAAGCATTTTCAGACACACCCCAGTTGGTCTATAGAGTCTATAGTTGGGTGGGCATAGTTGGGTTTAACTAAAGAAGGACAAGTCATCCAAACTCAGCCTTTTTTATCTTTTTTTTGCAGCAGTTCTGATGGTCTTTTTCGATCTTGGGCCCTCCGATCCACTGAGCAGCGATATCAACGAAGACGCTCCACTGGGAAGTGACCTGCATGGTTTCATCGTACTGGAGCTGAAGACTGTGGAAGCTTTAGCCTCGCCATTGGCGGCAATCCCAGTACTGCTTCCTGACCTTTCTGCTTGAAAAAACACACTAGAATTACTGCTTTTTGTTGGTCCAAAACAATTATAACAATTATTCAACCAATGTATAGCTATGGAACATCACCATTTCTGATAGGCAACTCATCCACAAGTGGGCCATTCCCCATCCCATTTTCCATAATTATGTCCGATTACCACAGGATAACCATTTTGAATGATTGTGTTCTTATATCAAGGTTTGAGTATAGAAAAAAACAATTGTAGTAAGCACGGTTGCCCAAAGTTTCCCCCGCATTCATCCCTTCTTTTTAGATGATTTGAGTCCCCCTATTTGGATTTGATCTCATGTTTCGTTGAAATTCCACATTGTTTGGAACATGTTTGATTTTTCAATATATTGGGAATGTCATCATCCCAACTGTTACTCACTCATATTTTTCAGAGGGGTAGGTATACCACCAACCAGATATATATATATATATGTATAATATATATATATATACACATGCCATATAATCCGATCCATAAAATCTCCATCTTCAAGCTGGGAATTTCTCCATGTCCTCAATGTCCTCTATGGATTTTTCACGAGGTGCGTGCAAGTCTTCAGAGGTCACACTGTCGGCAGCCTTGGCATCTGGGAAAAGACCATGAAAACATACAAGATGGTGATTTCATGGGATTTAATGAGACTTATATGGATTTATATGGGATTTATAGCTGATTTCTGATAGGGATCAGTTGGTGCCTAACTCCAATTTCACTATGGACCACTATGGTTTCTGTTGGTGATACAGTATATCGAACTAGTTAATGGGGATTATAAACCAACTAATATAACTGGGGGGCCACCACCTTGACCAAAACCATAGGAAGTATAGGAAAGCCATAGATTTGTGGATGAACACGGGTTTTTACGCCATGCTTTTCTGTGGAAGACGTTCTTGTTGAATCTTTTGAATTGGCATAAAAAAGCCCTGATGTTTGGCATTGAACAGATGGGAACAACCGCCACATCATTTATGGATGGACCCTGCGATGACTTTGACCGATACCCGGGTAAATTGCCAACCCGGGCAATCAAATGACTAAGCCATCCTACCTTGATCTAATGTGGGGATCAGTGATTCCATCCATTTTTTCCGGAGTGGATAGTGGCTGAAATCACGATCCTTCCATCATCAATGTATGTAGGATGTGTGGATATTGTTTTGGACATGTTTTGACCAACCAAAAAGAGTCAAGAGGTACAACAAAGTTGACGTCTCAGCATCAACAATCCTTCTTTGGATGCTGCTTTGAAAGTGTGTGTTTTCCCATTCCCTGTGACGGTTCAAGGTGAAAAACTTGGTGAGTTCTTTGACACCCTTCGGCCACTCCAATAACCTCCAACAACGCTATGAGCAACATATGAGCAACTCTTGGTTTGACTGCTTAAGGCTTAACACATCTGAATTATTCTCATCTGAATGATGATGTTTTTTGTTTATATCATGTCATTTTCTGGTATCTTTTCGCTTCAGCTTGCATCAGTTTTCCCAGCCAGAATGTCTGTTTTTTTTCTCATCCAAAGTGCCAGGCAAAGGCGGCCCAAATTTGGGGAAGTGGCTGGTGATTCTTCTGGTCCTGACACTGTTGGATTTTTAGTAGGTCAGGACGGTCAGTACATGGAATGGCCATGGAAAAAATGTGTCCAAATGACCAAATGGCTATTCCATTCAGAAATAGCTATGTACACGTCTATATACATATGTATATATATATGTATATATATATAGATATATGTCGCTTCCCCATTTTATGTCCCCACCTCTCCACGTCCTGACGCAACAAGCAGCAACCAGTGAAGCGCTGGTCTCCAAAATCCCATGGTTCCCCGTCCAGTCCAAGGCACACGTGTACCAAGCGACCTTCTCTTCAGACGGACAAAAGGCCGGGATGCGCCCGGTTTTTGTGACGATTTTTGTGCTTCAGAATTGACATGGAAGGGATTTTTTCTGAAGAATATGGGGATATATCATATGATGTATAGGAAACAGAACCTAAACATATTTTGTATATGATAAACATCTGATATATCATAAGATATTTTAATGTTTGAAATCTTGGGGGAATACGGACATGGAATAGAATCCTAGCATATTGAACATGGAACCGGATATACTGCCGATGGACATGGACAAGCCATCCTGCACCAGTTGGAAACTATAGGTATTCCTGTCAAAGACTGTAAATCCCATGGGGTTATAATTTGATGCTTACCATCTACCAACTGATGAAGGATTTCGCAACCATCCACCGTATCATGGAGATGTTGATGAACCAGAATGGGGATGTTATACATGTGATATTTCATGTGTAATCCTTCAATAATATTGTAACATCAAATCAGAATAAATATTAAAAACAACATCATAATTATAATTGTATATATACAGTAATAATACAATTCTCCCCAGCGGCCAGTTGTTTGTGTGGAAAGAAACCTGATGGTTACTGTAATTGTTGGATTCCGGGTACCCTATTCTCAAGTTTCATGAGAATCGCAACATGCCATTGATGCCTCTTAAGAAGCTTCATGTTGTGGACACGGGGCTGTTTGCAGAGGGCAACACGAGCTCGACCTTGCATCAACCGAGGTGAGCTGGCTGTTGAAGGGGTCATTCCAATTGACAATTTCTTGCCAGAAGGTTTGCCTCGGCCATTGAAATTGGGGACTTCGGCGTTCCGTGCTCTCTTCATAGGGGCCTTGCATTGGATGCAACAGCAAGAGCACTTGACAAGGAATGGGAACGGACGCCATGAGTGCCGCGAGCGCGGCCAGGTCTACTCGAAAGCGAACCAAACTTGTCGCGCGGAGCCACTTGACAAAGCCCCTATGCATTGGATGCAACAGCAACAGACGGCTTAGGTCTATGCAGAGCACTTGACAAGGTGGGAACAAGCCTGGTGATTAGCATAGACAGGTATCGGGATGACACCGCTGAGAAATGTCTGCAACACGTTGTTTTTCCTGATCCACATGTTCTTGTCCCATGCTTTGATGCAGCCAACATTGCACTCGTGGGTTGGTCCAATGATGTGGCTTTAAGCAATATGGAGCCTGGAATACTGGATCCCACAAAATCCAAGTTGGTCCAAGAGTCGGTGCCATGAGAAAATTGCTTGGGTGTTTGTCAGGACCCAGGAATACCCAGGAGGACTCATCAATTCTTCGAAGAAAATGACTGTTTTTTTCTCCCCAATGCTCCATTTTTATGCTGGAATAACCAACATTTCTGGGTCATTTTGGGGCTACCCTCTGGTTATTTAACATAGCCATGGAAGCCATGGCCCATAGAAATTATGATTTTCCCAGCGAACTAAACCTCCATTTATGGTTGGGATTTTCCATGGCGAAGTGTTGGTCATAACCAGATGGTAATTATCATTGATGATAATCAACATGGATGATAATCCCAATCAATTATGATATCAACTGATGATAATTCACATAATAATATTTAACATAGCTATTGAAAATAGCAATTTATAGTGAGTTTTCCCATTCAAAATGGTGATTTTCCATAGTTATGTTAGTCATAACCAGATGGTAAATGTTGGTGCCACTGTTCCAGTTTTGAGATCCTCCTGGGATCCCCAGACACAGATATTTTGCATCGGTGGAGAGGTCACAGCCAGCGGGCCATAGTTCTTTGGGCCTTTTTATAGACAACCACGGGCCTTCCATGGTTTTTTTGAAGGGGATGATTCCATATGGAAAAAAACATATTTGGTTTAAATTTCAAGATCTCCATCATTTCTCATATTTCATAATCTGATGTGTTTTCGATCTGAGAAATGTGAAAACCCCAACCGCAGCTAGCGATGGTCCGATGATCCCATATTCGTTTTTTTTCTTCGCCACGTTTCTTGAAGCTGAAACGGATGGTCCGAAAGGTATGTACTTGGTGGCTCATCCCACGAATCGTAGTGGATTTTTTATTGACCCCAGTTATAAATGGGATAAGTAAGGTTAATCCACTTATGACTGGGGTTATAACCCACTTACGATTTGTGGGATGAGCCACCATGTAAATGATGAAGAATTAGTAGCTACAACTTGTGGAACCAAAATGGCAACTTGATCTCTTTACCTTGTTATTTCCCCGCAAAAGTGGGCTGTTAGGAGCAAGCCTGTGGTGGGTACCTCAGATCATCATCACCTTTTTCCAGGCGAAGTATTGGCACCCACCTGAAAAATGGGTATTGAAATATCCGAAACACCAATGCCAGCAAACGCGTGACTTGATTTAAGCAACTGGAAGGTTATCATAACCTAAAGAAACCCAAGCTGGGAGCAAGTAGATCATGGAACGTGCATTTTTACGTTTTTTGTTGACAATTCAACAATGGTGATGCGACCCGGCAACCACGATTTTTTAGAATGCAAACACGTGTGATTCAAGAGCCGCACTGGAAATTCAACAAATCAAGAGATAGCACAGGTCAAATTATGTCTGGTTTAACCCAATGTTTTTAAATGAAAGACCTACTATGGTGCATAATTTGGGGTGGTCAAATCGGTCTATCGGAGGCTATGTTTTGTTGATTAAAACATATTGAAACCATGTTTCTTTTTTCAGTTGTCCATAATTCCCAGACCCATGCTTTGTACTCCATCCTTATTTGGGATGTTTAAATCCCTATAGTTGTTGCTTTGGCAACAGCCAACATGCCTAACTTAACAAGATTTGCTGGACATTGTTTACCAACATGCTTGCTATTTAGAGCTAAAAAACAATGTGTTTGGGATATTTCACAATGTTGTCTATATATTATATATATGATTATATATGATTATATGTATATATATATGATTATATATGTATAATATACACACATACAGTACTATGTAGTACTTCATGCCATTCATACCATCATGTGGTCCATTGATTTAACCACCATTTTTTCGTTTGACGAAGACATCCCCATCCTGTGGTCCCCAGTCGTGGTTTCAGCCCCAGGTTTTCTGTGTGCAAAGCATGGTCAGATCATCATTTTTCTTGGATAAAATATGATAAAATCATGATCAATGCCCTTTTTATGCACCATGTTTCCATAATTTTCCCATGAGTGTTCATGATGTTTCATTATTTTCCCATCACTTTGAATGATTTTCCCACCATTTACCACAGCTCTTTATACCTGGAATAGGTGGTCACTTGCTCTGCTGACGACAGCGCCTTGGTTTTTGACGTGACCAATGGAGAGTGCCTGCAGCGCCTTGGCGAAGAATGTTTTTGTTTTTTTTGGTGAAGACTTATATTGGGGATACCGTATACCCTTTGGTATACTAACAGTTGAAAATTGCCATTTATAGATGGTTTAGCTATTAAAAATGGTGATTTCCCATAGCTATGTTAGTTTACCAGAGGGTATAATATATTGTTATCATATAATTTTTAATGTGGGATATTCATATCATTAAATCTGATTAATGGATTATTAATGGTATATCCATATCATTATTAATGTGGGTAAAACAATAATAAACCATGCCCCAGTCATCATTTTTATCGGTGGTATGCTTACTGCACTATTACCAGTCATGGGTTGTTTATGGCATTGTTTTACCCACAGTATTGTATATCTATATCATTATTACCAGCCAAATATTTAATTATTGTATGTATATCCATATATGTTGTTATTGGATGGCATTATTCTGGAAATGAATAATGATGAATACTATTGCCATATGTAATTATTTATATATATATAACTATTTGTGAGTACTATTCCAGGATCCTGGCGACTGATCTAATGCATGTGGTAATAAGTTCAATTCTACAAATTAGATACTCATACATCCGTATTTATCATTGAATGGGATAATTCTAACAATTTTAATGGATGATGAATGGGATAATTGGGACAATATACAACAATTACCCCCTGGCAAGCATACAAAAAAACTATGGAAAATCACCATTTTCAATCCACTATAATAAGATCCAAGAAAAGAGGGCCTTACAAGGTGGGGCACCTCAGTGGCCACTTAAACCCGATATTTAAATTGATTGACAACAATATGTATATCTATCTGTCGACATCTATCTATCTAACTATCTGTCTATCTATCCATCCATAGTTATGGGATTTCAGCTTTAAACATGGAGCGATTTTGTTCTTGGAGCTGGGAAAATGCTCTTGAATATATGTTTGCTGCACTCAAAAGGGTTTCAAATAGCTTTTGGGTTTATGCAAATATAAAAATGTTCGACCTAAGTTTTGATGATTTGTCGTTGTTTTAACCAACTTATCAACGGATGTCATACTCATGAAGTTCATCACTTTTGCATGGTTAAGGACACTCGAGTTGCTTTTGGTGGTGAAGAACACATAGCGCGAAGATGCGCGAAGGGCGTTTTCTGATTTTTATTGTGCTGTCACAACACAACATGATGTGTCAAGTCTTCCCGTTTTTTTGCAGTCATATGCGTATGGATCAAGAACGGGTTACCTATTAGGAATATCACTATTCTACATCATTCTTATCTTTATCGCTGTTATGATTTCAATAAGGAACTAGACTCTAAATTTGCCTCCCCCATTTGCAGCAACAGCAACAACAACTGCGGAAACAGCTAGGGCCTCTGCGTCAAGATCCTGGTACTCTGGTGAACCGCATCATCAATCATGTTGTGGCTGGTCATTTTCCAAAACATGGCATTCATAGATGTCCTTTTGACATCCTTTTCTGGTTGGTGGTTTCAAACATGTTTTATTTTTCATTTCATATATGGGATGTCATCCTTCCCATTGACTAATATTTTTCAAGATGGTTATTGCACCACCAACCAGATAATGATTAACCATTATTAATAATAAATTATTAACCATTATTAACCACTATTAACCATTATTGTTGGATGGTTAAAACTACTATTAACCATTAAAAGTATTGATGTATGTACTGGTCCATCCCTCTATGCTATGTTCGGTGTGTCGGTATGTCGAATAGCTTTGATCCTACAAAATGAAACACGGAGGTTTTGTATTTGCGCGGTAGAAAAACAATGACAGGTGAACCCACAATAAATGAATGTGAAATGATATAAATAGAATTGCTTAATTTTGAATACGCTGCAAAAGAATTAGTTTCTATGTTTCCGAATGCTGTGTGCCCCAGAAAAAGGTTTATGTTTTTTTCCCGCAAATTCAAGAGATTGCTCGTTGCCAACATTCTCATCCTGATATGCGCATGGGCAGCCACATGTTTGATCATTTTTGTGGCTGCCCATACTGCCATACCGCTGGATCCTGGATGATCTCGGAAAACGTAGGAATATATAGCCTCTGGTAAACGTTTGCAGTGTGCGACATAGAAAATGGCCCAGTCGAAATAGTTGATTTACCGAACTGAAAAATTGTGATTTTCCAGTTCGCTATTTTAGTTTACCAGAGGGTATATATTATATATATATACATCATCATGGCAAAATACTTCTGAACATTCCACTGCCAAAAGAAATAGGGCCTGGTTTCATCCGCACTCTAGGTGTATCCAGCATAAATCCAACAATTCGTTTCTAAACCAATTGACCAAATAGTTCACAGACCTGACTGGTTCGCCATTTTGTGGATAAGTTCCCCAAAAATGGGCATTTTGGTGTATTGATTTGTAAATAGTACCCATTCTGAATTCAGTATCCTTCCTTTTTGCTGGTTAAATCATGTGAAATCTAAATTCTGTTCTTGCAGGGAAAATGAAAGAAATACCTTGAAAATCCTTGAAAAGCAGATTAATTTTTCGAACGGGTTTCACAGCACATTTTCCATACAAGGTGGTGCCCCCAGTTCTAAGTTGGTTCATAAACCCATTTGAATCTAGACATATCTAGCGACTTAAAAGTTGGTTCCGTACCTCCATTTTAGGATCCTGGAATTACCATTCATTCAATCAGATATTTTCCCAGTGGTGATATGTATCCATGAAACCCTCCTTTTCGACGCCACAATTTTGACGACGCCGAGGAGACTCACGGGCCATGCCAGTGCGGTGTATCAAGCGGTGTTCTCACCCGACGATTCCAAGGCAGTTCGGATCATGGATGAAGTGATTTTTGATGCGAAATATTCTTATAGGTACGGTATATAATTGTAATATAATTGTATATATATATATATATACATACACAATAATTTATATATATATATGTATATTATATATATATATGGGTAAATTATAGTGCCTCACTGTGACCGAGCCCTGGAATCATGGTTAGTAAGGGGAATCATCCCCAAATGGCTCTATTTCAGGCTAGTGCAATATTATAATTTACCCAGATATATGGTTGATTGAAAATGGCCGTTTGAGAGGAAACATATATGGTGATTAACAATGATCTATGATGAAATAACATGAAATAACTATTGTTATTAAACTTAAAAATGCAAAAAAATGTTTGGTTTTCGAAATCCTGCACCAGTTGGTAGATGGGCAGTTCAGTTTATCCCATGAAATAATCCCGTGATATGAATCCCAAGAGTTAGCAACTGTTGCAGGTCACCATCGACCACGCCAGATTGCCCATCCGGGCAGGTACTCACTGCCGCTGCCGACACCTTTGCAGGACTCTTTGAAGTTAGCACAGGCGACCGTGAAGCCCCGGGATCACGTGGATCTCACGATCCATTGGGGATTTCATCAACGAAAATAGGTTCATGGGGACATGATGGGAACTAAACCACCAAACCAAGAACACCATTTGTATTTAATGGGATTTCATTTGATTAGTAATGGGATTTCATTGAATGGGATTCCATTTTGATGGGATCAAAATTAAAGATTTAATGGGATTTCATTTGACGGATTTGTATTTCTCCCACCCGTTGAATTATGCATACAGACATGGCATCTTATGGCCATGAAGTGCACAAAAATCCGGGAACCATCCGATAATGTTTGGGTCTTGGTTTTGACCGTATGACTTTTTCGGTAATGCTAAACCACCAACTACAATGTGGTGCCCTACGAGGTTTTTTTGTTGGTTGGTTAAAAAACACTCTTATAGACTATAGATACATGTCCTGTAACTCCTGTAGGTTTTTTTTGGTTCTCAACCAACTTGGATAAGTATGGCGCACAGAACGTATGTTGCGCCCAGCTTTCTCCACTCGACCTGGGATTCAGAGGTGCTGGGTTTTCAGCGGCTACTCGGCTAGGTCAAGCATGGCAACGCAACAAAACAAGCCATTGACTGGTTGGTGGTTTGGAACATGAATTTTATGAATTTCCATATATTGGGAATGCCATAATCCCAAGTGACTTTCATATGTTTGGTTATCATAAGGAATTAATGTTGACGTGCTATTAATAGCACCCCCCCGGGCAAACATTAAGAGCATCAAAATAAAGTTTAGGCCAAACATTGGCCGGGGGTCCCTGGAAAATGTTCCAGACCTATGTGGCGCCGAACAAACTGCCTAATTGAAAACGAATACATAAGTGGACTTTGTTTCCAATTTAGTATTCCCAAATGAATTGCCTAATTGAAAACCATTGGACAGGAATTGAGAAACGAATCCAACCACCAAAAAATTAGACCCCTGAAATCCAAATACTTTATTTAGGGGAGTGCGAACATTCATTATTATTTCGATTTTAGTGGCTCCAGGGCTACCTGAAAAAACAAGAAAAAAACGGGAAAAAAAACAGAAAACAACGGAATTACTTTACTTCGTGTGATCCCCACCATGACATTTACACATTTTGTTACTCGCAAATCTTCTGGCATTCTATTTGGCATATCTTCTGGCATATGTTCTGGCATATCTTCTGGCATTCTATCTGGCATATCTTCTGGCATTCTATCTGGCAAATCTTATCTGGCAAATCTTCTGGCATTCTATCTGGCATATCTTCTGGCATTCTATCTGGCAAATCTTCTGGCATTCTATCTGGCATTCTATGTGGCAAATCTTCTGGCATATATTCTGACATATCTTCTGGCATTCTATCTGGCATTCTATCTGGCAAATCTTCTGGCATATGTTCTGGCATATCTTCTGGCATTCTATCTGGCATATCTTCTGGCATAATTCTGGCATATCTTCTGGCATATCTTCTGGCATATCTTCTGGCATATCTTCTGGCATATCTATCTGGCATATCTTCTGGCATATTTTCTGGCATTCTATCTGGCAAATCTTCTGGCATTCTATCTGGCATTCTATCTGGCATATCTTCTGGCATTTATCTGGCATTCTATCTGGCATATCTTCTGGCATATCTTCTGGCATATTCTTTCTGACATTCTTTCTAACTTTCTTCTGCACATTCTTTGTCCCATATCTTCCTACATGAGGTCCGGCAGGGAACACTTGGCGTGGATACTCGCGGTTGAGGTCCGGCAGGGAACACTGGGCGTGGATGGTCGTGGTTGAGGTCCGGCAGGGAACACTGGGCGTGGATGGTCGTGGTTGAGGTCCGGCAGGGAACACTGGGCGTGGATGGTCGTGGTGGAGGTCCGACAGAGAACACTGTGGATCGCGAGTCGCAGTTGAGCAGGAGGACGAGGAGGACAACGAGAGGAGGAGGAGGAGGAGAGGAGGAGGAGGAGGAGCAGGAGGAGGCAACTGACATAAAATCTAACAACCCTCACCTGGCAGGTGGGGAACAAAACAAAACGGGAAAAACGGAACAAAACAGGAAAAAAACGGGAAAAACAAACGGACACAAAAACATAATACTATATTACGGTGGGGGGGGTGGTATTAATATTTCCTGGGATTGGGCGGCGTACTTGCGGGGGGTTCTTTAATAGCACCCGGACATTATACTACAGCGGAACCGTTAGATAAGAACCGATTATATAAGAATTTTCCAGCCTACCCTGGGGTTCTTAAGTGCTGTAGGTGGAAAATATGGGAATGATGAACGAGGGTACCCTCAAGTTCTTAACGGGTTGGTTCTTAAGGGGTTCATATGGTGAGGGTTTTGCCAATTGATTTTGGCGTGGTATTGGTAATACGGTATTAGGTATTAGGTTGCAAAGGAGGCGGGGGAAGAAAAAATTTTTTTAGATCCCGAAAAGTTTTTTCAGGTGCAGGCGACAAGGCAGCACAGGCAAGACAAGCCAAGACAAACCAAACACAAGCCAAGGGCAGCACCTGAAGTCAGATGGCCCCTAGTGCGTCCGGTTAGCGTCATGCTCAGGCTGTTGTGGTCATATTTGCTAGCTGTATTGGGGTTCGAGTCCCTGTGGCGCTGGCGCTTTGCTTGCTTCTTGCGTGCTTGCTTCTTGCTTTCATATATCAATGGTCAATGTTTGGTATATTGATACCCGTTAAAGGGGATTGGGAATTATGAACTAAGTAGGGAACAGTGAAGCCTATCAACCAACTAGTATATGAGATGTGATAAGGGTCGGGTATGCTTAATGTCTAATTATGTGTAAGTGGAACTTGCCGACTTTCTTTTGTTGTGACTTGAAATGGGCGTTCAACTCAGTTTGTATCCAGTGGTGCGCAGGGAGCTAAGTGTTTGGAGGACTATCCCGCATAAGTGGCGTTTTAACCTGCTTATTATACTGGAAATTGCTGTAAGTTGGATAATCCAGGAGATTGGGACTTACGATTACCAGTTTTATTCGGCAATTCTCCCCTTTATCATTTCCTTCTGATTTCATCCAGATTTTTTGTGAAACACCTGCATTTTGGTAGGTAGACTGAAATGAACTCAGATTGAAGTTTCCATAGTCATGGGGTACCCCCAAATCATCCATTCAAAAGTCGGATTTTCATCAACCATCCAGCTATTTGGATATGTTGGGGTACCCTCAGGCAAGCTAACATAGCTATTGAAAATTGCCATTTATTTATCATGGAATTTATCAGCATGTTGCATTACATGTAACATGAGTCATGACATGTACTTTACTTCGACATGAAAAATACTTTCAGCATGAAATGCATATTTCCATTAATATGTTCAGATTCAGAATACTTTGTCGTCCCAACCCTCAACTCCGTTGTTTTCCCACCCATTTAGTCAATGAGTTACCTGGCCCAACTTTGCAACAGCTTTTTCGCCTTGTTCTGCTTACACAAGGGCACATCGCCCGACTTGACCGCGGGCCATTCGAGCAATGCAGTCGTTGGAGATTGCGGCAACGCAAACATCGCTCCAAGTCAAATACAGCTTGTACCCTGAGTGACCAAGTCAACATACTGCCTTTCTTGGGGTTCCAAAACACGGATTGCTTGGTCAATGACTTTATCATGCCAATGCAGCCCACTTTGAACTTCCATCTGTGCCCGAGCCTGGAAGCATGTAACACCAAATGGTGTCCTTGGGACGAAGTGTTAGATAGCAATAAGAGGGTCCATTTCCTCATTGCTGAGCCAGCTTTGTACCACCGCATGGCAGATTTTGCCTCCCGCCACAACATCGACATCACCCTCTCGACCTCCAATGAACCGGAGCGCAACGTGACAGCATATGTTGAATTACATTTGCTTTCACACGTGGAGACGGTAGAGCTCCTCGGGAGGCTCTATCGTGAATTCCGTACCGAGCGGCTGCTGAGTTGGAGACACATGTTTTGAGTTGACAGATTTATACATGAACACAGCATGATACGGGAATACATACGCAGTTGAGGTTCGAGGAAACGTAGTGTCATTTCAAGGGTAGGTTCGAGGCCACATTGCAGTGGAACAAATAAAATCCATATATTGCCCCACTATATGGAAACCTCCATATTTTGGATAGCAAAAAACGGATGGTCTCCACCGGTTGCCAGGCTCCTTCCTGAAATATTTCGCTGAGCATCGCTTGGCTGCTGCTGGGCGAAAATTACGGTTCTACCGTTGGCGAAGCCAAGGTAAACATAAAACAACTAGGCTCAGTGTTGGAATTATCGGGAAATATCATGAAATATCTATATATGATACTCTCTGGTAAGCTAACATAGCTCTAGAAAATCACCATGTTGAATAGGTAAATCAACTATAAATCGAGTATGTTCAATAGCTATGTTAAAATCCCAGAGGGTATATGGTTAAAAGATGTTAAAAGGGGTTTTGCAATGTTCTACACTGGCGGGTGCTTTATGTGTGAAGCGGGTTCCAAAATGGATCTAGTACATGTCACCAGGGTTTCTTTTTTCGAGGTATTTCTAGGGTGAAGGGACTACTTACTCACCGTCTAAACATGTCTAACACTGTTGTAGATTAATGTAGATTGTATATCCTTCAGATTATTTCAGTGATGGCTTATGAAGCACCTACTAGTTCGGTTGCACCCTCAAATGGTTGGTTGATCACCCGTAACCATTTGGTAGAATCTATTTGTCGCCATCAAGCATCAGAGAGCATCCCAGTTAGTAACTGGGACATCAAAAATTGTAACCATTTTGTAATCTACAGTAGCAAGAAACATCCCCAGTCACGGAAAACATCCAAGAGAGCAGCAACCAAATCTTGACTGATACCTCTCTATGGCGGAGGGCATTTTTATCACTGCGGGATGGGTCAAACACAGAGTCCTTGGAAGAGTTCCAGTTCCCCCCCTACTGTGGATGGGCCAGCGAAATCCGGAAAACCAGTTGATAGATGGTAAACATCCCAATGGTTTATCCCATTATTGATAGGGTTTCAAGCATCCGTTTGGTGGCGCAGGATTTTGCAACCGTACTATTGGATACCACCCCAAAATGATTCGATCGATTGGTATACGGATCGTGTCATTGTGTAGAATGGCACTATTCTGGACAGCTCATCCATTCCCCAGGATGATCCTCAAAATCAACCCGTAGTGGTGGCTTGTGAAACCTTCCTTCCAAAAACTTATATATATAATTATATATATATATATTATAGTTACATATATATATAATATAATTATAAATATGTAAGACAATTGTTCCTGTTGGTCAATCTACTGGAAACCCTTCAGTTCAACGTCCAACACTCCACAGCTCGCTTCGACCGAGAACGCAAGGTTCACAGTGTTGCCTTTTCGGGAGATGGATCCAAGGCTGCAGTCCGGAAGATTGGGCCCCCTCCAGGGCGTAAACTTCCATGGCTTAAGTTCCAGTTGCCCATTCTTTGCTAGGTCAATCGGCTGGATGGGTACAAACTAATCCTTTAGTCTCCTGGTATCAATGGGATTATCTACGTTCAGCTGCTAAGAATTTATTTGTTTGCAGGGTATCTAAGATTGGCCATGCTTTGGCCCTGAGTAAAGCCACCTAATAACATGACTTGAATCATGAATTCTTTGTTGGAAGTGGCCATTTCTATAGGGTGTTCTGGAGTTCCAAGCTTAAAAGGGGTGCAACCTACTGATCCACAAAAGCGGCATATCATGCTGGACTGGATCATCCGATTAACTGGGCTGAGAATTGCCATAAGTTGGGGAAATACACCATATTCAGACGCACCAGTTGCTCAGGAAATGGAGGATGTTTCAAAGGTCCGTGCAGCATGGCTGGAATTACCAGGTGTGGCTGCACCAGCAACCAACTTTTTTCACAGCTGACGAGTTGGACCGAAGATTTGCTGCGGCGCCATCCAAGAGGAGAGCAACAGCCAAGTTTAGAGGATGGGTCAAAGCCGATGAACGGGAGAATGAGCACAAGCTGTTATTAAACTGTTTAGAAATGCCAGTTATTCGAGGTATCTGGGTTTTGATCCATTGCCACATAAAGCGATGCATTATGTGTGTATATATATATACATTGTATATGTATATATATATATGTATGTATATATATATATATATTTGTTTATGTATGTATATATATATATATGCACAAATAATGTTGCAACAATGGATACAATTGTGGATTTACCACTATCTACCAGGCATATGGTTGAAGATGTTGAAGAAGCCTTTGCCAAAACTCATAGTCATATGGTGGCATTTGCACATCACAATTTCTTCCTTCCATAGCCATTGAACCTGTCCATTCCTTTCCCTGAATTGGATGAAGGTCTTCATTCTACAGGAAGAGGTCCCCCAATGATAAATCGGTTTATGACCCCATTTAACTGTAGATGTATCTATACCATTCTATACCACTATCTATCAGAAACAATAATTAGTTGGCCTAGTTATAAACCCACTTGCCAATAATATATATATATATATATATGTATAATAGTTTATTTATATCGTAAACCAACTAGTCAATCCACTTATTTGATGGTTAAATCCTCATGTTTGATGTTTTCACCATCACCAGGTGCTCACGGCCGGAGACGATCGAGCGGTCAGGTGGCAGTGGCGTAGTTTTTTGTTAGCTAAGTCAGCTGGTGAACATAGCTCCAATAAGTTAGGTTAAGATATATCTATACTTAATGGGGTTGATAAAGCAACTTGTAAGTGGGGCACCACCTTGTAGCTAAGATACTAATATGTGTATATTGTATATCCCTAGACCCTCCAAACACCCCCAAGGCATGGTCATGTTTAAGGCTACTTGGAGGGTCTAGGTATGTTATATATATATATATGTATATATATATATATGTATATATACATATGCACACGTATGTCTATACATACCACATAGCTAATTATACACAAGACGGGTGATGGAGATAAGTAGATGTATTTTGCACATATTCTATAAGTGCGTGAAGAAACCATAGTGGTAGTATCAACCTACCAGCTTAGGACTGCACATCCCAGCAGTCCTTGGGTGGTCTGAACCATAGGGCTATATGCACATTTATATATTATATAATATAATTTAATTTAACTTAATACAATATAGTTTAATTTAACTTAATATAATATAACAGAATTTAATATAATATCATATATAGTATAATATAGTATAATATAATATAATATAATATAATACTGTAAAATAATTTTTATATAATATAATATAATATAATATATTATAATATAATACAATACAATAATATATAATTATATATATATGATATACATATAAGTAACTATATTTATATATACATGCACCCTGTATATATATATATATTATAGACAACAAGCCCTGACATAGATATAAATATACATAGGCAGGTGAAAATCTGTAAAATTCCAAGACCCAGCAACCAAAACATGTTAAACAATGATTGGCCATCTCAGTCTTTTGGCATACAGATACAGTACCTGGACGCAACAAGCCAGTTGCGAGGACGAGTCAGGACATGTCAGGCATCCAAAAAGTGGTGGCTTTTTGAAGATCTTCGAAACCTACCCTCTGGTTATGACTAACATAGCCATGGAAAATCACCATGTTTAATAGGTAAACCATCTATTTTCATGGGCCATTTCCCATGGCAAACTGTTAAATAACCCAGATCTAAGACTTCGAAACCTAATCTCTCCCAGATTTACCATCTAGTTATTTAACCATGTCTAAGATATGAAAGTCCCCAATTGTTATCCCCCAGTTGTGGCCGGCATCACCAAAAAGGCCAAGCCCGACTCATCGCAGCTGTTTGGTTCGTCCTTCGGGCCCGTGGAGGTTTCAGGATGGCCGCGCAGGAGCGCCCCGTGTTGGTGTTGTCTATTTTCCTACAGTGGATGGTTGCGAAATCTTGCACCACCAAACGGATGGTTGAAACCTTATAAATAATGGGATAAACCTGCAGGAGTTCGCACCCATCCACAGTATCAGGTACTGTAACCACCGGGAAACATTTGGGAATGGTATCTTGATGTATCTTGTTTGACCCTCCCAAAAAAAGGTCTTGAAGCAAGTCCCAGGTTACCTTCGGTTGTGACAAGAACAGTGAATCGATGTTTAACCATCAATCAGTTGGTTATCCCATTCTATTCCGTTACTTATGGGGAAGTTAGTTATCCCATGCTACTACATGGTATTTGGTACTAACCCCCATAAGTTGGGATAACATGACAAACCCCAAAGTGGTGGTGGTGGTTATACCATGACTAATCCCAACTGCACCCCGCGAAGTATTTCGGATGCAATTTGTCTGACCCTGTCGAGGCCCTGCGGCGCGGTTCAAACACACCGCTGCGCAGGTAGCGGGGTCCTTCTGGCGCAAAAAAAACCGGAGATATCGAGAGCAAGAGACAACATAGATACTACATGGAAAAGATATGTTACTGTCATCATATATCGAACTAGTTGATGGGGTTGTAAACTCAGTTATAATTGGAGGTGGCACATCCAGATATGCACAGTAAGTACCCTCTGGTATTTAACATAGCCATGGAAAATGGTCCATAGAAATAGATGTTTTTCCTATTAAAAATGGTGATTTTCCATGGCTATGATAAATAACCAGAGGGTATATATGATATGATATTAATATGTATAAATCAACTTGAGCAGAATTAGTGGATTCAATTCAACCATGAACAAACTTGGAACAATTGATCACCAAACATTGGGGTTACAGTAAGGGTCTTCAGTGAAATAGGGATGTCTTCAGGCTGTCAGTACCTCTGCCCAGTTTGGCATGCACAAAGCAACCCATATTCACCCCAACAGAGCTTGTTTTTTGCTTGGTTTCATGATGAAAATCATAACATAAATTCAGGGAAAAATCCAAGGTTAGCATATAGATGATAAATTAATTACCCATAGGATCCGTGGTGCTGGTATATATACTAACATTGGGGGTATATTGATGGGATCCATGTAACCATATATAGCAGCACCATGGATCCTATGTTTCTAGCCTCTAGCAATGATTCGCCACACTTCTTTTTGGTTAAGATGCCCATCGTGGGGGTTCTTGTTGAACATCCCTCCCATGATGTCACCCTTTTTCTTGGCAAAGTTCGCAGGTTGGCATTTGCCAGACCAGGCGTGGTGGGGAAACGCATTAAAACAAGCCTGACTTTACTTTGGTATAAATTTTAAGTAGTAGCAATGGTACATCACCAGTCACCCTTTTGATAGGTAAATCATCAAAATACATGGGCCACTGATACCAAAGCTATGTAACAATTACCAGAGGCTACAGAATGTGTGGAATCACACATTCTCCAGATCGTGTTGGCAAGTAGCTGGGCACATTGTTTGGGTCCCCGAAAACAGGTAGATGAACATCTGCTAGATATTCCATGTTTTTCATTTTCAAAGGATGTTCATCAAGGTTTATGGTTTTAAAAGCAGTCACTGCTATCCAATGTTGAACATATATAATTCAGCCACATATTTTGTTCCTTCCAGTGTCATTTTTAACTTGGGGCCTCATTAAAAAAACACCAGTTTCCCAAATCTTTCATAAACCGAAAATCCAGACTTTCCTGGTTGAATGATGGCTCTAAATCCACAAGTTCCATCAATTTCCTGGATTTCTTCCATCTTTGATGGGTTTTGAGTCAAATCTCCAGCATTTTCTCCTGGAGTTGGATGTTGTTCCGTGGGTTTTCCATGGTGAAATCATGTTTTCCATCCATAATTTGCCATGTTTTCTTCTTACTGATGCTAAACGTAGGGAATTTTCGGGAATGATCCACAATAGCAAACTATCAATTTCATCATCCCAACAACCCATCCAGCAACCCATCCAGCAACCCTACGTAAAAAGCGCACCAGGGCGATGAAACTTCCAGTACTGTATTGAGGCGCTTTGAGATACCTTAGCCTGTCTCCGTGGTCCCTCAGTCGGGGTCCCGAGTCGCAACCGTCGCCAAGATTTAAGAGGATTCTGATGGGAATTGATGGGATTTCAGTGGGATTTCACGAGATTTTGATGGGATT
Organism: Cladocopium goreaui; assembly: GCA_947184155.2. NCBI lineage: Eukaryota > Dinophyceae > Suessiales > Symbiodiniaceae > Cladocopium > Cladocopium goreaui. The sequence continues at coordinate 264,874 of CAMXCT020006686.1, forward strand.
TGATGGGAATGAAAACAGTGGGAACGGATGATAATGGCGAGTGTAACCATTTAATAATTTAATACGGGGAATATATAATTGGAATATGAGCGGGATATATACGTGTATATATATATATATATATTCAATATTAATCATGCCTTTTCCTTGGGGATGCAGTCGGGGTTCTTAAGGGGTACATCTAACTATGAATGATAAATTGGCAAGACCTAGCATTGCCAGGTCCTGATACTTAAAACCATTACAGCTGGGGGTTGTATCAGGTTGTCATAATACTATCCACGCTACGTTTGTGAACTCTTCAGTTTCACTTCCTTCCTTTTGTTGGAACAACACAGCATTCTATGAGGATATGTAAGGCCTAGCGCATAGCAATGTTTTTTCTTTTAGCAGTTTTTTTTTTAGCAGGCAAATATGGTCAACATGAAGTTTTGGGGTACCTCAGATTGACTCAAGAGATTCGCAAAAGGATAGACCAGTTCTACAGGAAATCATCCCCCTTTCTTGTTTGGTTGCCACGTCCCGATTTGCAGCCATATCCACGTGTGCAAGGGTCAAATTGGATGCTTTGCTGCTCGAAATGATCAACATACGTATCTCCCAGAAGTCTCAGAATCTGAAGTTTGGAACCGACCCCAAGTTTTGCAGATACCAGATTCGCCTGCAATTGTGGGATGTGAGAGAACCATCATTGGGTGAGTCGTGCCATATAATTTGTAGGTATATGACGGTATATGGCCACAACTGTATCCTAATTTATGGGGTGTTTCAAAAAAACACAATGTTTTTACTACCATAAGAAACATCCCTGGCCTGCACCAGCAAGTTGATTTCCCTCGTGTTTTTCCTTTTGAATTTCCAATTTTAGTTAGGCGATTCACCACCATTTTGGGGGGGCAAATCAACAGTAATCATCCATTTACCATCCATTTGCGGCCTCAATTCTTCCATGTGCTTTATTCCATATGTCGTGAACGACGCAAAAACACAAAAAAAAAAACAAAAAAACAAAATGAGTTTACCTTCGTATATTTACCATGAGTTTTGCCATAGTTTTTGATATGTTTCCCAAGGAAGATCCATTTTTTTTACAGCCACCTGGAGCACCTCACCATGGACGGCCATGCGATCCGCAACTGCCTTTCTCGGCCTGGCCCTGGCTTTCGCAACAAGCTTTGCCCCTTGCCTTCAATCCCTGGGCAAATTCAAAATTTGGACCATCCTTTTGCAAGGCCTTGTAGATATATATGTATGTATATATATATATACACACACACCGTATATAGTATATCTATATCTATATATTATACTTTAATAAATATATATATTTATATTTATATCATACTATATATATATATATATTATATATACACATATCATACTATATCTGAATTTCACAATCATCCAATCCATTTTTTTCCCTCGAATTTGGGGAATGTAGCCTTTGGTGATTTAAGATAGCTGCTAGCTATGAAAAATGGTTTGTTTATAGATGATAAACATGATGGTTTTTTACTAACAAGTGGGTTGTCAACGGGAATAACTATGGTATTAACTTCCGAAAGTTGGAAGAGAACTCCTACAACTATCCCATAGAATCCATGTATGCTATATATGGTAACATTTACCATCAATATACCCCCAATGTTAGCATATATACCATACATGGGTCCTATGGGTATGGTGAACTATAACTATAACCTACAATTAGTAGAACTGCGGTCGCAAGTGATTTTTGTGGGGTTTCCTTCGAAATTTGGTGAATAAAAAACCATCTACTTCATAGAATCTGAATGGATATATTGATGGAATATACCATGGATTTAATGTGGATATGAATTTGGGGGACCAACAATGAATGGAAGCAATTGGGGAATAAAGAAATGGCTATACAACCGACGCTTTGAAAACGGGTGTCTGAAAATAGGGGGTTAGCTACGCCAAAAAGTGGGGACATTTTTTGGGAAGTTCAAAATATATGAATGGAGGTTAGCTACGAAAGATATGGGATATAGAACCGGAATTGGGATCTAATGGGATGTAAATATGAGATATATAAGCACAAAACAGGGGGGTTCCTGAAACTGGAGACCCCAAAGCTATGTAAATATCCTCATTTCTCCTTGAGAACCAATGGTTTGGGGTACCCCAATTTTTAAACACCCAATGTGGGTTGAGAATACACCATTTTCATCCCACTCATTTTGCGGCACATGTTCAAGTATCACCAAAATCCCATTTCAAAAGTGAATATGAATACGGTATATATATATATGTGAATAAAGAGATCCCCCAAATGGCAAGGACACATCCGACATTGACATGCAGGGCGATGTCAGGGACCTGGACTTTGCGACCATTGTGTGCAAGCTGAGAGGGTAAACGTACACCACGGATCATCGGGAAGATACAGCAGGGCACGTGCAGAGAAGCAGCTTGATGGTCTGCATATGTTCTTGCGAAAGCACGGTCTAAATCTGGTTGGTGGTGACTGGAACCATGGAATTTTATGACGTTCCATTCAGTTGGGAATGGAAAATCATCCCAACTGGCGAACTCCATCATTTTTCAGAGGGGTAGGGCGAAAAACCACCAACCAGAAAAAAGGCCCAAAAGTGGAGTCGATGAAACCACCAGAAGGTCCTGGGTCAACCCACTTTAGGGTGTCCCAGAGGCGTGTCCATCTCGGGATGTGCATCACACGAATCCGATAGGTGGCTAATAACTCTCTAGGCCAGTGAGATTTTACTATAATTATATATATATATGGAAATATCATCAGTTGTATGCACTATATAGGGGTTATAGTTATACACCATTTACTAACTGGGATACAGTCCCAAGGAATATATTCAATATCCCTTAGATCCCTTAGAAACCCTGGTTTGGTATTGTATCTGTTCATTTTGGGGTCCATATCAGCAATATGGTGGTATTTGATATTAGGGGGTAGGATTACTCAAAATGACCAAACATGGACTTCAATTTCGACCCATGTCGATGATTTGAGTTGAATTTAGTAGTTGCACTAAACACCGGTAATTTAATACATAGCTTTAGAAAATGTGGAACATGGCCCATTGATCCATGATTTAGCTATGAAACATTGTGATTTTCTATATGTTTTCATTGTTTTTCCATAGCAACCTGTGGTTTTCTAGAGGTGCATCGAATGTGATCCTGACAGGTGGGAGCCACAGAAAGCACACTTTTTTGTGGGTTCTTTTTTAAGTTTGCTATGAATGGGGATATATGTGTATAACATATATATATATATATGTATAATATCTATATATATATATATGTCTATAGCGACGGACATATAGTTAGAACATCAATTTTTCCAAAATTTCGGAACCTCCTCTTAGAACATCAAAATTACCATACTTAGAACATCAGAAATGTTTCTAAGCGCACTTAGAACATCAGAAAAACAGATACTTAGAACATCTCCTTTGATTTTTGCATACTTAGAACATTAAAACACACATATACTTAGAACATGTCCTGTTACTTTGGTAAATCTGCATATATACACACAAATACCTTGGTGAACTCCATACTTAGAACACTTTCTCCCCTCACTGCTGCAGCATTCTATACCTTTTCTTCGGGAACAATATCCCAAGCAGTCTTCGCTGCAATGGGAAGGTCTCTAGTAATTTGTGGGTTTCCTACAGGGGGTAGTCAAAAAGTATAGGTTTCAATACTAAAATGAGCTAAAATGAATTATGTATAATTTTGAATGTATATGTATGGTTCCCATCGGTTCCCCACTGGGATGTTCTAAGTATGGCTTGGAAATGTTCTAAGTATAGGTTTTGGGTATGTTCTAACTACTTTTTTTGAAACCCATACTTAGAACATCCCCGCTGTGACGATTTTCAGATTTTTTTTCCAAATGATGTTCTAAGTATTTGTCCGTCGCTATATATAATATATATATATATATAACTATATAACTTACATAAGAATGTACCCAATGGACAGATGCAAATCCGTTCTCAAGACCAGCATTTCCCATTTAGCTATCGCTTGAACTTGGATCAAACTCGCTTAGGTATGCCATGTATCTTGGACGTCGCTGGACGAAGAATTGGGAACACGATGGGTCGATTATAATCCCATCCTATTGGTGAATGGCATATATACCCTCTGGTGAACTAACATAACATAACATAACTATGGAAAATCACCATTGTTTAATAGGTAAACCATCTATTTCTATGGGCCATTTCCCATGGCTATGTTGAATAACCAGAGGGTATATATAATATTGTTATTATTAATGCTGTTATATATATATATATATCCAATCTGTTATTTTTAGTATTATTTAATGTTTATTGTTGTTATTATTTATTTTATTATTGTTATAATATATATATATATATTGGGATGTAGGTATGTATGAAATAGGTATGATTGGGGTTAATTGGGATTATTATTTGTTGGAGATAATCCCAACACCGCCATTTTTAATGGCTCCAAATATATGTGATTTTGTCCCCGCTTCTTGCTACCATTGTTTCTGGTGGATTGCATGTGAACGGGGGATGGGATTCAACGGAGTATGGCAGTGGGTCTGGTTCAAAAATCGAGGCCCAACAAAATTGCGGATGATCAATGCGTGGGATGACTGTAATCATCCAATTTCATTGGTCATTTCCATACCGAGGGAGCGAATGTGATGCCACCATTTTCATGGCTGAAGTATTCAGGTTAAGCTGTTGATAGTTAATAGCCAAGAAATTTGCAACTTGTCCTGATGTAACCCTGATGTGTTTTGAGATCAATGCGTCGTCAGTTGGATGATTTTCTGTCAGATGGGATGCGAAGCAACACAGGGATAAACTCAGCAAGGAACGGAGCAATGTATGTGATGAAAACGGACAAGAAAAATCAAGAAAACACAACAAAACATCATGACATAGGTTTGGATGGTGGCGAAATCCTGCACCAGTTGATAGGTGGTAAACATCCCATTATTTATAGGGTTTCAACCATAGGTGGTTTATCGGATTTCGCTGGCCCATAGTAGGCATTTGGGCTCCAACAGATCGTAATCATTGTATGCTCTACAGAAATATCCAACAGATCGCAACATATTTCTGTATAGCACATCAGTAAATGATCCATATAGTATCTAGTAACTATAGTATCTGTATAGTATCTATAGTTAATCATGTCATTATAGATCCATATTACGTAACTATAATAGTATGTATTTAAAGCAAAGATTCTTTACATGAAACCTTCTGACACTGTGGGTCGAAAATGGTGGAATTATCCCATGTTCATCATCGACAAGCCACTGTGGATATCATCAAATCGTACACCTTCCCATAACTGACTCAAGATTTGCCTATTGAAGAATTGGGAGCTTCCAACACATATGATGAAAAAAAAGAGTATTGCCACTTACGTTACATCAACACATGAATAGTTCATAAGGATGAAGCCAGATATTTTGCCATGAATGCCAAACATTCACCTGAATCTACTGCACGACTTCACTCCCCCATTTTCAAAACGGGCGTTACGTTACGAATTTCATGGGGATCAGCCGGGCAATGCCCAGGTTTCCCTTAGATCCACGCTGTCGGTCTTTGAATCTGATTGCTTCCAGCACGTGCCCGTTGAAAAAGTCTGCCAAGGCTTCCCTTGGGGCACTTGGGACCTTGTGGCATAGTAACACTTTTATTGGTATTAACATGTATTAACTCTGGTTTTTTGTTTGAAAAAAATCTTTGTGATGGTTACAGCCAAGCTGTATTTTTGAAAATGTTGATATGATGATTATGATAGTTGAGATAGGGGAACAAACACATCTATCAATGGGGGTATAGAAGAGTATTTGGGGTTTCAATGGGTATCACGTGGTATAGCCACAGTCATGGCCATTTACCAGTTATAACTACTAACTTAAAACCCCATTTCTAGAATGTATAATCCCAGTTATTTCATCAGTTATAGCCTATATTTATGGTCATCACTGCAGAAGTTTTTCTAACTAACTTCCATAGCGACATCACCTCCCAGCCGTGGACATATCTGGATCCATGGAACCGCGCTGCTCAGTTGGTTGAAGGCCAGAATCATGTTGAATCTCTATGACTTAGTTGTTTAGATTCGGGTGAAAATATGTGAAAATCGAATTTGAAGGCCAAGATCCGAAAAAGATCTGCTAGTTTCCTCATATCTAGGTCAATCGACTGGATGGGTACAAACTATATAATCCTAACTAGTCTTTTGGCATCTGGCTGGGAATATCTACGTTCACCATCTAAGACGTTGTCATTTGTTGCAGGGTATCTGGCTGATTGGCCATGCCTGTGATATCCTGTGATCATCTCTAAGGGGCCCTACTGGATTCAGGTGAAATCACCTACGCCGACTGGGATGAACCAAAAAAAAACTGTGATTTATTACGATACTGGAATGTAATATGATATATCACTTGGTATGAATACTTGTATGTGATAAATTAATTTCAGATCATCCAACTGGGTTTAGAATTTATAAGGATACTTGGATGTACAGCAGGTAATATGCGGCAGAATTTTGTACCATTTCTCCATAGATGGTATAGCTTGTAGCCCAAGTGATCACTGATTCGAGGTACATGGCCCAGTCGGATTTCTGGCGCTTGGCGCCGCGACCAGGTGTACGAGCACCCAGGTGCGCCAAAGCAGTAGGATGCGAGAGACAGAAAAGAAATCGTGATATTGGGAAGTTTATTTATATGATGATAATAGCAATATACTTAATAAGTAATTTTATATAGATATACTTATACCATAACACTTCCAATCCATAATAGTTCATATGAATCATGTTGGTGATAGAGAAGTGATTATCCCTTACATTTCTCATTCCATCTTAGATTGGAGGGAAGCAACACACTTTTGACCATCATTCATATGATACTATACATAGGGAACCGCAAAAACAGGGACATCGATCCATCAAGGTTGTTCAGCCCTAGTTATAGTTAAGTTGGTTTACAAGCAGCTTAGACTATAGGGATCTTTTTGGGGCTTAAAGTCGATATTAGCCTCTGGTAAACGTTTACATAACTATGGAAAGATCCACCGTTTTTAATGGGAAAACTCACTATAAATGGGCATTTTCAATAGCAAACTGTTAGTTTACCAGAGGGTGCTCTAGGTGGATGGTTTTATAAACCAACAAACATAGGTGGTATCACCATGATCCTGGTTTCTCCCCATTATCGTGCTCAGCTCCCTGAGGAATCTTGCCAATGTCAATGTCTAAGAACAACACCTATTTATCTCCAAATGATTTCCAAATTCACCATGGCTCAATAATGAACTCAGTTTCTTAGTATGTTTCAATGAATTTCCAAATCATTTCAATAAGTTTCAATGTATTTGTTTAATTTTGTTTATGGATCAGCAATTTCTTAGGCCACCTCGCTGTCAGGAACGATACTGAGCTGGCGCCCCATTGTTTGGTACAGGGCTTGCGGAGGGCGCAGGCACCGGTGGTACCTCGACAGCTGGATCCATGGATACCCCAACTGGATGGTGATGGAAGAGCCCCACACGAATGGATGATTTGCGGGTACCCCATGACTATGGAAACGTACGGAACTAGTGAAAATTTGTGGAAGAATTGAACTTTCATAGTGATAGGTATTCCAATGTTCGTTCAATCTCAGGAATCTTTGAGGAATACTTAGATCTGAATAGGGACGAAATACTTCAATCTGATTGCTTTGGAGTTAAACATGAAGCCAGACATGGTGATCCTGGATTTGCATGGATTTGCTAGTGAGAATCTGATTGCAATAGGCATGATTCTTATGACCGCAAAAGAAGCAAATCCCAGTGATTGAGCAATATATTTTGTGATTTATCTAATGAGGGGCATGGACAATCACAAAAACTGGAGGTTTGTTGCAACGAAAACACATAGGGTTTAAAACCATTTACCATTGGAATTTCAACTGTGTTTGCCCTTTTGCAATTTAATTTAAGAAATCGTGAACCATGTGGAGGGATATACGAAATGGTGAAGGAACATCACTGGCCAAAACGCAGGGAGAAATCCCACTGGGAATCTAACACGGCAATGACATTTTTTCGAGGTAGATCATCTACCAAAGGGTGATTGCCCATCGCCATGAGTGCTTGGCAGAATGGGAACGACATCTGATAGGAAACAATTTTTTGTCCACTGCTGGAATCCTGTAAAACCCTGTTGAACCATTCCTACTCAAAACATCTTTTCTTCACTCTACGGATATGTGCTAATATGTGCTTAAAAAAACAGAAAACCCGCGAATATTGAATGTATATAATATGCTTATAGGAATGCATATTCCAAGACTATCCAATCTGATTGGTTAGGAAACCATTCATACATGCTATGGGGCATATTGTTTGATATGCTACGGACATCCCAGTGGATGAAATCCTAAAGCTGCCACTGTGAAGGTTTTATGCAAGCTAAATGGGCTTGTGAAATGCTGGACAATTGCTATGCTGGTTGGTGGTTTGGAACATGGCTTTTATGACTTTCCATATATTGGGAATGTCATCATCCCAACTGACGAACTCATATTTTTCAGAGGGGTAGGTATACGATCAACCAGCTATGGTCAGGTTCTGTGTCACTCCTCGGGAACTTCAATCCTGTAGTTTTTTGGTATCTGGCTGGGATTATCTACGTTCACCAGCTAAGAAATCGTTTTTTGTTGCAGGGTATATCTGGCAGTGTGTCAAAACCTTGTACCCCTGGTGAACATCAAAATAGCTGGTAAATGGATGTTCATCCCACTAAAAATGGTATCTATAGGTATTGATCCATACCCATCTAAGATTGGCCATGAAAAAATCTTGAAGAATGGATTTGCCCATGTTCGGACCATGACTATCTTTTACTCATTACGACTGCAACCATTGATGATCCCGTTTGTGACACCTGTGGTAGTCAAACATGTGTGCTAAGATCCCCCATTGATCGATTATTTTCTTATATAAACGGTTTGGGTTTCCAACCATTTATATCCATTTATAGGATAATTCATGATATTTCTTACCATTTTTAGGGGATTTCCCTTACCTTTTTGATTTCCACTGGAGATTTCCTTACGCATTTCCAAGGTGGCGTACATCGAGATGAGATACTTACCTCAGCAACTCGGCTGTGGCCCTTGGTGCCCCGATATGGCTTTGCCTGATAACGTATACCTCAAAATCCCATGGTGAGTCATCTATACTGGTTGGTGGTTTCAAACCTTTTTTCATTTTCCATAATATATGGGATGTCATCCTTCCCATTGACGAATATTTTTCAAGATGGTTAAAACCACCAACCAGTATACTGACATAGCCATAGAAAATAGCCCATTTATAGAGGACAAACATGATGATTTACCTATTCAAAATGGTGATTTTCCATAGCTATGTTAAATAAGCAGAGGGTATCTCAAGATCCCATGGTGAGTCATCTATACTCTTGTTAATACATATTGATGGATATTGACCATTTTTAAACACATATTAACCATTATTCAATATTATATTCCCATAATATTTCATGATAATTATCAATGATATTATCTCTCCAGAATGTCCCATATGATATCCAATGATTTACTCTCCAGTAAATTAACATAGACCCTGAAAATAGATGAACAAATAACCCATTTTTAGTGGGTTCACGATTATCTTCTAAGCCCGATTTGCCAGAGTCGTCATGTTCATTTACTGAAGGGGAATCATATCTCATGTCCATTGATGTTAATGAATATTGACAATTATTCATAGATATTGATGGATATTAATCACTATTATATAACAGATATAAACAATCATTTAATATAGTTCCCATGCTATTTTATGATATCCCATTATCTCTCCATAAGATCCAAATCCAATAGAATGATCATTTCAAATTATATCCCATGATTTAACATGAATATCCCATCATTTAATAGTAGATTTCCCCATGATTTCCCATGATTCCCAAGATTTTCCCATGTTTCACTGCTAGACATCCTTTATTAACGCTATTAACCATATTTTTAACAGCTATTAACCATCATTTCACAAGGATTTCGAATGGAAGATCCCTATCAAAGTGGATGATTTCCCCAGGGATTTCCCCATTTTGGTCGCCATTCCACGGCGATTCTGCAGAGTCCTGGACCTGCTCGACGCTTCCGGTTCCGACTCGCCGGGTCCGGTTGCGACGGCGCCCTTTGTGCTAGTGACGTCCGGCTCCGATGCGCCCTTGACGCGAGCGCTGCAACGGAGGCAGGGATTGTTCGACCGGTGTCCGAGATGTCCGCTGAATGGTTAAAAATGGCTGGAAAATCCCAAACACATATGGATGATTTATATGGGGGTAGCCCTAGCCATTAGGAAACATCCAGATTTTCACAATCCAATAAGGGAAGACCTTAGAATGATGAGTTGGACACCTGAAAATTGCTAGGCTATATGGCTATATATATATAATAAATAAATGGTGATTAATATGGTGGCTGGATGGGAATATAAATGGACAAGCAATTGGATGGTAACTTTATGAAACTTTAGTATATACCTTTTTCAGTTCTTGCATGTTCTTGCCATATATTCGGTATGTATATACACATGTGAATATAGTGTAGATTGCATTTTAATGTCAACCGCGGTTATATAATAAAACTTGAGTATTACTGTAATTCGGCCAGCACATGTGCTATGCCCCAAACTCTTTCGCGATGATTGTCGGAAGCCTCTTTTCTGGTGACGCTTACACTACTTTGATTCTACTATGTTGGGATATTATGACTTGATGTCTCTGCTGGGTTTGCGAACCCAGAGACGTGTTTGATGACCCTCCGACGGGGATTCGGCTGTCTGGCAAGATTGCTCTTCGACACTCTTTACATAAACCCTACTAAGGAAAACCTAGAAAACACCTAGGAACAAAACCCTAAATTACCCCTAAAGAAACCCTAAAGAAACCTAGGAAAAACCCTAGGAGCAAAACCTAAATTACCCCAAAATAAACCCTAAAGAAACCTAGGAAAACCCTAGGAACAACCCTAAATTACCCCTAAAGAAACCCTAAAGAAACTTAGGAAAACCCTAGGAACAACCCTAAATTACCCCTAAAGAAACCCTAAAGAAACCTAGGAAAACCCTAGGAACAACCCTAAATTACCCCTAAAGAAACCCTAAAAAAACCTAGGAACACCCTAGGAACAACCCTAAATTACCCCTAAAGAAACATAGAAAAAAAACATTTGACAGTGTATTAATAGTGAAGTAGCAGTGGATCAGTGGGGCTTTTCGAAAAACACGGTTCTGCGAAGACATGGATACCTTGGTTTTCCAGGAGATCTTTGGTGGATTTTGGAATGGTGCACAGTTCACCAAGATGTTTTCTCTTGGTTTAATGTGAATGAATGGATTATGGGATCATGAATTATGGTCTTTGGGATTAGTTTATGGATCATGAGAAGACAATGGGACAATTCAGCGATACAAAGTGAGTTTAATCCTCAGATCATTAATATGTTGCAGTTGCTTATTGTTGGTTTATGGGCGCCCGTCCAACTATAGATATATCATTATATCAACTACATGAATATGAATACATGATATTAATCATGATATAATGATACAGTCACCGACAGAATTATGGAAAAAAATAAAACGTTTCAATTTACAGGCGCCGCCTGTCTATGATAGAAAAGTTACGAACCTTTTTTTTTTCCATAATTATTTTTTCCATAATTATTTTTTTTCCATAATTCTGTCGGTGACTGTATGTCCATCGATTCGCAAATTGAATGCATTTTAAGGGGGAATATTGAATTATAGAAAATATGTGTCTAAAGATCTGGTATATGCCCCTAAGTCTTCCATTGATATACATAATATCATGTGATGTTCGCAATTTGAATGCATTTTAAGGGGGAATATTGAATTATAAAATTATGTGTCTAAAGATCTGGTATATGCCCCTAAGTCTTCCATTGATATACATAATATCATGTGATGTTCGCAATTTGAATGCATTTTAAGGGGGAATATTGAATTATAGAAAATATGTGTCTAAAGATCTGGTATATGCCCCTAAAGCCTGCCACCAATTGGGTTGATACTACATACTTGCATTTGCATACATATTTCCATAACCCCCCAAAAAAAGGGGTTTGAATTGTGGATCCATGACATGTCCAACAGGTGGAGCCCCAAACATTAATTATGGAAAAAAAAATATGGAAAAAATAATTATGGAAAAAAAATAATTATGGAAAAACCGGTCAATCTGCCCTAGCCCCCTGATTTTACAGGAAAAATCAATTATGGAAATAATGGCCACCTCCAAGAATTATGGAAAAAAAAAAGGTTCGGATCACTTCCGGGATATTTTGAACCCTTATGGGGAAAAACCTAATTATGGAAAAATCGGACGCAGGCGCGGCCTGTCTAAGTTGAACGTTTTTTTTTTTTCCATAATTCTGTCGGTGACCATATATCTATTAATTGTTGGTTTATGGGTGCCCCAATTATATCATGATTAATATCATGTATTCAACCCCAGCAAAGCTATGCTTTTTGGGGCACCAGTCATGGCCTCATAGAGCAAACAGCCACCATCACCGGGGATGCCATCGGCTACAGCCGCTACATCTGAGGACGGAAAACGCTACGGCAGCTGTGCGTTGGAACGTGTTGTTCGTGATGTTTGGACGTGAACGGTCGAACAAATTCAAAACAACTCTCTCGTAAGACTATCTTGTTGGACGCTCCTGTGTGAAAGACTCTTGGTAAAAGACTCGTGTGAAACGCCCTCTTAGGGACACTTGAAATGGAGACACCTGCAAGCCACCCATAGACGGCTTTGTTTTGGAAACATTGCGCCTGCCATTCAAACTGACACTCCACGACTTCCTCTCCCAACGCTGCCCCAGCCACGCAAACACGACCCAGGGGCATATTATGTATGGCAATCGAAACTGGCAGAAGACAATTCTACATGTTGAGATCAGCGTGCAAGTCTTTGTCAGAAATGAAAAAGTTGGGGCGAAGTGCAGCGATGCAGACCAGCAGCTCAAGGCTCTCGCGCCAGCTCTTCCAGAACCAGAAGAAACACATTTACCCCCTGGTAATCAAACGTGGCAATTGAAAATCCCCCATCTATGGATGTTGTCGTCCATTAAAACTGCCATTTAGTGCAGGGATTCCCTGTTGCTATGTTTGATTGCCAGAGGAGATGTGTTCTTGTTTAAGGTGCGCAGTTCAATTGGCAGAGAGCGACAAGACGTAACTGCTGCGGTTTCGGGTATTGAAAATTCATGCCACGGCTCGCAGTATTCTTTAGAGATGATCCTAGGTATTTTTAGTGGATTTCCCAGCTAGCCATGTTTGATGACACCGTTGCAAGTACAGAAAAGTCCTAAAAAGGGGAGTTTGCAGTCACTGAGCATCGGCACTTTGGGCACACCCTGTTGGAATCCAATTGGCAATGGAAGAATAAGTATATCAAGGGCATGGAGAGAATGTTTAGCAGTTTATGTTACCCTCTGGTAATTTAACATAACTATTGAAAATTGCAATTTATAGTGGATTTACCCATTGAAAATGATGATTTTCCATAGTTATGTTAGTTTACCAGAGGGTATGTGTATTCAAATATAAATACTGTGTATACACATATATATATATATAGATTATTTCAAGTCGGTTGCTGATGGATATCCACTGGTAAACTAACATAGCTACCGAAAATCACAATGTTGGAATATAAATCAACTGTAAATCACCTTATAAGTTCAATAGCTACATAACAATACTAGAGGCTATTCAGACATTTTTAGTGAGGCGAGTCACTTCACACACCAGGTTGTTGCGGCTCCCGGGCTTCCGGGCATGTTACTCCACGAATCTGCATGCACCGCCTGAAGAGTTGAAGGAGAGATCGCTGGAAGATGGGTGGAGATGGATAGCTATTTGATTGGGTGGTTTTAACGGCTTGCGAAGGTGGAAAATCACCATTCCGTTCAGTTAGGTAGATCATCTTTTTTATTGGCCACTTTCCATAGCTATCTTAAGAAAAGAAGTCACAGATCTCTTTAGGGTATCTGATGGGTGGAACCTCAGTTTGTTGTTGAGAAAACTTCCCACTTTCGATGGTGTCTCGAAAAGCCGCCAGTACCCCAATGGTGGCCGATTCCCCACTTGGCGGTGCAAAGGACTTAACTGGTATAAGGGGTATGAGGGGATAATCTCCATGAGTCTACTCTGAATTGGGATATCTACCTGGCCATCTACCATAATTGGAATATAATTTCATTCTGTGGGAAACTATATATATATCCCAATTGTATGGGATACATATATATATATATACATAGAGTTTCCATAATTGTTTGGCCATCTACCTGGCTTCAATTTTTGTTGGTACTGCACCCCCAAGTAGTGCAGCCAGGACTGGTGCGTTCACTGTTTTGTCCACGCCTTGACCAGCTGTCCTTCAACTGGTGGGTTGCCAACCTATTTACCACATATACAACTCAAAAAGAAACTGGTTGGTGGTTTGGAACATTTTTTATTTTCCATAATATATGGGATGTCATCCTTCCCATTGACGAACTCATATGTTTCAAGATGGTTAAAACCACCAACCAGGAAAGATGTTCGTTTACATACATTCACACACACAATAAGTCAAATAGACATAATCTCTAGGATATTTGTACCAAAACCCACAGAATGAACATATCTCTATATATCTCAAGTAATTAGACATATATCATATTTGTTTCTTATCTAGCTTGGCCATCTATATATATATAATTGTGTATATATATATATATATCACATCCAGACCCAGCCATCGCGACGTGTCAGGAGCTTTTCCACCCATTGCCTGTGGGCTTCTTGTCGGGCCGCCTGAATGCGCACAATGAGGCGTGCCTGGTGCTGGGCGGGAAGGAAACTTTACAAGGGTACTCTCATGGATACCATGTGGAGAATCCCTTGATGAACCTTATATCAAATGTCTATTGGATACTCAGATAGCCTTATATTTCGGGATAACTAGACAGGACTGACTATATAATATACATTGTATTTCTGCTTATTTCTTTAATGATCTTTATAAACTATAATGTGTTAGTTATATCCGGGTCGTTCAATGTGGGTACAACGAACAGAAACAGGCATTCATAGGATCAATATTCAGGCAATCATGGGTCCAGACGATCGGAACACTGATAAATTTACTAACCTAACCCAAATAGCTCGAGCTAGAATTGAGTATGGAGGGTATATCCCCCCCAAAAAAAACAAAGGAACAAACAAATATCCACCCATTGAGAATCCGTATCCTATATTGTAAGCTTTTCAGGATACGCCAGGGGTGAACAAACCTAAGATCGGACGCGGAAAGCTTGGCGGCATAGTGCCGAGCCGAGGAGGCTTGCCTCTTAGGTGATTCCCAGGGCTGCTCCGGGAATACTCGACCATACATAACCATAAGGGGGAAAAGTGAGTTTCAATTTCAATATTAGACATGTAGGCTTCAAAACTTGAAATCCTTTCGTTTTTTTGTTCCCGCGTTAGGTGTTTTTGTTTTTTTCAGTGTTCACGCTCAATTTCGTAATTCAGTCACAGTGCTTAAGTATTCAATCTTGTTCTTCTTTCTTCTTTTTAACACTTCTCTGGTGAGGTTTTTTGGCACCCCCGATGAGAAGACTGGATCAGACATGTTGTTTGGACAAAAACTGGATTATTGTTGATAATAGAATGAACCTCATGTCTTTGATGCCTTTGTGATAAGCATGGATTGCAATTCGGGGTTGCAGCATTTTTCAACTACCTCACTGGGGTTTCCCTCAGGAGAGCTGGGCGGAAACTGAAACCATGGAAGCATCGCCCACTTCTTGGGTTGACTATGTTGACTGCCCGGTCCAAAAAAAATATGTTCTCGCATGTAAATAAGCGATTACGTCCCTCCCATCTGTGGTTACGCCCCTCGTACGTCCCGATTGCGCCCCTCAAACCCGCATATAAATAAGGGATTACGTCCCTTTTAGCGCTTTGGCTGTATACTATATAGTATATTCCAAAGCGCGCGGACGGGATGCACGGCAACAAGTGCACGCCACACACCTCCCAAGATGCACGCAAAACAGCTTCCTGACACAAGCGTTGTAAAGGCGGCACGCTGCCAGAGCGCAAGAGGTTAGCATGGCTTCTTGTGGCCCCGGAGAGTGGACCCTTTCAACAGATTCAAAACAGCTTCTGCGCCATGTCCCCTCATAGTATTATACGGATGTGTGTGTCCATGGCGGCTTGCATTGCAGAAAGAAGGCTGGCGCCAGCAAATGGACGAAATCCGGGCCGTCAGGACCGTCGAGCAGCTCCTGTTTGTTCTTTCGTGGTCCCAAAAATGGGGCCAAAAACCGGCCCCAAAAACGAGGCCGCAATATTGCCGGAAGAAGGAAAGGCTTCCAAAATGGCGGCCCCGTTTCTGGGACCAGGGTGTTGCATACACAGTCGGCCCCCTCTGCGTGCAGTGAGTAGCGGCGACTCCGGAACATTTCGTTTGTTTTCCTGGCAATGGGCTTGACAAAGCCTCATCCAATTTTCACAGTAGTTCGTTACATCTTCCATAAACCATAGAATTCAACCACTGAAATATCTCAACTGAACGCTATCTTGGGTGCCCCATCCTATGTTTAACTGGTTAGTTTCAACCATAAACATTGCCATGATAATTAGCAAACTATTGGTTTACCAGTGTGTCTCAACCAACATGAATCATTGTTACTAGATGTTATTAGTACCTATTAGTGGGTATCATAGCATAGTATCTATTAACTAATTAGTACCATGAATCGTACTATATGTTAACCATAGCATAGTATCTATTCACAAATCATGGTTATGAAAAACTATAGGTTATTAATGTCATAGGTATTTTTGATAGATACTAAACATTAATAGATACTAATAGCTAATAAATAACCATTAATAAAAGATGTTATTAATGGTTATTAACATATATTCACAAATGTTCACATATAATCACATATATCAACATATATTGCTATATATTAACATATATTAATGATCCAGCTAGTTCCAAGGTCCCCAGCTAACCCCCGGTAGGCGCTGCTGGCCGCGCGGCGCCGCGCCGCGCCGTGTTTCGCCCAGCGAGACGCGCGGCTGCTGCTGCCGTGGATGCGCAGCTGGAAGCTGCGGCGGAGCTATCGGAGCCACGGAACCGGTGGGACGGGAGGGTTTAGGGATGCCTAGGCCCATGGGATATTTGTGGCTACAAATGGCATATTTGATTAATTACTATATTATTTAATATATATATATATATTTATATTCATGGGATCATGATATAGGATAGTTAAACATAACTATAGCTTTTACTATTAGATTTATCATACTTATTATAACTAATGAGGTTACTACTATAGCTACTATAGAGTTGTGAAAGTGACCCGCAGAACCTAACGTTCGTCCACCATGACATAATCTATCACTCTTATCACAATTTTCGTTCCTCTCTCACACACCTCAACACAGGGTGCAAGTAACATGACAGCATGGTATACTTGTTGGTGGTTTGGAACATTTTTTTAATTTCTCTACATATTGGAAATCATCATCCCAACTGACTTTCATATTTTTGAGAGGGGTTCGGTTCAAACCACCAACCAGTATATGTAGAAGGGTACAGTATACTGTAAAAGGCAACGTTTCTGGTTTCCCGGTAATTCTCGCCAACCCTTCGCAGACATCGTCTTCGTTGAATTTTTGCTTTGTCCTTTTGTCCCGGCGTGGGCTCCGGGCAAACGTCCGGTGCTTTGCGGATAGTTAGTATTATACGTATAGTCCCTATTGTAATTAAATGGGATGCTTATAATTAGCCAACCTCTATAGGATAATTATGATGAATTATGGATAGATGTGTGAATTTAATGGGCTAATTATGGGTAACTCATCTTTTTTCGGATGGCTACTTGGAGGAACACCCCAGGACTGGGTGCACTGCTTAGGTTACAACCAATTTATAAATGACACGAGGGGATTTACTAACTGGTTATTAACCATTTACTAATTGGGTTGATCCTCTAAGATCCTCCAAGTACAAAAGCGGACTATCAAACATGCACTGATTGCTAGGGGGTTGTGGAAATAAAGTCCCTATCTTGATTTGATTGGTTTAAGCCTCGTTCTGTTTAGATAAGTCACAATGTTTGATTAGATTTGATTCTTGTGATTTTTTGGTGGTGCATTTCCTATATTTGTTGGCTAAATCCTCCATGTTTGTTGGTTTTCCATAGAGATAACCCAGACACGACAGGCCCAGGTGAATCATGGTGAATCCACCACGACCGACGCTAGGAATCTACTGGAGATGAACTCCTTCAAAGACTTGGTACATGTGGTGTGCCTTGGCACTGCTGTGGTCCCTTTCTGAAGCGGCACTGCGAATTGTGCCAAAGGTGTTGGAACCCTCCACCGTTCTGGAAGTGTAATTTGATAAATTTTAGTTTGGAACCATTTTACTTTTGACACTACGCCTTTTGTCGGTTTTCGGCGGTAGATCCCTGTAGATCCCTGTAGATCCCTTTACAATCGCTCACTTTTTCGGTTAATTTCCCATTGTCTTTGACTCACTAGGGTGTTTGCCGGTTAGTGTGTTGGTCCTTAAATCTCTATAGTTTTTGTATTTTATTTCCAGTTCTGTTGATTAATGCTTTGTTTTTTTCGCTCAAATCTGTGGTGACTTTCCTTACCCTGAGCATCAAAAAGTCTTTAATTAGAGGATCCTCTAATTAGAGGTTTTTTTTTAAGGGATAATCCCTTAATTAGAGGTTTTTTTTTCAAAAAAAAGTCTCTAATTAGAGGTTGTTTTTAGAGGCTTTTTTTGTGAATAAGTGGGTTGTGGGATTCTATAAGAGCCATAAGACATGGATGTTAACCTGACATGGAACTTTTCGTACCTCTGTGTATGTTTTTGTCGTTCGGAAGAGTTCGGGAGCGGCAGCACCGCGTCCGCGAAGATTTGCAGCTCAAGTCTGGTGGAAGAGATGAGGAAAGCCTCATCCATGGATGTAGGCTACCTGTCCAAGGCATTGAGGGGCAACTTGTCTGATCTTCCCACCATGTGCAGCCATGAGACGCATGAGGAGCTTCTTCGCGACATTTTGCAGAAGACACCGCGGTTGAACAAGGAGGAAGCCGTGAGGGCTTTGCGCAGCGCTTTCCCTGGTGCTGACAAGGCGGCGTCGAGTGCTTTCGCTGCTAGCATGGTTGTTTGCGTGCAAAACATCTTCGCCAAGCGGAAGTCCATGACAAGTGGCAAGAAGTTGTCGCCGAGCTTGGTGCGTCTCATCTCCTTGGCCGATGAACTCTATCCTGCGGAGCGCAGGGACCGAATGGCAGAGGCCGCACCGGCTGCTTCCGCAGCAGCAGGCAGCAAGGCAGCAGCATTGCCAGTTGCAGCCTCGAGCAGGCCAAGCAGGCAGCTGAAGAAGGTGGACAGTATTGTGTCAGTGAGTTCTGCGGCCTCGTGCGGGGAGGCGATGCGCATTGCAACACCACCCCGGGAAGCCGTGGCGGCATTGTATCGCCCTGCTGCTGCGGAGCATGTCTACTACACAGACGCAGGGCGTCAGACCATGATTCGCATTGGGCACGATGGGGCTCAGGAAGCAGCTCAGAGTTTGAGCAAGGGATCCTCTGGCTTTGTCTTGGCTACTTTTGCTGATGGTGAGCAAAGAGAGACTGAATTGCCCAATCTCATTTTGGAGAAAAAAACGCCACCAGCACCAAAGAGAGGAGTGAAGAAGCGTCCAGCCGCGGCGCAGACCGTGACGGAAGCAGCCCCAGTGAACGCTACCCCGGCGAATCCTGAGTCTGCGAATTTTAGGCTTGAGTACCGTAGCAAAACTAATGCCTATTCCATACGTAAGGCTTCGGTTGTTGATGGCCGCTGTCAAAAGAGACAAATAGTAGAAATTGTAGGCAGAAACAGAATTTCCAAAGAGGCCCTGAGCCAGATTGCGACAGAGGTGCGCAATCGTCTTGTGCAGGGTGAGTGTGAAGAGGCAGTGGCACACTGGGCCAAAACGGAAGTTTCGAAATGATTGCAAATTTTGCAGAGGATGAAAAGCGCGGCTTTTTTTCTGCGCGTAGTTGGAACAGGACTGTTGTTGTTTTTTTTGCTTGGCTTGGTTTTTTTTGTTGCTTTACTTGGAGAAAGAATTGGTGCTTTCGCCCCTTTTTTTATTTATGGGGTGTTTTCGGAAATTTTTTTGAGTGCAGTGCGAGTGCTTGCTTGAGGGGCTTGGACATTGGAGTGTATGTTCGTTTCCGTAGCCATTTGTTCCCGCAGCCCCTTTTTGTGTTTCGACCAACTGCTCCTTTTTCCGATGGCCACCGTAGATGTGCGAGTCATTGGCGAGAGCTCTCCTGGGTCGACCGGAGGGTCGGGCGGCGGCTTTGGCGGCGGCGGCTTTGGTGGTGGCGGCTTTGGTGGTGGCGGCCGCGGCGGCGGCGGACATGGCCGCGGAGATGGGGGCCGGCGCGACATGGATGATGAAGAAGATGAAGAGGAAGACCTGAGCAAGTTTTCTCGCAGAAAGTGCCAAAGGTGCGGGAAGATGGAGTACCTCAGGAAAGGTGGTTGCGCCAATCCTGCCTGCGCAGCTTGGATGTGTTTTTTTTTGGTTCCCCCTAAGAAGAAAGAAACCATCCAATAAATAAGGGAGAAGTAATGGTTTGTTTTTTTTAACACTTTTTTCCGGGAGTCTGCTGCGCTCCTGTTTTTTTTTCAAACGGTGCCACTGGCACAGTAAGGAACTGTTTTTCGCGACGCAAGCGAATTGGCAGTATGCGCAGAAGGGTTCCGACTCCGCTCGCAGCTGGAGCGACAGGTCCCAGTACTCCAGCATGTTGCAGCGGAAGTCGAAGGGAAGCAGGCATCGAGACCGTGGCTTTGCGCGCGGCTACAGCACGACTGAGAGGGCGCGGCGGCCTCGTGCAACTGCTGCTGCGGCGGCTGCTGGGACTCATGAGCCTGCAGCTAGTGTGCCTGCAGCTCCTGTGCCTGCAGCTAGTGAGGCTGCATCTTCGGTACCTCCGGGGATTTTAGCCTTGCAGAAGCGCTCGGCTTTCCCTTCACCAGCAGGAGCAAGGGGGCCATGGCACACGCCCTATGCCTTTGTCGCCAGTGGAGAGCCTTGGATGACGTTTTTTATTTTCCCCTGAAGGTATATGAGTGTGTTGTACTGTTTTTGTTTTTCCTTCCAACTTTTTTTCGGGGTGTCAGCCACCCTGTTGATATGAGGGTATATGTGCGTATGAATAAACAATATAGTTAGAGCACCCTTAATTTAGGGATATGTCAGTTTCCCGAGGCTACAAGAATCAATACCACTTCTTGGACCCCAACTTCGCTTCTGCATCGCAGCAGTCCCCGGGTGCAAATGGAAATTGGGGTGACATGGCAGCAGTCCATGCTGCCGGCAGTTGGAGGGGATCAGTTTGGCGCTGCTCTGGCTGCTGTGCCGCCGGTCGCTGGTGTTGCCGACATGCTTGCCGCTATGATGGGAGGAGCAGCCAGTGCGCGGCCGGCTTTCCCAGGTTTGCCCGCACCAGCAAATGGACCACCTGCTGTGCCACCAGCTGGGACTGCTGCTGTGACACCAGCTGTGGCTGCAGAGGTGCCTGTGGGAACGGTGCCTGCCGAAGCTGAGCCGGGGGAATCAGAGGCGCCTTCGCGTCGTAGACGCGCAGCTAAGGCAAAAGCCAAGA
Organism: Cladocopium goreaui; assembly: GCA_947184155.2. NCBI lineage: Eukaryota > Dinophyceae > Suessiales > Symbiodiniaceae > Cladocopium > Cladocopium goreaui. Next base: position 286,689 of record CAMXCT020006686.1, read on the forward strand.
GGGCTGCAAAGCCTGCTGCCAAGAAGGCTGCGGCCAAAAAGGCTGCTGCTAAGAAAGTCAAGAAGCCTGCCAAGGGCCGCAAAGGATTCTAAGTAGGAAGCTACTGTGCCGCTGACCGCCTCTTCCAGAAAAAAGGTGCGCCTGTTAGAGTCGTGGTGGGTGTCGAATGTGTTGACAGCTAAGTAACTGCGTCGGAGCAGTCGTGCAGTGACTACATGAGAGCTGGTCACGTTCCGGGTTGGAAAAGCATGTTGGATTTTTTTTTGCGGGAGATTTTTTTAACTCCTGTTTTTTTGGTTACCGGTTGGACTGCCTTTTCTATTTTTCGGGAGTGATGTCGCTCCTGTTTGTTTTTTGATGTTTTTTGCGGGGACCAAGAGAATACCTGCTGCCAGCATTTTGATGAGACAAGAATAGAGATCGCGGTAGAAATGTCGCAAGATAGTATGACTTCTGAACAAGAAGCCAGCTTGGCGGAATTGGAAGCGGCTATGGAAGCAGCTATTGCAACACCACCTTCCAGTAGCCACGCAGCCGCTGGACATGGGACCTTGCTGGATTCTCCAAGCACGCCTGAGGAGCTGGCCGTGTGGGAGCCCAAGCGCACCTTCAAGAAGCGTCATGCGCCCGATGATGCTGCTGCCACTCCGGCTCCGCCCAGAGACAATACCCAAGACTTTGGAGAAGTGAAGGTCCTTTGGGTCAACTCTGTTCCCTTTGTGCACTCAAGCAAGACAGGCTTCGTCTATTGCGGGACAGCTGTGATGTCTCGTGAGGGGAGGGGAATAGATTCTTACGTTGACTGTTTCACCTGTTCTTGCAACCTGCTGTACGGACACCAGGATACATGCACGTGCGAATGTCATCTTTTGAAGGATTACTATTTGTCCTACCAACGCGCGCGCAATGCCAAGTCCTGCCGCATCGGCCCTTTGGAGCTGCCAAGCCAACCATCGGATTCCCAGGTTGCTGTAGACTAATTAGAGATTTTGTCCAGAGCTGCGATCGTCTGATCGCAATTTTGATGCTGTCTGCGCCATGCCTGGAAAGATTGAGTTGGACTGCTGCTGCAAGCGGGGAGGTTGAAAATTTCAACCTTGCAGGTTGAAATTTTCAACCTCTTTCCCTTTAAAAGTAAAGCAAACCAGGTTGAAAATTTCAACCTTGCAGGTTGAAATTTTCAACCTTCACCTTTTGTCCTGGGGCTCACATACTTTTAACATAGAAATTTTTGGAGACATGATGGTGGACAGTAGAGCTGATGACTTCCCCCAGGCTATGCCCTTGACCTGAAAGAGCGTCTTGCCATTTCTTGTTCTTCGTGGACATCAAGTGTGGTATGTGATTGCAAGTGTCTTTTTGCAATTGCGACATGTGAGTCATGTTTTGAAACAGTGACAGCACAAGCGTTTTGATTTGCTTTTTCTTACCTGCAAGATATGAGAGACAGAGACAGTTGGTGCGTGGTTTGTCGTTGCTGCTCAGCTGCTTTCGCGCGATGGCTCCGAAGGCGGCGGCCAAGAGTACTGCCACGGTGAAGGCTGCGGCCCAAAAGGCGCGGAAATTGCAGAAAGCAAAGGCATCACCAAAGTCGAAGGCAAAGGCTGTTCCTGACGCCACTGGAGTTGTGGCCGTGCCAGATGCCCAGCCAATCACCAAGGCAGAAAACCAACGGCTACTCAACGTCCTCAAATACCGTGCAGATCCTGACAAGAACAAGAAGGGTGAGAATTTGGCAGAGGCTCAGAAAGTCTTGCAGGCAGGGTTTGGCAGGGTTTGGCAGGGTTTGGCAGGGTTTGACGGTATGATTGGGAGCCCAACTACATTTGAATTTGTTTACGTAGCGTGTTTCACACCATAACTTTCCCCTTCATGCCCTCTGTCGACCTCTTCCGCGAAATGCGCGCAGCCGGCTAGACTTACCGCAACTTGGATGAGAGCAAGAAGCAACACTTTCTGCAGAATTTGAAAGCCCACGGCCTGCAGAATTTGACATGGTTTGGACAGTTTGCTGAGACTCGTGAAGAAACCGCCACCACCACCCACAGTGCCACAGAAAGTTTCCTCACTGGGTGCCTTGTTTCTGCTGGATTTGCTTTTTCCGCAGGCTCCTTTTTTGGAATCCCAAGTTCCTTAATGCAAGCAACATGAAAACACACATGGTATATTTATATTCTCATTTTTTTTCGCGGATGTGGGCTCAGGCCAAAAATCTTGGAGATGAATGGCTTGCGCTGGACAGACTATGCCCCGGAGAAGCAGCAGGAATTGTTGGAAGCCTTGCTGGAAGAGAGCGCTGCCACCTACAACTTCCAAAGGGCGACGAAAGACCATGCGATTCCCGAGCTGGTTCGCTACTTCTACAAGGAGCAAGAATCGACTACAACGGCTGCTACCAACAAAGACGCTCGCACTTTCCACATCCATGCTGACATGGACAGCTCCCAAATGTCCAAAGCTTCCAAAGACCAGGTGGAGATCAAGATCGAGAACCCAAAAAAACAGGAATTCGCCACTGCTTTGAAGACAGCCAACCAGGGCATCAAGCGATTGGAGCGTCTCTACAATGATGCTCAGAAGTTGTCAGCCCAGTTGCAAGCTTCTTTGCCAGAGAAGCACAAAGAGTTCCAGAAGCAGTTGGATACATTTTCCAGTTTCTTTACCCAGTTTCGGCTCGTCACCGCGGCTGCCGAGAAGCAAGGCAAGACCGACCTGGCGGAAGATGTTTGCGAGAAAGAGGGTGGCAAGCTGCTTCACTGGTGCGACCAAGCCGCCCAGCATATGGACGAAGTGATGCTGCTGAATAAGCGTGCCAGAGGGTGGATGGCCTAGAAATTTAGAGAACTCAGCTGTACCAGCTGCAATTTTGTCCATGTCCTTAGAACATTTCGCAACAGCTGCGGATGTCCTGCGCGGAGACCAAAAAAGATCGTGCTGTTGCACTCTGTCTTCCTCCTTTTCCTCCACTTCCGAGACTGCAAGGGTAATTTTGAATTCTGAGAACGCTGGGAGTTGTCGTCGGCATTTTCAAGTTTTGCAGTCAATTTTGAAATTCTTTCGGGAGCTTTGCGCTCCTGTCCACGCGCGCGCATTCGTGCTTGCCACGATTCCCCCGCAGCCACGTCATGCATTCTAAGAAGAAGTTGCCCTATGACCCTGGCACTTTGCCACCGGACAAGCGCTTTCGCGCTAATTTGTCTGATTTGTTTCTAAGTGGTGACCTTGCAGCCCAGCGTGCCCATTCCCTGTTTGCAGATGCCAATGCTGCTGGGACACACCATGTCACTGACCTTGCTGGAAACAAAAGACCAGATGGCAATAGCGCGCGTGATTTGCTCCGACGCCTTCGAAAGAGCTCCCACTGGCCACCTTTGTACTGGGCAGATATCCCTGTGTGGTTAGACAAGAAGCAGAAAGAAGAAATCGTGCAAATTCCTTTTCTCTTACCCCACGAAGTTGTCCATGCAATGTTCCAGTGGACAGACATCGGCAATTTTTCCGATTTGGCCCACCTGCCAACGGATGAAAGAGCTTTGCTGGAGACTGGCAAAATACTTCTTGGCCGCGATGTGCCTCTGCTGCCCCTGGGCCTCTGGATGGATGGTGTCCCATGCAATTGGGATCGCTCCCACAGTTTGAACGTCTTGACCATTAGTTTTCCCAGCGCATGTGGCCCTCATAGGAGTGTCCGCATCCCATTGTTTGGCATCAAGCAACACTTTTGCAGCAAGCACAAAACATTTGATGCAGTCTTCGAAGTTATTTGCTGGTCCTTGCGAATGTTGTTTCTGGGTGCCATGCCTTCTTGCCGACATGATGGCCAACCTTTCGCAACTTCTGATGCTGGTCGGAAAAACTGGGCCGAGAAGCCGCTGCAGCGCTGCATGCTGACCCAAGTGCGAGGACGCCCCGCGTTTGCCGTTTTCTTTCTTTAAATAAATAATTTGAATACTTTTCCTGTCCTCTTTTTCGGGCAGCCCAACTGCATTCGATTGTTTCTTTGTGCCCTGCGGTGCGAGGAGATTGGAAGATGCTCAAAGATGTTTTCCGCCTACCTCAGCACAATGAGAAGGCTGGCTGCTGCTGGCTTTGCCCAGCTACGCCCGACAACATGAGGGATGCTTCAGCAGCTGCGCCGTGGAGGGTGCCTTGGTGCACGACGGACTTGGTCCAAAGACTGCTAGCCCAAGGCCATCTTTGCAGCCCGCTGTTTTCGCTGCCAGCCTTTACCATCAACATGTTCAAGCTAGATTGGCTTCACATCATGGACTTGGGCGTCGCTGCTGATGTTGCTGGAAATGTTCTTTGGGTATTGCAAGGCAAGATGCCGGGTGCAAATGTGAAGATGCGCGTCAGCAAGCTGTATTTGCAAATTGCCAAATACTACAAAGAAACAAGGGTGCAGGACAAATTGAATACTTTGACTGAAACCATGATTCGAAAGAGCAGCACCACCCCGCCAAAGTTGACAGCTGGGGCTGCCGAGTGCCGCCACCTGATTCCTTGGCTTCTGCAAGCAGCAAAAGAATGTTTGAATCCCAACGATGCTTTCGAGGATACGGTCATCCAGGCCATCTCGTGCTTATCTACCATGTATGACCTTCTCTCCAACTACGCTCGCTCAAAGATGCGGCACGCGGCCGGGCGATTGGCTCTTCTCTTGGCTGCGCTGCGCGACGCTTCTGAGGATCCACTCTGGCGAATGAAACCAAAGGTGCATTTGATGCTGCACTTGGCTGAGAATCTGCACAGCCCCGCTGAGACTTGGACGTATCGAGATGAGGACTACGGCGGCTCCGCTGCCCGTTCCATGCGGTCGCGTGGCGGCACCGACACTCCCAAAGTGGCCGGAGAAAATTTGCTCCAAAAGTTTTGCTGCCGACACGACCTCCCCACTGCTCTCGGCATCGGAAAATGCGATTGCAGCGCTCCTGCTTTTCATTCTTTGTTAGGAGTCGTTTGATTTTTTTCGGGAGATTGCCTTCAGGTATCCTCCTGGCAGCAGAGAGAGATTCATGCTTTGCCTCACCATGTCCTGCCTGTGTCAAATTCAGAGTCATACGTGAAACACTGCCATCATACAAAGAGATAGGAATCTTGGAGAGTTGACAGCTTCCTACCATCGCATTCCTAAGCCGGTCATGCATCTCCACACACATACCATCCACACAATGATAGACTCCCATAAGCCATCTATTCACAAAAAAAAGCCTCTAATTTGAAAAACCTTTAATTAAAGGTTTTTTTCTTAATTAGAGGCTTTTTTTTCAAAAAAACCCTTTAATTAGAGGTTATAACCTCTAATTAAAGGATTAACCCTTAAATTTCATCAAAATTTAAAGGTTTTTTTTTAAATTTAAGGTATATTCCTTAATTAGAGGCTTTTCGATGCTCAGGGTACCCTGGTCTGCATTGGTACGATATGGGTGCTTCGCCCATGGCACAACCCTACACAGCGCGCTGCGCGATTTGGATTGGCATGTGGAGACGGCAATGGCGTCGATGCGGCAGCAGCAAATCCTTCATATGCGTGCAACTGCAGCGGAGCCCACGGAGATTCCATTGTTAAATCCTTAGTTGTGGTGGTTTGGTCACGAAACAAAGTTGTAGTTGTAGTTGTAGTAGTTGTAGTTGTAGTTGTAGCAGTTGTAGTTGCAGTTGTACTTGTACTTGTAGTTGTAGTAGTAGTAGTAGTTGTTGTAGTAGTAGTAGTTGTTGTTGTTGTTGTTGTTTTTGTCGTCGTCGTCGTTGTTGTTGTTGTTGTTTTGTTGTTGTTGTTGTTGTTGTTGTCGTTTAAATGCCGAACAGTACTACACGTTTTGTTGTTTAACTCCTCATTAGTCCAAAACATACCTATGATGATTATGATGATGATCCCAATTGATTCATATTTTCTCCGATGGGTTGAAACCACCAACCATATAGGTAATGAGGTTTGTAGACGAGCAAACATATAAAACTGATTGGGGCATCACATTGTATCCTACAGTTTCTGTTCTGCAAAATCTCTATTATATCCCCAATGTTTCGGATCCCAAAACGAATTCCATTAATCTACAGTATTTTAAGATATTCACGTCGCTTCGCGACGGCAACCGCCCGCACCGCATCGTTGGGCAGCCGCTCGTAACTGCCAATGATGTCGGCCATTGAGACCAAAAACATCCGAAAGTACTGATTGTCGGAAAAAAAAACGCGAAGAATTTGATAGCCATGTATAGCGGACCAACGCAATTCAAAAAATAACGAAAAACATGAAAAAACGGCGAAATTGCTGTTATTTACAGTGTTTTTGCGCGGTGAGAAGCAGAAACCACTGCAAATACCATGGTTACTGATCGTCGGAAAAAAAAACGCGAAGAATTTGATAGCCATGTATAGCGGACCAACGCAGTTCAAAAAATAACGAAAAACATGAAAAAACGGCGAAATTGCTGTTATTTACAGTGTTTTTGCGCGGTGAGAAGCAGAAACCACTGCAAATACCATGGTTTTTGAGGGTCAGGTGGCCAAAAACACTGTAATTTACAGTGTTTTTTTTAACCAACATCAAAAAACACTGGTATTTACGATGTTTTCATTCACACCGTAACATAAAACAGCGTAATTTACGAGGTTTTTGGAAGTTTTGAAGCTAGCCGTCAAGCATGCAGAAAACAGAAAAACACTGTAAAAACCAGTGTTTCTGCTATCACAAAACGACGAAAATCAGTCCGAAAACGGGTCCAAAAACTCAAAAATCCGCCTCCGGGCCAGGCCACCTGCGGAACCGCAAAAAAAGATGTTGCAAACCAAAAAATTGAGGTCAAAAAGTTGAAAAACACGTTTTTTTTTTCACTTTTCGCTTGCCGATTTTGGACGGGCGCGTTCACGAACAGGTGTCTTCCGTACTGTTTTTTACAGTGTTTTTTGAAGGCGAGCGTCACGACCTATCAAAAACAGGAGGTTTTGGCCGAAAAATGGGACCCCCCCCCCCAGGTAAACCTGTAACCTTTTGCGAGTGCCATCCGGAAGATCACGCCCCAGCACCTTCGGTGCGGGCGGATTTTGAGAGTACTTTCCGGATGGCACTCGTAAAAGGTTACAGGTTTACCTGGGGGGGGGGTCCCATTTTTCGGCCAAAACCTCCTGTTTTTGATAGGTCGTGACGCTCGCCTTCAAAAAACACTGTAAAAAACAGTACGGAAGACACCTGTTCGTGAACGCGCCCGTCCAAAATCGGCAAGCGAAAAGTGAAAAAAACCCGTGTTTTTCAACTTTTTGACCTCAATTTTTTGGTTTGCAACATCTTTTTTTGCGGTTCCGCAGGTGGCCGGGCCCGGAGGCGGATTTTTGAGTTTTTGGACCCGTTTTCGGACTGATTTTCGTCGTTTTGTGATAGCAGAAACACTGGTTTTTACAGTGTTTTTCTGTTTTCTGCATGCTTGACGGCTAGCTTCAAAATTTCCAAAAACCTCGTAAATTACGCTGTTTTATGTTACGGTGTGAATGAAAACATCGTAAATACCAGTGTTTTTTGACGCTGGTTAAAAAAACACTGTAAATTACAGTGTTTTTGGCCACCTGACCCTCAAAAACCATGGTATTTGCAGTGGTTTCTGCTTCTCACCGCGCAAAAACACTGTAAATAACAGCAATTTCGCCGTTTTTTCATGTTTTTCGTTATTTTTTGAACTGCGTTGGTCCGCTATACATGGCTATCAAATTCTTCGCGTTTTTTTTTCCGACAATCAGTACTTTCGGATGTTTTTGGTCTCAATGGCCGACATCATTGGCAGTTACGAGCGGCTGCCCAACGATGCGGTGCGGGCGGTTGCCGTCGCGAAGCGACGTGAATATTCAGCCCAATGGTGTATATATATATATAATTATATATATAATTATATATATATAATTATATATATACGTATACCAATGATATCCCACTTATATCCCAAGTATATACCATTTTATACCAATTATATCCCAGATGATATCCCAGTTATATCTCTAATTAATGGGTTTGTAGCCGATTTAAAAGTTGGGGTGCGGCACCACCTTGAACCAGCAATTGCGTCGATCTTGAGGACCGATCGCCTGCCGTTCCCGGACTATTTGGCGCAATTGGGCAGACTCTTGGCACCGGGTTCAGAACGGTTCGGCTGCCGATAACAAGGAAATATAATGTGAATGGGATGTATGTAATATAATATATATATATACACATACATACAATATATATATATATACACATTATACATAATATATATATATATATATTTACATTATACATAATATATATATATACATTATACATAATATATATATAATATTATATTATTTAATATAATATAAAATAATATAATATAATATAGTATGATATAAAATAAGATAATACAACATAATATAATATAATACATAGTATATGTATATAAGCAGGAATCTGATATTGGGATGATTTACCCTCGGGTAATCAAATGTGGCAATGGACAATCTGTAATGGATAAAACTTTGAATGAGAATGTCATCTTTAAATGGATTATGTTTTTTCCATTGCTCCGTTTGACTACCGGAGGGCAATGGCAATAGGATATGTAACCAGCAATCTGATATTTGGATGTAGCTGAAATTGGGGCATATATATATATATATATATATTCCCAATTATGGTAATTTTAGTACAAGGAACATATTGAGAAAACATCAAATTTGGGAGGGTTTTCAAAAACAAAACGAGGTGTGATTCTAAACTTACTGTGTATTTCTTAGTTTCTACAATGTTGGGTTTTTAAGCGATTGCTAGGTTGGTTTCCAACTTGGTCAACTAGGGAAACATGGGAAATATATCAATATGGGTTTATAAACCAACCTGTAACGTGGCTTTTCTCTTCACCTTGTATGGTTATCCATGTGACCGTTCTACCTTTCTGTTGTTTGCAGAAAGCGTTGAAAATCCGCCTACTTTTCGACATGTTTTTAAGAAGGTCACATGAGCTTTAACCCACCCCTGCAGTTTAATGAAGAAAACCCCTCATCCTAGTTTTGGGTCTAGTGTTTAGAGAATCAATATCCCTATATCAACGTTGTTTTTCTTTGAATGACCTCATGTATTTTTATCCCTATCAGTATCCCTACCTTGATTCTCGATTTTTCTTCACGGGGGGTTGAAACAAATTGAAACAACAAACCAACAAAGATGTCCCTTTCCCACTTTTTGCTTCATAACAAATTCCCACTACAGAACCAATCTAAAGATATAATTTTAAGGGCTAAAAGGTCCATAGTTTGATATTATATACCCCATGTTCAGACAAAGTCAAACATCAAAGTGTTGCTTATATTTCCCATGAACAAATAAATGTTTTTATACGTTTATCAATATTGAGTTTCGTTAAATCCCAATTGTTGACGGTTTAAAAAAAACGTGCGACATGAACGGACCAGATCATTCAAAACGCCTCGCAGCAACGCTGAGGTCACCGCTATGTTTTGTCACCACCAGGCAAAGGCTATGACTGCACCAGGACGCGGCACTGGTCACACTGACTTGCTGTGGTTAGGGTACAGCTTACCCTCTGGTAAACTAAGATAGCTATTAAAAATTGCCATTTATAGTTGATTTACCCATTAAAAATGGTGATCTTCCATAGTTCTGTTAGTTTACCAGAGGGTAATCATGTGGTGTTTACCCAAGAACCATTCTTAATGTGGTAAGCCATCACTTATGATTTGGCATAATGTTGTAAAAACAATAATTAACATCCAATTATGGAGGCTGATATTGGGGATGGTTTATGGCGGATCCCCACATTACCCCTAAAATGAAACCCAAATGCCAACTGAGGCACAGCGACCAACTCTACTGCCCAAACGATGACCAGAAACGACCCTTAGGGCTGAATCATCCATTGGGCCATTCTCTGCATCTATGTTGGGGATCAGCAAAAGTAGGACATTAAGTTCACTGAGTACTGACATCATGTCTCAGAACATGGGGTAATGAATGGATTTTTCTCTCCATTTTAGCTCCAGAATCCCAGAATCCATGGTGATTTCAGTGATAAAAACACGGCCTGGGGACCGATCTGCAGATGTAGGACCTGGGAAGCTTTGGCAATGGGCCACTTGGAAAAACTCGAGGATGGGGCATCGAAGTTAGCATCAGCAGGTATTCAAGCTGATATACTTCGCTGAACATTCAGACTTTGAAAGGTGTACCCTCTGGTAAACTAACAGCTTGCTATTGAACATGGCCATAGAAATAGTGGATTTACCCATTAAAAACCAGAACGGCCCCTCATGGGGGAGTGATTTTTGCTTTAAAAATGGTCAAAAATACTGGCATTTACAGTGTTTTGTGACCAAAGTGGGCTTAAAACCGCTATTTTAGAGCAAAAAATAAAGTTCACCTCCAAAGGCTCTCATATGCTGTCATAAATCACTGGCATTTACAGACTCTTGTGGCAGGATTCAATTTTTCCTGCGAGGCTTGCAAAGAACTACAAACAATCAGCACATAACAGAAAACATTTGCTGCACAACATGCCATAAGAATGGGTAGCTGCACATCTTGGAACAGAATATACAGTAGCAATAGGTGACTAGTGTGATGGAGGTGATGGAGAAATTATATTGCTAAAAGCAATTGATATGATATAGGTGTTTCTTCATGAACTTGTTAGATTGATATCATCTTAACATATATTGTATATAGAAGCATTTGCGCTACATAAGAAGTATGGTGGGAAGGGAATACATTATATAGGTGGATATAACACAAGCACATCTAACACTCTGGATAAGAAGGATGGTGGGAATGTTACAACCCAAGAAGTAGGTACATATCTCGTTTATCATTGTTATCTTGCAGAGTCTTGTCAGCAGTCTCATTTCAATAGTTAGACAGAGAGAGAGATAGAGAGAGAGAGAAAGCCAAAGAGACAAAGACGTGTGTCAAGCTGTTGAATATTAAGGTGAGGCAACCTGTGTGGTGGCATAGCTATTCAAAGATAACGGTATGTTTGCTTCTTCGAAACATAAGTTTTAAAATATGGCCAAGATCCAAACATACACAATCTAGAATCACCAAAACCTGCACAGTCATCAAAAAAACAAAGAAACCAATAGATGTACCAAACCTGCACAGGCACCAAAAAAAACAAAAAAAACAAACCACTAGATGCACCAAACCTGCACAGGCACCAAAAAAAACAAAAAAACTAAAGTGTCCAGGAACTATGGATCCACTTCTGAGTAGTTGCTGGAATTTGTGTTTTTTTTTGGTTTTTTTTGGTGCCTGTCGATTTTTGGTGCATCTAGTGGTTTGTTTTTTTTGGTTTTTTTGGTGCCTGTCAATGTTTTGTGAAGTCAGAGTTACCAAACCTGCACAAGCACCAAAAAAAACAAAAAAACAAAAAACACTAGATGCACCAAACCTGCACAGGCACCAAAAAAAACAAAAAAACTAAAATTTCCAGGAACTATGGGTCCACTTCTGAGTAGTTGCTGGATTTTTTTTTGTTTTTGTTTTTTTTGGTGCCTGTCGATGTTCGGTGCATCTAGTGGTTTGTTTTTTTTTGTTTTTTTTGGTGCCTGTCAATGTTTTTGTATATCTCATGTCAAGATCATGATGAAAAAAGTGTGTTTTACTAGGGTTTTAGACCGAAACATCGGTATTTACAGTGTTGTTTCATCATTTTTAATGAAAATTCACTCCCCCACGGGGTGCCGCCGCAGTCAGCAAAGAACTCTACGAAGAGTTCAACCGCGACCCATCAAGCCGCATGGCGTTGATTGACTTCGCAGATGCTTTGCAGCACAGTCCCGTGCAGGCTCTTCGCTTGGCAACACAGCAATTGATCCCGCTGCTCGCCTTTAATGTCCGTCATGGTTCATTATCACTGACTTGGTTCTCACGATGTTCCCGTCTATCCGAGGGATTCGCTTGTTAGAACCGGCCATGCTGCATTGGAAGCACATTGAGAATTTTGCAGATCGATACAAGCGAAATCCACGTGACCTGGCCCTTGCACGAATGAGAGGAGCTGAAGGCTCTCAAATCTTCTCCAGGAGTGGTGTCGAACCGCTGATTGCAATCGGTGCTCGCGTTGGAGCCAGGGTAGCCAGGGCATCATGGGAACGAGTTGAGACTAGCAAGAAGGAATTGTTGGTGGACGAAGACCTCATCGAACAGACAGTTGCTGAGTGCCTTGCACTGATGGATCAAAACAAAGCGGCCATTCATCATGAATCATCTCCGAATGATTTGATTCTTCTCCCATGCAATATCCTCATGATATAGCCGATATATGCCGATATCATGTGGGTAATTCCCAATGCCATTTGCACCATTCCCCAGTCATCACGATTTTATAGGTGGTATATGTGAACCATTCCCAGTCATGGGCGGTTTATGTATGGCATTGTTTTAACCACGTTAGCCATGTTTGTTGCCATGATCTCTTCATCATTCGCCATGGCACGGTGCCATGACCCATGGCTGCGCCGCGCCCTGGGGCGTTGAGGCTCCATCCCAGTGATCCTTCGCGACGAGAACTTTGACATGCGTTGCTTGGGAGCCAGTTCAGCGAAACCCTGAGATTTCATGGGAGAGTTCAAGCGCGGAATATTGGGAATCTATGGCTCGTTAGTTCGGACTCACATCACTTATATTCCTAGTATCTTATATTATGGAAATGGAACAGTTGTTTAACGATTTTCAAGGGGAAACTATAGCTAGTTTCTGGCTAGTTAGCTAGTTCAGATTCACATCACTTAATGGAACATGCCTGAGAGTTGTAACGTGAATAGAAATGTGGGATCATTTAGTTTCCATGATATGGATTCCAACCCTGTAAACATATGGAAATGCTGGTTTAGTATGGGATGGTATGGGGGATATTCTCGAGATCATGATTAGTTCACCCACTCTTGAAGGGATAGCATATTATACAATTATACTATATAGTATATAGCATATCGTATAAGGTATTTCCTATATCGTATATATATATATATAGTGTGTGTGTGTATATCATTGATACATTTATGTGTACATATTTCATTGATACATTTATGTGTACATATTTGTAAACATATGCATATCTTATCTATTCTGTATTGGGGGGTTCGTGACAACTTCCAAAGCACGTCCTTCCGCATTCCGCGTGAGGTATCTACCAGCAGGCGTCGGTCCGCACGCTTCCGCCACCCGAGGAACTCACGCCAGAAGCCGGTTCGCGGTTAGTGGAGACAGGTGAGCCGTCAATGTGAAGAAGCATGGAATAAGAGTGGGATTTTGATGGGATGTCCATGGAATTTTAATGTGATTTAATTGTTGGTGTTTCAACCATCAAAAGATACGGATACAGCTGATGAACCATGGTTAGGTGATAAAACGGCGCGGCTGTTATAGTGGTTTGAACAAAGAACGTCATTTACCCTGAGGTTACCATCTGGTTATGATTAACAGTTCGCCATGGAAAGATCCACCCATGCTTTTAAGTTCGGTGTTTACCATCTGTTTCGATTAGGGCCATGGCTTAACCATGGCTATGTTCAACTCATGGTGAAAGTGTATTTGTTTCTATATCCATGGACATCCATAGCCAGTTCATGGTGGTTTTTCTTGACCTACCGAGTTTGTGGGGGATGTAACCATCTATCCATATTAATATATATATATATATATATAAACCCTGGTTATGACTAACAGTTTGCCAATGGTATAGATGGCCCATAGAAATAGATGGTTTACCTATTAAACATGGTGATTTTCCATGGCTATGTTAAATAACCAGATGGTATATATATATATATATATACTCGAGGGAGCGTTTAACAACCAAGCATGCGTGCGGAATTATGCGGATATGATTGACCAATAATGGTTCACTACTTCCTATACTGAAGGGTATCCTACCTGGTTTATGGATGTTAAGCATAACTGGCATAGCTCATAATTAACGGGATATCAACAAAATCATGGGATAATCCGGGTGCTGGGAAAATTGCCAAATATGTCCTGCTCCAGTGTTACTGAGCCCGTTTTTTTCATAATGTTGGTTTGCGCTTGCGTCTGGCAACGGAGCAACACTTGCTGAAACCAAGTTGCAACGAGTCTATCACTTGCGCCAGTTCAAGATGAACGATGAGAAGGCAACCTCCCACCCACTCACGGCTGAAGTGCTTTGGCAGCGGTTTGACAAGCACGTGACAGTGACGCTGGGAAGAACTTGAGCAACACGTACGTGACCCTCGCTGTCAGGAGCTGGAAGTTGGAAACAAATCTCCATTCAACTCGCTGTACAAGATGGCAACTCTCATGCAGGTGGCAAAATGCAATGTGGACACCATTGCGTCTCTGCTCAAATTTTCTTTCTTTTTTTTGATATTATGTGACCTTCCTTCTATTTATGGTAATGATGATGACGTAATGGTGATAATACCTGGATATACCAAACATTCTGTTGTGCTTGGTTTTAGCGTGTTCTGGCTATTTCTGGTTCATAACCATAAAGTGAAGACGTCTTGCAGTGACCATTGGATCCATGTTTGGGAAAATCTGATATCTTGGGGAAATGGACTTAGAATGAATATGTTTACTAAATATTTACCCTAGGGTAAAGTAACATAGATGTGGAAAACCACCATTTGTAGATCATGTTCCTGGAAAACCATGGAAAAGCAACGGTTTCCCTAGGAAAATGACCAACAAATGGATACACAGGAGGGTATGTTCTAGCATTGCCTAGCTTTGGGGGGTGAACATGCACACATATTTACTATTGACAGAGTGTTGGTAATGATCTGATTGACACTTGAGCGTCTATAGAAGAGATTATGCACTTTAAGCCTACTGGAGTGACAATCCCACTTTCAGAGTGGTTTGCCCACTGCATCTCCCTTCATACCAGATCCTAGTGTTTCTTAGTAGCCTGTATCAAATGGTGTCGTTGACCTGTATCCACTGTTGATCGGTTTGGTTGCTTTTGAAGCTGACATGTTTGTTCCCTCAGCTACTAGATATATTTCAATGTGTATGTATATATAATATATATATATATACATAGTAGTATTGTTACCACTAATGAATGAAATCTCACAGTTCATCGGTTTTAACACCATTCATTGTTGGGCACGTCATGAATGGTAACTACCATACAACTATACCAATATATTATCTATACAATGGATTTCAATAGTTATCATGTGTCATAAACTATCCAGTGGTTAAGAGGGAAAAAGGTTCGGAGCTATATGTGGCCAGTTTTTCCCTATGAACTGCGGGGAGCCAGTTGGAGCTTCAATCAGAGTCTTCAGGCCACATGTTAGTTATGTTTCATCAATGCAGATGTTAGCAGTTTGTTTTTTCTCGGGATACGAACCGGTTAGTAGATTCCAATAGTTGCAGTTTGGAATTTACTATATCAACATGAATGTGATGATAGTTCCAAGCATCACCATTATTCACAACTCAGTTAGTCAGATGGTTACTATTAGTTGCCATGTGTCACAGTTATCATCTTTTCTAGCTGTTAACAATGATAATGATAGCAGATGGTTATCTATTCTTGGCCATAATGGCCAATGTGGGAAACCCAGTAATAAACCATAATCAACCTACCATTTGGGGATAATATTTACCACCCATTTATAGTGATATGTTGGGATGGTTGAGTATTGCTTACGTGTTGTTTACCACATTAATCATATTTTGGTGTTTCATCATCTAAAACAAAGATCAATATGATCTGAACATAGCTATTATCCAGTATGAATGGTGACACGGGTTGATACTGGTGCTTCATTTATAATGGATGATCACCATTGGATATACATATGTCATCTTGAGAGAAATAAAGACACATGTCTCAGATATAGAAAAGCATTCTCTGAAATGGTTAGATGTTTGACACAATGAGTTCGTTTAAGGGACAATCTACAAGAAACCATTGTTTTTCCCACCAAATATGAGGGTTTTCCTGTACATTTTCCCTTAAACCACTCCAATGACATAGAAATCCCACTTTTTTCCGATTAAAAATTGTGATTTTCCATATAAATCACAATTTTCCCACGGTTTTTCCATGGTTTTCCCAATCCATTGACAGTTGGATCCATCTGCTCCCAGGATGTCTTGGCCCAGCTGCTGTCGACCAAAGCCACGCCGGTGGACACGCGTCCGTTGAACCTCGGTCGCAGCCTGATTTATGCTAGCTAAATTGGAACTAATACAAGCATTATAAATCATTAAATGTGTATATTATACATATATATGTATATATTTATAGGGCGGAAGCTGGGGGTTCCCCGGAAGCCAATTGCAATTTAATTGTATGGATATGGAAAATGTTGATTTTGTGCTCCATCAGTGAAAGTATCAATGTCGGCGCGGATAAACTCGGAGTTTGTCCGCGCAGAAAAAAGATAAATTTACATCTTCCATGGATGGCCAGAAATGCGTTCAACATTTTTCCCATTGGAATTGCGGTTTCATACATTTTGTTCAGTTTTTGTTGATAAGTAGAAAATGTCATAATCCACTGGAGAACCATGGACGAAATGAACATCACATATTTTCATCTTCGCTTTCGCTAAACCTTTTTTTTGGCATGGCGATGGAAAATGTTGTTTTTACAGTGTGTTTTACAGTGTTTTTTTATGTTTTTCTCTGAAATGGTTTGATCAATCGAACTTCCATTTTCATCGCGGAAGAACTTGACGTTTGTCCGTGCTGAAACAGGAAAATTTTACATCTCCCATGGACCGATGACTAAAGATGCGTGGAACATGCTAACCATTTGAAGTGCGGTTTCTTTTATTTTGGTGTTTCTGTTCAGAAGTAGAACATGTGATAATGCACTGGAGAACCATGGACGAAATGAAGAACGCACCTTTTTCATCTTCATGTCCACAGAGGCTGTTTGAAGCAGTTGGCAGGAGCGAGAGCACCATGCCATTGGTTTTCTCACGGTGCAGTCGCAGGGCGTTGAGGACAGAGTCAAGACCAGGATTTTTATGAATATAATAGGCGGCTAAAAGATTTCTATGTTCCAAGCGGTCTTTGGCTCCTCCTAACTGACTTAATCTTCCAGGATTCAACATCATCCAACGCACTTCACATGACGTTATTACACCCCCCCCACCCCCCCCGCCCCCCCTTCCGTAAACAACAACGAAACTTGCAACGTAGCAACATCTTCCAACCAAGCAACATCTTCCAGGATTCAACATCATCCAACGCACTTCACATGACGTTATTACACCCCCCCCCACCCCCCCCATCTGTATACAAGAACGACCTTTCTGGTATAGCATCAAGACTGAGGGTTCCTCGAAGCTCCGGGGAACCCCCAGCCTTGAGCCTATTTATATATGTACATAATTATGCATATATATATATATATATATACACCTTATACACGTGTCATCCATCTTTGAAGCTAGCGCTGACCAGTGTTGCGGAGGACGGCTCTGACGCCAGGTTCTCTGCAAGTTCAGTACCAAACCATATAAAGGTTTTCATAAATGGGGGATCCCCAAAATGGATAATATTACCCTATAATACTAGTTATGGTAGATATAACTATAGTATTCATGGATCTTAATGGATGTTAATGGATGTTGATCCCCCAATAGCTGGATGATTTATAATGGAACATGCTATTAAAATTTGGCTGATTTGGGGAAACCCCATGACTATGGAAACCTCCAAATGCGGAACCAAGACTTGATGATCTAAATGGTAACCCCCCCAATTAAGTTAAAACAGCCTAGGTTTTATTCATCCAGGTTTGAGATTGATTTTTGAAAAAACACGTTTTGCCTGCACGAAACGGCAACTTTGAAACGACGATTTGAAATGAAGAAATGACGGTTCGAACGACGGCAAGACACGGGGGTTGTGGGTCTATCTGTCTGTCTGTCTGTTTGTCTGTCTGTCTGTCTGTCTGTCTTAGGTAGTAGGGAGTGGACTTGGGATGTTCAAATTTGTTATAAAAACTTCAAGGGGACCACCCACTTACCGAAACCAATTTCTTACACATAACATGGATTAACATGGAATTGCAAACCTTCACAACTGACAGGGGGCCACCCACTTTGGGCATGGTAGACCAGGGTGTACGGTAGATATATGTAGGTATATCAAACTGGTGACTGGGTGGGCTCCAAATGGGAAGCACCGGAGGTTCCTAAAAAGTGCTTTGAGGGAGAACCTACAGGAAAATCCAACCAATTTAAGGTAAAAACATGTTTTTTTCCGTTTAAGATAGTCCCTTAAATCAATCCATTCAGAGTTCTGTTTTGTGTTCGGGTCAGATACGGATGAGGAAGTATTCACCAAAATTCACAATAAAATCAAGGGATTAGCTAGCAACATTGATTCGAACCATCGAATTTTGGAAGTTAAGCTGAGTGGTAACAATGGCGACGGCAAACGTATATGAAGTTTCAGCATTGCTTTCTTGGTTACACCAAATCTACATAGGCGCCGAAACCCTATCATGTTGTTTGTTTTCCTCTTGCTCCTGCTGATCAAGCGGCAGAACAAATCCACATTGATGTAATCCCTGTTGATGTGAAAACCCTTCATATTTTGTGGTCAATATACTCCCAATTCTTGTTGGTGGAAGTTGCTGACATTGCAATGTTTCTGGGAAGTGGAAAACACCGGTATTGCGATCTCTGCATACTTGAACGGCAGGTAGAGCACTAGAATTTGGCAAGGTACTTCCTGCTGAAATGGATTCCATCCCATGGTTATAATATAAGTTTGTTTGTTTTTTTTTCCAGTTGACATGTTCCATTTGGTGTACCCACCATTTTTATCCCCAACCTTGGATAGGTAGTTTAATCCTTCAGTTGTTTGCTATACATGGAAAACAACCAGTTTTTTTCGTGGACTACCAAAGGTTAAGCATGTTTTGAGGCAAACCCATATGTGTTGTTACTAGGAAAAGTTTCAGTGTTTCATGACACTTCTAAAACTCCTTTATTTTTTGGCAGGCTACATCCCACATTATTCCATGATAACTATGATAACCCATAGATTTTGCTAGATGTCCCATTATACACTCACTTTTCTTGATTAACTACCCATAAAATGTCTGATCCTTTTCTGTCCATCCCATAAATCTCCATAACTAAATTCCATTATGCGGGGTAAATCATGTTACAATAATGTGAAAAATATCTCCTTTAGCTGGTGATTGTCCGATGTTGTTTGGTTAAAAATCATCTCAAAAATGATGTAAATTGATCTTTGGTTTCCCATGTTTGCTGGTGAATTTCCACCCCAAGTTGCACCTTCAATCCCCGGTATTGTCCAATCTCCTTAAGGCAGGTGCACTACTGGACCAACTTGTGGCGGCAACACCTGGACGGAGGTGGGCCCCGAAACATCAAAAAACGTGGTGATGTAAGCCTTAAGTAAATCCGCAAGTTGCTAGTTCATAACAAGCAAACCTGGATTTTATGCCCTTTTTGTGTCATGTAAGCATCAGACATGTTTTTTTTTCCGAGTATTAAACTATATTAAACTGTCAATGAGCCATGTATTTTGTTGGGGTTGAGGTATATATCCATGTACATTCCACAAAAAAAACAACGCCATGTTCGCCTGACGTTGTTTCAGATGGTCACTAGCGCCACAGACATTGTGACCATTAGTTTTTGGAAGCTGCCAGCGCCAGAGGAGTTTCCTCATGTTTCTATATCCTTCAGAAAAACAGGCAAGTGCAAGTGTAGTTAGTTTTTCAGATTTCTTTCAAGTGTAGTTAGTTTCTTTGAAAGATGAAGCATCCCTTGATGGATCAACGGACATCCCCATGGATTTCCAAGGGATGCCTTGGGATGCCGCGGGCAACGGGGATTCCCCAGTCGTCACCATAGGTTTAGTAAGTCGTGGTCACCTATGGCGACTGGATTGATGGCATGTTGTGGCCCTATTTTGGGAAACCTCCATTTGATGATCCCCTCAGCTCAGGAAGCCCATAATTCATAATGATTGAACTCTGAGGCCCTTTGAGAAAATATTGTATAGGTTTGTTTTTTTTTCCTGGGGGGTTGAGGTTGAATCATTTCTTGAGTTCCAGATTAGCATGATTGATGTGAATCCGAATCGAGCTTGAGATCAAACTTCGAGCCAAATCTGCATGTTCGCAATGGTCAAATTTGGTTTGATTCGAGTTGGTCTTGATTTGAAGTGTTGATTGTTTTTTTTAACATGCTTTAAACAAAATGTCTGGACCTTGAACTCCGACTTACATTAAGTACATGTGTTTTTCTTAAATGTTTTTAGTTTCAGTTTGAGTCTAAGAGGAGTTTGAATTTGATTTTTCCAAGTACACCTGCACACCTATCTCCTGGGCAGCCCAGCAGCGTGCAAGAACCGCCCGCAGTGGGGAGTTGTCGGTTGACCTTTAAAAGACCAAATATTGACAGTTGGATAAAATTTGGTTAAACAAAACAGATACCATCTGGTTATTTGTTACATAGCCATGGTATAGATGGCCCTAATCGAAATAGATGGTTTACCTATGAATAGCATGGTGATTTTCCATGGCGAATTGTTAAATAACCAGATGGTAAACAATGAGTAAACAAAGAATAATTTAGGGCCAGCTGGGCCAACCTCAGCTACTCTTGGCCTTGCTCCCTTCTGGTGCCATCCCTTCAGGCCATCCCCTTGCTCGGCGTCCCGCTGTGATGAGGTCCAGCTGGGCTTCGCCATAGTTGGAGCGATGTTTGTCTGCCCCAAAAAGATGATGCTTTAGAATGATCTTTACATCTTTCCAGGCTTCGAAAACTGTGCAATGTTCGGCATCTTCGTTGATAAGGGTGGTTTTTATGATAGAACTGATGTTCCATGATTTTGATGTTTTGCCGTTTTGGAATTAGATGGGCAAACATGGGCAAGCACCATTGATCCAACTAAAGGTCCAACGTTAAACCTTCCTCAGGGGATGAACTTGAGGGCTCACCGGTGTTGCCACCAAAAACATCGGGACCGTGTGAATATAAACCATAAAGGACCGTTCTTGAAGCATCAATTCTTTCAGGACTCGTTATCAGTAGTGTTTACACATATACGCAATATATATGCCCTGGTTTCTCAACAAACATGTTACCTTGGTTTTCGACGGGAGGTGGAACCATCACAGTCCTCAGCATTTGCAATTACCAATTTCAGTCATTTTTGTCGAATATCGGAAACCAATTTTTGATTTGGTAGGTACATAGATTCTCAAGGGGAAATGTGTTTTTCTCTGGGGGAGAGGTATCAACCAGTATTTTCCGAGATGTGATTCAAATTATGGATGTTTCAGGAAAATCAGATGTTTTGTCCTCCAAACTTGCTGGTTGGTGGTGGTTTGGAACATGAATGGATTATGACTTTCCATTCAGTTGGGAATGTCATCATCCCAACTGACGAACTCCATCATTTTTCAGAGGGGTAGGTCAACCACCATTTTAATCTCATCTCAGCGCGCCAGGTGAAGACTGTGGACTGCAACTACCAGCTGCGTGGAGTCGTTCAGCAACTGAGTCGTCGGGGCCGGTCCGGGTCGCGTCGAAGCCGGCCGTTGGATCCCTGATCCGGAGACAAGCGGAAGAAAAGACAGGTGAAACGCGGTCAAACTGTTTGAAGAAACAATCTAGGCCATCTACGGTTTCTATTCCCATATGCTCCATGTATGCTCCATGGTGCTGGTATATTTACCATTATTATTATTATCCATTCTTGGGTTATTTGTTTGTTATTTACCATGGTGCTGGTCTATTTAAGTGGGTGATTTTCTTCGGGCTGTTGGTAAATCTTCCAGCACCATGGAGATGCCTCCCAATCCCCTGCAGCATGACTCCCCCAAAGATTTGCGGGGCTTGGTATTCCGGAACGATCCCAGCTTTGAGCGGCTGTATATATATATATATAATTGTTATGTATATATATATATATACACATTGTTTGATTATATTATAATATATTATATACTGTATGTCATTATTAGCAGTGGTAGTGGCATTGTCATTATCATCATAATCATTGATATCCGATTTTTTCTATGCGATTTGGCCACTCAGCCAACTTGAGGGAACTTCAAGCCCTACCTGGGACCCTGCAAATCTCAGATACCAATTCAGGCCCCTAAGTGTTTCTTTTGGTTAGTATATATATATATATAAACTTTATACAGTATGTATATATATATATATATATGACTATGTGCGCCAAAACGGCGTCACCATGCTTATTCTGACTGGAACAGAAGATTCTTTTTTTTTCTCCAATAAATTCCCTCATCAAATAGGGCAACGCAAAACCCCGAAAACATGTTGTTAAAACTATGCCATAACCATCCCCTAAATCACCATGTTTATGGGTGCTATAAACTAGTATAAACCATAAAAAAATGGGTGGTTTATTGTTTTACTTACATTACACATGGAGAGTTGTTTAATTGGAAAACACTATCGGACTGCTGGGGGATTTTTGTTCAGCTTGCCACCTTTGATCAGAGGCTAATCCAGATATCCAAGACATGAAATCCCTATGATCTCCTGATGTTTTTTCCTATATCCCCCCATGATATTCCATTATTTTCCCATAGAGTATCAGTGAGTCGTCTCCCCATGTTTTTTCTATATCTTGATATATCCCCTTCCACTAAGTTCCCATAGAATATCAGTATATCCCCATTGAAAAAGCATCAAAAACTCCATGCGCCGAGGTCGAAGGAGGTCTTTTAGCTCCACTCCAGGCAGGATCGGAGGGAGATTTGAGCAGGATTTCAGCATCTAAAATGAGGGAATTCCAATCATAAAATACATATAAAACGTTGATATGAAATTCGCAGCTGGTTGATGTTTCATGGTGTTTAGTCTTTTGTTAAAAGCATATCTGAGATAATGATCCCAATTGACGATCATATTGGGTCGAAAGCACCAAATCAGATAAATCAGGCAGTTGTTGTCGATTGTAGTGGGATGGCTATGGCGAGATCTACCAAAACCCAGAAACCCATATTTTCCGTGACCAACAATATATACCAAACAGTGTGCCATGAATTCTCCAATCATATTTCGCTATGGGCTATGTGTATATTAATTACACACTAAACACTTTATATTTTATGATGTATACTCTATCATTTATATTAATAGTCATCCTAAGAGTATAATTATCCCTTTGTAGAACTACCCATCCATTTTTTTTATTACACTATATGACTCTACCTGGTTGGTGGTTTGGAAAAAAATGTTTTCCCCAATTTAGTTGGGATGATGATCCAATCTGACTTCCTTTCAGAGGGGTGGGTATACCACCAACCAGCTATATGACTCTACTATAATAGTCTATGATCATTAGGATGATTATGGCTATCCTTTGATCTTAGGATGATTATTACAAATCATTAGTGTAAAAATTACCCTCTGGTAAATTAACATATACCCTTTATCAATCACCCATTTGTAGTGGTTTCACTAGTCTTCCAACCCCATTTTTAGCCAGAGTCTATGTTAATCTACTGGAGGGTACTATCTGAAGATATATAACCATCCTAAGATAGTCATGGCTCCAACATCTTCCTATGGTATCCAAGAGGCTGCCCATGGGGATGGTCCAGTTGCCAGTTGTGAATTGGCTTATAACCCCAATGAACTTTAGTATGGTTTATATCACCTATAAATGGTAGATTAAATGGTTTATAAATTGATTATAAATGGTTTATAAAAGGTTCATAAATGGTTTATATCACCTATAATTCAAAGTGAAATTGGAAAAAAACGCAAGGTGGTGCCCCCGTTCGAAAGCTAAGTTGCTGCCTACATAACTCCAATTTCACCATGGTTTATAGGTGATATATCTATATACTGTAGTCAATGGGGATTATAAACCAATTTATAGCTGGGGGGCACCACCTTGCATGTGTTTTGTGTTTGTTTTCCATGCGTCAGCTTAGTTGTTCTTGTTGGTCATGAAGTTGTTGTTAATTCGCTTGTTTTTACCGTTGTTGTTGTTGTTGTTGTTGTTGTTGTTGTTTACCAATCATAATTGTATTATACTATACATAAAATTGTTTTTTATTTATCCATAGATTGTATAATTTCCAGGTTGGGAATGTCTAACTATACTAATACGTTACCAATGATACCCAGTGCATACCCAGATATTTTCCAATTTACCACGCATTTTCGGTTGAATTTCCGTAGGTCGAACGACCCTTGGAGCCTACCTGGAACGCTGTGGGGCCAACTGGGGCGATGCCTACGACGTGCCTTGGCAATTCGGTGGCAGGATGTGGGGTTGACGGATAGTAAAAATTCCATATAGGCTAATATAGGTTTCACCATCAACTATAAAATTGTAGTTTTACCTTGACAGAGAAAGGTTATTTGCCACATACGTGTAGTTAAGACATAGGTGTAACCTTCAAGTACCTATAAAACTGGTGTTTTTACCTGATAATTGTAGTCAGTGTACTCTTATCATGTTTTTTGGGTACTTCGAGGGTCTAGGTATAGGTTTAACCACAAAGGATACCATGAGATATGGTGATCCAAGGTGATCAAAGGACAATGGATGATGGTTGATGAGATTGTTTGGGAGTTAATTAGGTTCAATCATTATTTGCGAGGGGGTTAACCGTCAACCATGAAAAACAATGCACAACATGGATATCAGATAAATATGATGATCAAAGGATGTTTAGCTACTGATCGACATTTCTTGTTGACGGATAAAAAGGACTGACATCAGTCCCGTTCATTTCAGCAAACTAATCATTGGTGCTTTTAGTGTGTTCCATGTTTCTTGTATTCAAAATATGTCAAAATATGTCAAAATGTTGATATGTTTTGAAGCCACCAGCCACAAGGTATTCATTACAACCCCCATAGAACAACATATCAAGTCCAATGCTGCAGCGTCAGCGGAAGCTGGCAACCTTGGACCTCCCATTTGTACGACCATGATTGGAGTTAATGTGGGTAAAACAATGCCATTTGCACCATCCCCCAGTCATCACCCTAAATAGATAAATAAGTCGTATAAGCCATTCCCAACTGGTTGGATGACATTGTTCCCACATTGATCTCATGTTGATGTGGTTACTGATCATTCCTGTTGTTCCCCACATTGAAGTCTGGAGAAGTTGTTAACATGTGGGGTTATCCGGTCCTATAATTTCTTAATCCTTATTATTTTGCTGGTCTTTATCCCCACTGAGAAGACTGTACCATTATGTACCCCTGTTTCTGGTGTGGTTTTACGACCCCAATGGTTGGTGCCATTTGTAGTTGCACCCATGTGTACACGCCCCAGACATGTTCCGTTGGTTTGGTGCAAAGCCAAATACTATGTATAATACATTATAAAACCATATGATATCCCATTGCATGTTTTGCTAGCGGGTGGAAAACCGCGCGTGTAGACGTGCTACGTTTTGAATATGTGGGTTGGGTGGGGTGGGGTGGGATATTAACGTTCATGTACCTTGCGTACATACGTGGATGCTACGCTGCTGCTACGTCACTGGTCAGGGGTTAGGTGGGGTGGGGTGGGATATTAACGTTCATGTACCTTGCGTAGATACGTGGATGCTACGCTGCTGCGACGTCACTGGTCAGGGGTTGGGTGGGGTGGGGTGGGATATTAACGTTCATGTACCTTGCGTACATACGTGGATGCTACGCTGCTGCTACGTCACTGGTCAGGGGTTGGGTGGGGTGGGGTGGGATATTAACGTTCATGTACCTTGCGTAGATACGTGGATGCTACGCTGCTGCGACGTCACTGGTCAGGGGTTGGGTGGGGTGGGGTGGGATATTAACGTTCATGTACCTTGCGTACATACGTGGATGCTACGCTGCTGCTACGTCACTGGTCAGGGGTTGGGTGGGGTGGGGTGGGATATTAACGTTCATGTACCTTGCGTAGATACGTGGATGCTACGCTGCTGTTACGTCACTGGTCAGGGGTTGGGTGGGGTGGGGTGGGATATTAACGTTCATGTACCTTGCGTACATACGTGGATGCTACGCTGCTGCTACGTCACTGGTCAGGGGTTGGGTGGGGTGGGGTGGGATATTAACGTTCATGTACCTTGCGTAGATACGTGGATGCTACGCTGCTGCGACGTCACTGGTCAGGGGTTGGGTGGGGTGGGGTGGGATATTAACGTTCATGTACCTTGCGTACATACGTGGATGCTACGCTGCTGCTACGTCACTGGTCAGGGGTTGGGTGGGGTGGGGTGGGATATTAACGTTCATGTACCTTGCGTACATACGTGGATGCTACGCTGCTGCTACGTCACTGGTCAGGGGTTGGGTGGGGTGGGGTGGGATATTAACGTTCATGTACCTTGCGTACATAAGTGGGGTGGTATATTAATGTGGGAGAGCGGTGTATACACTATAGATACACATATAACATATATATATGAT
Source organism: Cladocopium goreaui (assembly GCA_947184155.2). NCBI lineage: Eukaryota > Dinophyceae > Suessiales > Symbiodiniaceae > Cladocopium > Cladocopium goreaui. The sequence goes on from CAMXCT020006686.1 coordinate 313,119, forward strand.
ATAACGTCGTCTATCACACTCGGTTTCCACCTTTAGCTATGGTCTTAATGCCTATCACATGTTGAAGACGATGGCATGGTTTAGGCATGTGCATTGTTTGGTACATGCTTATTTGGCCGTCCGTCGGCTCTTGCAGCATTTCCGCCGGATTCCGGCCCCGTTGCAATGAAGAGGCCTGCTTCCGTCACAGGAAGCAAACCGGATGCAAAGAAGAGAAGATCGTCTTCTTCCAGAGGAAGCAAAAGTGAGCCGCAATGTACCCATTGTGGTGCACAAGGCCACTATGCTTCCAGTTGTCCTGATTTGGGAAAAAAACTTTTGTCTTTATTAGCGAAGACCCATTCTTCCCAGAAGCTGCAGAAGTTTCTATCCGATGCCAGCAGTGCTCAGATTATGGGCTGTCCGAAGAAGCCTTTGAAGTCTTTGAAGAGGTCTAAAGGCAATAGACACTTTCGTGCACGTAAAGCTTCGGAAGCTGGAAAGAATCCCAAGAGCAAGAAGCGAGAGAAGCTGAGAAGACCATAGAAGACTTCAGTCTTTCAAGGATGAAAGCAAGCAAGTTGCAGTGACCAGAGACAGCGTCACAGCTGCGCACGCGTTTTTGAAACGCACGGGATGGTGTTGGAAGCCTGGTAGATGTGGTGGCACCTTTGAGGCGTTATCGTTGCAGCATTGTGAATCTCGAGGTCATGGGAGACGCTTTGTGAGGTGCTCCGACTGCAGTAGCTACCGCGATGTTCTGACATGGAGTCATTTGCCCGAATAGAGGATGCCGCTACCTTCTGTCGTAGCTGCTATGAAGCACTGGTTCAGTGGATCGGTGCCTCCATCAGCAGATCATGTATGTATGTATGTATATATATATAATTATATATATTTATTTATTTATTTATTTACATATGTAAGATGTGTATATATAATATATATATATACAGTATATATATATATATATCAGCAATATCAGTAATCCAACTGCAAAGCCAACATGATTTTTCTTGCAGTCTCATGCATAAAAAATGTGATCATAAAGTGTAAACTGTATTTTGAACACATTGTTGGTATGTTTTTTGCTGGTTAGAATTATGTCTCCCATGAATCCCCATGAATTAGGTCGAGCTGAGATGTGATAAATCTCATCCAAAACCCAAGAAGAATCGGTTAAACCAAAGAAATCCATGTAAATTCCCATTCGATCACATCAAAGTCCCATCACAATCCCATGAAAATCCCATCACAGTCCCATGAAAGTCCAATTAAAATCCCATGAAAATCCCATGACGGTAAAATCTCATGAGTAAAATCTGGGAAATTTTGTTGGTCAAAGTCCCTCCCTTGCTGCGGCCAGGTGGAGCCAATCCAGGAAGCTTCTGGACGTTTCACTTGGCGCTCGGAGACCTGGGGAGAAAACCCCAGGAGCTGTTGCTTAACATGGGTTAAGCATGAAAAATAACAATTTAATAGGGATAATGATTATTAACCTGGTTGGTGGTTTGGAACATTTTTTTAAAATGAATTTCCATATATTGGGAATGATCATTCCAACTGGCTAATATTTTTCAGAGGGGTTGAAACCACCAACCAGTAACCATTGGGTTTAAGGACATTTGATTTTAATTGTCTCTCTATTGTCCAAATTCAAGCAAGACAAGAACACCCTGGCCTGATTGATGTTGCCATCTTTATAGGTATCTTCTCACAATCGCCATGGATAGATGGGTGTTCTAAATGTCCTCATTGAAAATGCCACACATTATTTAGTGATTTGAGGATTCCTCAAGAAAAAAAAGCATTAATTTCCGTTCTGGTTTGTTCTGTATATGTGTCATTTCTTTCCTATGATTTTCCTATATTAGGTCCCATGAACACCTCCATTTACACTATACTGAAAATAGTGTACGGTCTGATGAATTTGTTCTAGGTCAAAGCTTCGTAATTTAGAATCTGGTGAATTATAATGATGGCCCCGGCCCATCACTGTAAATGATGATTGGCAAAGGCAACCTTTCCACGGGCCGTACATTTCAGGTTAATTGCTGCAATTCAGCCATTTGGGGGAACAAGAGCCTAGCCATCTAGAACGTATGGGAATGGATCAAATTTTGATCCAAAATTGGATGATTTCAGACCCTGAACACTACAATGTTTGTGTGTGTGTGTAAAATCAATGTACCAAATTTTGATCCATAGCCGTGTGTGCCGGAATGGTTATCAAGCCATTATATTTACTAGGGTCTATTGATTATCCTATGTTAAGATATAAACGGTGAAATATCTAACTGGTTGGTGGTTTGGAACATGAATTTTATTTTTCCATATATTGGGAAGAATCATCCCAACTGACTTTCATATTTTTCAGAGGGGTAGGTATACCACCAAGCAGCAAGACAAGAACACCCTGGCCTGATTGATGTTGCCATCTTTATAGGTATCTTCTCACAATCGCCATGGATAGATGGGTGTTCTAAAAATTGGGACCATCGATGTCCTCATTGAAAATGCCACACATTATTTAGTGATTTGAGGATTCCTCAAGAAAAACACATTAATTTCCGTTCTGGTTTGTTCTGTATATGTGTCATTAATTTCCTATGATTTTCCTATATTAGGTCCCATGAACACCTCCATTTACACTATACTGAAAATAGTGTACGGTCTGATGAATTTGTTCTAGGTCAAAGCTTCGTAATTTAGAATCTGGTGAATTATAATGATGGCCCCGGCCCATCACTGTAAATGATGATTGGCAAAGGCAACCTTTCCACGGGCCGTACATTTCAGGTTAATTGCTGCAATTCAGCCATTTGGGGGAACAAGAGCCTAGCCATCTAGAACGTATGGGAATGGATCAAATTTTGATCCAAAATTGGATGATTTCAGACCCTGAACACTACAATGTTTGTGTGTGTGTGTAAAATCAATGTACCAAATTTTGATCCATAGCCGTGTGTGCCGGAATGGTTATCAAGCCATTATATTTACTAGGGTCTATTGATTATCCTATGTTAAGATATAAACGGTGAAATATCTAACTGGTTGGTGGTTTGGAACATGAATTTTATTTTTCCATATATTGGGAAGAATCATCCCAACTGACTTTCATATTTTTCAGAGGGGTAGGTATACCACCAACCAGCTAATGATGGTGATTTATATCTATATAATGACTATGTTAACCATGTTTGTTTAAACGAACATGGGATGTTATCTATTTAACGGTGCGATACTTTTGAGTACACAAGGCACTTGCTGAACCAGTTTGATATCACACAATTCGGGAAGATCCACAATGAACGCAAAAGGAAGAAAGGCACTGAAGCTGAGTTTGACATTCAAAGAAAACAATCATACATGGATGAAGTGGCTCGCGCTTTGTTTGGTCCGATCGAATGCAGATATGTGGGAGGGCTATTTTTAGCAAAATCGTATGATGGTTCGCACAGGTTCGTGATTGATCAATCATTTTCAGATGAACTTACTTGGAGCTTGCATTCGCGGCTAGCAGCTGATGAGTTTATCGCATTGGCGTACACCACTGCAAAAGATTGTAGAATGGCAGATGCCGTTACCGCTATCCGATGCAAAGTTTTTGAACACATTGTGCATGGGCAAGTCGGTGCCAACGCTGGCGAACGCTGCTAAGCAGCTTTATGCTAGTTTGTTTGCAAAACTGAACTAGAATGACAGCAATTTCGAACATGTCAATTTGAAATGGTCGGAGTTAATTTTGGAGGAAGCGAGGGAAAAAGATGAAGGATTTTTGAAGAAAATGCCAAACTGTTTATTGATGATCTTCTTTCCATCTTGCAGCCTCTCGACAAGTTGGAGCATAACTTGATCGACAGATGCCACAACATGGACAGCAATGGTGACCCCCATTACTAATGACTATATCTATATGTCATGACTATGTTAAGATGATTGTTTCTGGTGTGATAACTATACCACATACATCATCTTTTGAATTAGGGGGGTCACTGTGGATAAACAATCATGAAATTCGTACGCGACCTACGTATAGATAAATATCATGATAACCACTTACCAAATGGGATGCACATCCAAATAAATATGTACAAACAAATATTCGTGATGTGCGATTTTAGCTGTAGCTGCGTTCCAGGTATTTTCAGGGATCGAATTGGCTTTTGCAGAAAGTCGGCCGGTGGCCAACCAGGATATGTAGATGAGGCTTAACATAGCCTCCATGAGGCCCATGGGGGCCATCATGAGGTCGCTTTCCTAGACTTGTCGAAAGGCTCTGACATGAGGAGCTGCAAGGAGTTGAATCATAGCTTGGCACAGCCAAGGTTTGGGGTTCCACTGGGTGCTACTTCAGACCCAAGAAAACAAATCTGTGTGCGCAAAGTCCAGTCCGAATCATTGGCATGGAATCCATGCTTCAAAACGGTGCAACGCACTGCTCCACGCATGTATGGAACGCCGAACGCTTAGAGAAAAACAGAGAAATTAGACAGATTGACAGGCTAACAAAGACACATAAAGGCAGGCAGAGACAGAGGGGCATACAGCGCAATTGAAAGACGAGAATCATAAACAAATCAGCCGCAAGCAACTGGCGGACTGACGGACCGGCCAACAAACGCAACCCCGCTTCCGCATTCTCGATAAAACCGTAAACACATTCAGTTGACGGGAGGCTTGACCTAGCACATCAGCCGAGCCGCAAGAAGGGGAATGCAGAATCCAGCAGCAGCAAAGCGCCCGCAAGGAAAGGACAGAGATAGGAGTTAGTGGCACGCACATGACAAGGAAAGACAACGACGGGAAATAAGAACTGCCAGTCAGCCAGAATTCTACCCCAGTAGTGTATAGCGCATATTTCGTGTGTATATATATATATACATACATACATGCATACATGCATATACATCCATACATCCATACATCCATACATCCATACATCCATACATCCATACATCCATACATCCATACATCCATACATCCATACATCCATACATCCATACATCCATACATCCATACATACATACATACATACATACATACATACATACATACATACATACATACATACATACATACATACATGCACACATACACACATACACACATACATACATACACATACACATATTTATATCTAGATGTGAACTAACATAAACATGTTTAAATATTGTATATCATGTGTATATATGAAATAGATATAATATCAATATATATATATAGAACAAGAACAAATATAGAGATATTCGGATCGCTTAAACGAAACCGCCGAAACCGCCATGTTGTTTGGATTTTGTTTGTCGCTCGGGGATACGCGTAAACTGAACCAAGGCGAAGCTGAAACGAAAACATCACATCATATCATCATATATAAAGAGATATATATATATATATATAATCTATATGTATATGGTGTCGCATGCTGCCAAACAAGCTGAATCTGCACTTGCAAAAAAAACAACTTCCACTGTCCGCCAACTGCAAGCTTCACAAATTTCAAATACGTAATCGCCTTTCCCAGCATTCACGTGTCAAATGGCAATCAAATGGTTTGGTGCAATTTGGTGCAGCTTGATGCATCTCGTCACACAAGCTCTATTTTTCAGACCAGCCCGCCAGGAATGGTTTCTGTCTCTCAACTGTCGGAGTCAAAGAATGGACGCTGGTGAAAGAGTTCAAAATTCAAAGGGACCAGGCTGTAAAGAGACTTGAGCTACCTCCCTGCCGCAACCCCAAATGCTGGCTGAGCCTGAGCTAAGTCTTAGCTTCCAGTCCTGAACAGTCTATCACCTTGCAAAAGGACTCCTATGAACCAACAGCTTTGGAACGAACCTGGCAGCGGCAATTCTCGCTGGCTTGGCACACGGAGCGCAGCAGTCAATGACAGCGGGTCAGTAGCTGCTTCTATTCACGCCTCGAAAATAACATTTGCAAAAAACATAGTGTGAGTGGGATTACAAGTCTGCAACCCTGTTGCCATGGTTAGTTCTCAAGTTCTCTGGATTGGATCTTAAAATCGCTACCGCTGAATTCACACCACTTAAGACAATCGTGATAACATGCGAGGCCACACAGTACGGAAGCAACACGGCTGTCAAAGCTACGCATCACATCACAACGCTTTTCAATCATCGACCCCAGACCGGATGATTGGACCATCCAATCTATGAAAAGAAAACGGACGGACCGTCGGAAAACTACAAAAAGACCATCCTTCTCAGATCTCCTCAGAACCTGCGCTCCAAGGACTCACTTCAGAACATGCTTTCCCATCTTCATGACGTTCTCTGTGGCTGCCGCGACGGAGTTTTCGCCTGTCTTGCCCTTCTTCTTCTTCAGTTGCAGAATCCCATCTCGGTTGAATGCTTGGACTGCTGCTGGAACCCCCAATTTGGAAGGGATTGGCGCAGTTGATTCTGCTTCGGCCATCTCCTTTGCCTTGCTCTTGTCCAAGGCCTCCTTCTCTTTCAGAATGTTCTGCATCAGCAGAGCTCTGGTGGAACTCTGGGCTCTTTCGCCATCCGATGACAAACGGGTGATCGGGATTGAAGTGGGCCTTTGGCAAGAAGCAACTGCATCTGCGACCAAATTGTCCAGCTTGACCTCATCTTCCTGAGCCTTCTTCATGGCCAATTCCAAATTTGGCTGTACATTTTCAGCATCGGCAATGTCACCTGGCGCTGATTTTTCTTTCTTTGGCTGCTTGCCTGCCTTCTTTCCTTTCTCTTTCTGGCTCTGCTGCCTGATTGACTGGTTGATGGCATTTCTGGCAGGCTTTTGTGCCTTGTCTTGTCTGACTTTCAACTCGGCATCCAGCTTCTTCTGGATATCATCCTGTGGGTAAAGAAGCTGAAGAGCACAATCAACTTTCTGGCACTTCTGATCTTCCGAAATCTTCGGCTCCTCTGCAAAGAACACCACCGACGACAATTCACCGCCTGATGCCACCATCCACAATGGAACGGATTTGACGGCCAAATAGAAAAAAGCTTGGTCTGCTTTGGTGACTGCCTTGCAATGCCAGGCAGGAACGAGAACATCTGCGGTTTGCAGGGTTTCCCCGCATGGGTGGATGAAGAAGTCAACGCCGAACACGCTGCAAATCTTCAATCCCTTGGTTCCCTTAGATTGGGTGACGGGTCCCATGAAGGGAAGAGAGAGGGTCCTGGGGACCGGGACTCGCACAGACACAGCATCTTTCTTGGCTACGCCAAAGTCGATCGTGACGCTTTCCAAGCCGTCAGATTCTATGGTGTACACGTGCCAAAGGGCTGACTCCAAGCTTTTCTGCATTTGCATCATCCCTGTGGCTGTGAAGTGCTTGATTCCAAGATTCTTTGCATCCTCGGATGTCTCGAAAAAGTTGAGGCCCGTTGCATGGTGCTTGGCCTTGATGCAATGTTCATCTCGGAAAAGCTCAAGCTCTTTGAGCGTCATGCTGGCCGAATTGGAGCTTGTGGATGAAGAATCTGGTTGCAGCTTGCCCACAGACTCAGAGGTTGCTGCCTCCTGATTTGCAGCTGGCGCATCTGCTGCATCCGCATCCTTTTTGAATAATTGGGCTGCATCCTGCTTCTCAGACTTCTCGGGCTTCTCAGTCTCAGACTTCGAAGACTTCTCAGTCTTCTCGGGCTTCTCAGTCTCAGACTTCGAAGACTTCTCAGTCTTCTCGGGCTTCTCAGTCTTCTCGGGCTTCTCAGTCTCAGACTTCGAAGACTTCTCAGACTTCTCAGACTGCTTGGCATGCGCCCCTGCAGCGGTAGTGGGGGCTGGGTTCAAAGTCAGACTGAGCTTTTTCTTGTCATGTTCTTCACCTGAGCCCATCTGCAAACCAGTTTGGGATGAGATGAACTTCAAGACCTCGGGGACAGATTTGGCATTCAAAGCATCTGCCCACATTTGCACCCACGTGGATGAAGTCTGCAAAACGTCGAAGGTAACCAAGAATTTGTGGACCTCAGAGCCGTCCGTTGCTTGGCTGTAAAGAAGCTGCAGCATCTCTCTGGTATCCGATGAAGTTTCCAAGACAAGCTCCGGCACGGAGACCGGGGCCTCCTTGCAAACAATCAGCAGGTACTTCACACGAAGCGCGACAAGTTTCTGGATCTGGGCAGTGTTGATGAAGACCTGCACAGCACAGAGCTGGTGGCTATTTTCCAATTCATATCAGTGATCTGTGTCTGTGTATTCCCATCGGCAAATGAATGAGGTTCGAGCGGTGTCAAATTCACTGCGCGCGACGCGCACACAGGAGAGGAAAAAAAGAGTGGCTAGACAGTTGGTTCGTTGCTCTTGATTCTACACTGATGCATGTGTTATTGTTGTGCGCGCGTGTGCGGGAACAGCTACAAGAGTCCAAGAGTAAAGGGATATCTTCCCCAAGATGAAAAATAAGTTCGCTTGAGTAAAGCGCGTTTTTTAAACATATCACGCAGAATAGTGTTAGCTGCATCAATCAAATCATGGCCATAGCCCTTCCGGGAAGCATTGAACAACATTGCAACCACAAACAAAACTCATTGCTCCCATCTACTTGAAGCTGAAAGCAGCAACAGCGACAACTACAAAAACATAACGTGCCCCCACCTGCCTCGTGAGCGTTCTCAACGAAATGTCCAGTCTGAGCAAATGCCACTCCCACATCGGATGCAAACGCCACCCATGGAAAGGGTAAGTGAGCATCCAAAGCATCTTTGACAGTGGCCAGAATGTCTGTCAAATCCACTCGTCCACCAGGTTTCTTTTCGGCACACTTGACCAAGTTCGACAATGACTCCAAAGAAACGCGTGGAACCTGGTGTAAAATGAGCGGCTTTTGCAAAGTCTCTGCCACAAACTCTTTGACGGGCTTCACCACATCGTCAATGCCAGTAGACATCACAATCGCGATGCGCTGCAATGTTTGCTCCTGACAGATATGCAACCCCCTATCAGTAGAAACATTGGTAATATTCACTGTTGGCTGACATCAATGACACAACACGATGCTGCATGCCGACATGAGACCCTGCACTACGTTGCTAATGTCCAATATGCACATTGCATTTTGAACACTGGACTGGGCTTTATAATCATCAGATATCATCAGGATATCTGAATTGTCGCCGTCATCATCACCGCCATGGCTGTCATCATCGTTGGCTGTCCTCCTCGTCGACATCTTCAGCGTCTCCGAAGTCTACTGAAGTGGCAGGGGTGCTCATGTATGTGGAGCAAAGCAGTTCTGCAAGCTCCAAAGCCGTATGGCCACGCTTGGAAGTTGAAGACTTGCCCTTGTGCTTCACATCCGTCTCCGTGACCTCCACCGAAAAGGACTCATTGCACTTGATGAGGATGTTCTGAAGTTCCACCCTCAATGTGCTGTACGCCCGGCAATCGGTCCCATTGACACAGACTTTGCCCTGAAACAAGAACTCTAGGAAGATCCCCATGCAGAAGGAGAAAGATGCAAGCCTGCCCGGCTTCATGAGGGTATCAAACGATGCAGTCAGCATTGCGGGAATCTTGGAAAGATCGTCGCCCGCTTCATTGAAGTCCAAGTAGTACGAAGCATACTTCAAAGCTTGCAAGACCTCGTCCAAAGCTGTGCAAGATCTCGTGTCACCATCCTCTTCCCCCTTGACCAAACAAGAATAGCAAGCCTTTTCTCCGGAGCTGTAGCCTGCAAACTGAGACCTCTTCTGGGCAACTTTGGAACGCTTGGCTGCATGCTGTTGCGCGTCTTCGCCTTGCAGGCCATCTGCTTCACCATCATCCGTAGCTTCAGCACAATCGAAAGCCTTTCTCTTTTTTTCAGCGCTCGGGCAGGTCATGTCAACATCTTGAGCAGCAGCGTCACCATCAGCATCCTCATTCTCCTTCCCTTTTTCAGCCGGGGACGGGGGCGGCGCGTTGTCAATCTTGATCACTGTGACTGTGTCCCTGACTTTCTTCTTCAACTCGTCCACCCGACTGGCTTTTCCAGGTGCAATCTGTTTCAGCATCTTCTTGGTAGCCACTGCGCTCTTCATGGGAAGGTTGACCAAATTCATGAGCTGACTGGATTCTTGCCCTGGTTTCTCAAATGCCCAGGAGAGCGTGCGTTCTCGCCCTGTATTCAAAGTAGGCACCTTTGCCAACAGTGTGAAGTGTGGAGGAGAAAACGCAATAAATCACTCGCACGGCACAGTGACATAAGAAGTTCAATAAGTCACATTCACAATGCCTTGCAAATGCCAAATGCAAAAACAATTTCAAGCTCGAGAATCAAGAAGCAAGACAACGACGAATGACAACCGATGGTTTGGCTGTTATTTGTTGAATGGGTCTGTTCATCGTGAGCTACGTAGCGGTGACGTTACATTGATTGTCGCATTGAAACTGTGACAGCATGATCCTTGTGCCCTCACGGAATGCGAGCTTGGGACCGGACACAATGCTTCAGAGCTTCCAATGTCACTACACCCATGACATCTTTCGTGTAATGCTTCTTCATGGCTTCCCGGACAAGAAGGGTAATGGTGTGCATCTGATTGATGCAGGACTGCTGATCGACAAACTGCCGAAGGAAATCAACGTGACAATTTGCCCAACGCACAAAGTCATCGAAAATGCCCAATCGGTGCAACTGGTTCACCACCGACCTAGGACTGAACTGGACACAACATGTAGTATAAAGCTATAGGAAAGGAGAGTATATATGGTGTTATATTTGTAAATATATGTGTTTATTCATATATCTCAGCTTTTGGTTTATACTTATTTGAACCTCAACTGAACCCCCAGGGCCCCCAAGCACTGGTTAGACAGACGTATCTCTGAAGAAAATCAGCAACTCTCAGAAGATGTGGCTGCCTTCTGTTTAACTGGCTGAATTGGCTGAATGATTTAATGGTTTCAATTGCCAGTGCCTGCTTCTGGACTCCCACTGCTCTGAATCTCCTGTTGAAAACTAGGCTGTGCTGCAATGAAGGTGTCCCAGCACAAGGCAACTGAGTCTATGACAGAGTATTCTTGTAGGACTCCCAATTTCTGAAGTAGCCATGGTGATTTGCAGATGCAGCTTGCGACACGACAAAGTGCTCATACAAAGATTGATATTTCGGATTGCTGGTTGTGACGCCTGAATTGAACGCCTCCGCTTTCCACTCCGCTTGCAAAGACGATGCCTCGGCAAAGAAATCTAAAAAGGATGTGCCCGAACCTCCGTGATATTGGTTCAGTATGTGCACCACCTTGGAGAAGATCGGATCAGGCGTGTTCCACTTCAGGGTCTGGACCTTCTTCAATCCGCGTTCTTTGGCCATGATCACATTTTTGTGATTTGGTTGTCCATCTGGAGCGTCCAACCGATAAAAGGCTTCTGCGCGATGGTTGTACGCGCCAAGGTGAACTGGTAGCTTCTTCTCTGCACTGCTCCAACGCACCAATGCCTGTCCTGAATGGGAAGACACAGTGGGCTGCATTAAGAATCATTCATACAGCCACACAAGCTTGGCAGCTTGACCACAATTCACAAGGAGCGCAGGCATATGATGCTGAAAATTGACAAACAACAATCTAGTTGACTCCTTGCCCACAGTCTGGAAGGCAGAGGCCAAGATCAAAATTCACATGGATATGTGAGGAAAGCGATAAAACCGGTGGTCGGTAAGCTTACACTGTATTCTATAGAATATATAGAATAAACTTTCGTCAATACCTGCATGGAAAACTCATCGCAGTCTGGAAAGCAAATGAAACACCACCATGCCTGAGACTGCTTGAGAAAGACCATCATCAATGATTTTGCGCATGTAGGCCTGGACAGTTCCTTCCTGAATGTTGCGAGAGAGAGGACTGCGCACCATTGCTCGCAGATTTTCACCTTCAGGTGTGACTGTGTACCAAGAGAGGTCAACCAGGCCATCACCATAAAGCTCAAGAATGGAATCCAAAAGCGCTGCCCCAGACAAAGAGCAGCCAAAGAGCTCATCAACTGTCACTGCAGGGTGAAATGGATCACATCCATCAGGAAGAGGCTGGCCAGGCTTCCAATTCGCCAGCATCCTGGCTCGACAAAAAGCCTTCTACGTCCAAGAATTTTCGAAGGGCAGCGAAACCCGGATTGCTGTCACAGCCACGGGACAAACCGGGGCAGCTACACTGAAAGAGTTTCAAGTCAGTGTGCGTAAAATGAAGCAGTTCGGGGTTTTATCGTGATTGCAACTGCAAATTTGTAGTAATCGATGTTGCATTCATTCCATTCCATTGCCTTGATTGCATATGTCTGTTCAAGCACATGTCACTGTGCAATTCAGCACAAGTTTGAGTCTGAGAGAACTGGCTGCAACATGGGAACTTGTTGCAGTCAGAGACCAACGAACTGTTTGCCTGCAGCTCGAATGAGAAATTTCGGAAAATTACCAAGAACAAACCGTCACTCGGGTGTCTGCACGTAGGCCCTTGCAAATCAAACCCACTTGCAATCTCAAAAGAACTCGCCAAAGAATCAATGATTAACTACAAAGGTGCTCGAAATCCAATGCAGCACACTTTGGGTCAGCAACCCCGGAAGATACAAGACAGACACATGGCAATGACGATTTTTTTGGCCCGGTCTATCATCTATGTCTGCTGCCGGCAGTCAGCTGCCCTGGTTTGCATGCACCGAAACTGTTCCATCAAATCGCCACTGGTCTAAATTCTGGCTGACTGGTCGTCTGTGCCCTGCCTGCCACCACTGGGGCCAGTAAGGTTTTATGACATTTGCATTCGGTCAACAACCATCCAACACAAAGCGCTGGTCAAATTTGGCAACTCTACTGTGAAATTCTTTTTCGCTTTTCCCATCAGTGGCAAGAGTAAGCTCTCAGCTGGGCAATGCCAAGAAGAATCTGGGGAGGAAAAAATCGATTCTTTATTTCAATTGCCATCTACATGAATCTAGGTTGTGTTGCTGTTGTCGCAAAGAGAACTTTTCATCATGGCATCCACTTCCACCCGAGAGAGCAATGAATCGAGCATTGCATCAATGAAATCGAACTGCAAAGATATAGTCAGCCGCAAACACAAACTGAATTCGATTCAAACTGGGTAAGGCTCACTGGCATCCGAAATGAAATAATGTTGCCTATGGACCTGTGGGCATGAAATCAGCTGTAAGACAAAACAAGATGATGTTGTTATTGTTACTGATGTTGTTGAAAAGTTGAGGCTAATATTCTGCGAATCCAGGATGACGCGTTGACACAATGACGTCACATCATGGGATCATGGAAAAATTGTTCGAGTTGGTGTTTACCAGCCGACCAACGAGTCAACAAATTGCCCACAGACTCCAGGATTCCAAGCAACTTTAGAGCCTGACAACGACAATGACTACAGAATTCTTGCCCGCTTGGTGCCATGCAGGACCAATGGATCAACAAGTTTTGAAAAGAACAGAACACCCCAAAGCAACACGAGCATGGTCTTTTATTCAGGGGCAATTGGAGCACCTGAGCACTTGAACACTAGAAAAAATGATATCTTGACGTCTTGACTTGCAGAGGTCCAGCGGGCGAACTTGCATGCAGCGAAATGGAAATGTTGAAATGGAATTGCGAAACACCAAAACGCACCACAAAGTGGTCAGGCACATGTGGACGCTGCTACATGCGCCAACCATCGACCAATTGATCCCTTCGTCGGAACAAAGCAGGCTTGAACTTGCCTGCAAACAAGATGTACTTACTGCTGAACCAACCTGGGAAAGTATCGAAAGCCGGAAGAAGACTTGGCAAAGAAAAGTAGAGAGTCTTTGAAGATTGCCCTCAAGCTCTCATGCAGCTCACACTTGCTCAGAAGCGCACCCCACCAATCGGAGCCAATGATCGCTGCCACCACGAAAACGCCAAGCTTTCACTCACGCTCCCAAGCCACCCAAATTGACGAGACGCAGTGCCTGTCTCACCGTGCACTGCTTCCTTGGGACCGTAGTAGCCGGCTTCACCTTCTTGGGATCAAACGGAATCTCGCGCCGTGTCCTCTTTGTAGCTGGCATTTCTTCGATACGAAGCTGATCTCGTTCCCTAAGAGCTTGAGGCGGATGTTGTCCTGGACGAAGACCTGTGTCCATCGCAATCTGAGGACATGCTTGCTTTCCTCGCAACCTCTTTCTCTTCCTCTGCTGTTCATCACACACTGCTCGCAAATAAATTTGTCTCTTTTGGTCCGACATCAGCTGTCTGGATAGGCGAAGTCCTTGAAGCAAATCCTGAGAAGGGGCGATTGCAGTCTGACGGTCTCGTCAAATTGAGCGAGTGCGGCAGATGAAACAGGCTGCAACACGGAGGAACACACGCAACATGTTTAAGTCTGAAGCATGCTCTACTGTTGACTTGCTCTGTCAGGTAATTACATGTCAAGCCTAGCTGTTTCACATCCAAACTATTACCAAGTCCAAGAGTCTGGTATGGCCTGATGTTTCAAGCAGACTAAGCTGTGAATCTGAAGGACAGTCATTGGGAAGGTATGCATGGAATTTCCAGCTTGAGCACCAACATGCCTGCCCTTGCGGTCTGCCCGCGCAATGTTGAAGGAGCAAAGTTCCCTCGCATGTTCTGGATCTCTCAAGTTGAACATGCCCGGGATGACAGGAAACCCTTGGGTTGCCAGCAGCTCTGTAGGAAGCAGCCAGCGGTTTGCATCATCAAAGTAGAGCAACCCACAGTTGCGAATCAATGTTGCCAAAGCCCAAGGTGTTGATGTGGCCCCAAACCCAGACGTAGGATTCTGGTTGAGCTGGTAGACATGTCCTGGGTTTGATGCCTGATAGGCCTCAAGATGATCTAACTCAGTTTGGGTCAGCGCACACTTGAACACATCTGGGTCATGGACATCAACATCTTCTTTTCCATGTGATATTGAAGAAGGACGCGACATCGCCCATTGAAGCTCTGCAGCGGCTTCATTCTGCAGGACGCCATTCTGATTCATCTGCATGAAGAAGTATTCCTTCCAACTCCATGAACACGCTCGGTAAAATCTCTTCGAGAAATCCGCAAGCGGGGAAATGTCCTGAAGAATCTTCACCCTGTGCTTGAGCGATATGAATTGGCGCTCTCTGGCCTCCAGCGGAAAGTGCAGGGATGAATATACCCTGGCAGTCTGAGTCTGCAATTTTTGGTGATAACATCCGGGAATTGAAAGAATGAACACAGGCCCCTTGACTTGAACTTGAAAGTTTGGAATTTTTGTGACCTTGTAACTAACCAAATCACATCACGACCCGGTTGCACAAGGTTCAAATAAGCACGGAATAAAAATCACGAAAAAAAATGATTTGTGATGGACCTTTGCTGAATGTAGCTTGTAACCACCTTGCCTGCGGAACACCAAACCAGCATGCATCCAGGTTCAAGACATCCATCCAGTAGAGCCGGTAGAGGAATCTCTTCAGGATATCACATGGGAACGTTGGAACGTTCTCCTGTAATATGGATGGCTCTTGGAGGTCGAGCCGTTGTGATATCCAACTAAGGAGATGTACGACATTGGGGTCTGCAAGAGACAAGCCAGCACCTCGTTTGGAGTGCGCAGTGCATGATGTTCCGGACAAGTGTCGCCTAGCGACCTTCACTGCGCACTTGCGATTGTGGCGCAGGCAATGTGCCACCCGAGTGGTGGCTGTTCCAGCAGAAATTCTTGGCGCTAAAACTTCCACTGCCATTGTTGGCTGCTGCTTCAATTGCTCAATCACTGCCTTCAAATCTGCCTGCCAAAAGTCACTCATGTCACCGAAGATGCAGGGCATATCAGACTGGTCTGTGTGGTCATTTTTGTTCCGCTTCATGTCAAGGAGTAGAAGCTCTTTCTGCGCTTCCTGGTTCCACTCAATACTGAACAGGGTTCGAGTCTTTGGGATCTGAGTTGCCAACCGGCTTTCAAGGCGCCAATGAAGACAGTTCATTGCAACTTTTGGCGCGTCCACGCCAGAAAACGCTGTGGAGACCGTATCTCCTTCCATCCCCGACACGAGGTCCGTCAATTGCCGGGAATCTTCCAGCTCATCCAAGCAATAATCCCAAAAGGACATAGAATCTTCAAGACTGTGAGCCACCTTCCCAGCTTCATTACCTCCAGTGACATCGAGCTCCGGACCCGGATCATAAGGCCCACATTCATCACTAGAATCAAGCTCAAAAAGCCCAGGAATCATCCCAGGTCCATGGGAAGATGTGTACAAGGCATCATGCTCCTCTTTGTCAGCACTGCCAGAGCTGCTTTCAGCTGATCCCGCTTCAGCCGGTTCATGGCTTCCACGTGGATCTGGGTCTACATTGGTCTTCTCAATTCCTTCTGCCGGTGCATTTGAGAAAGCATGGAGCTTCTGTGGACCATGTTCATTTTGATTCGGAGGATGCATGTTCTGATCATGACTCTGATAATCTTTGTTCATTGTCGTGGCGGGGCTTTGATCTTGTGGTGCAAGAGTATCATCCAACAAGGTTGCGGACACTTGTGGGGGCATGGTCGTCATTGATGCCTGCTGGTCAAGCCCCTCCATCGACTCCTTCTCCCCCCCCTTGGTGTCCACATGCTTCCCGTGATCTCCTTGTTCTTTTCCCCCACCTGCATGACCATCACTGCCGCCTCTGAGACTACCTTGATCTTTTGGGCTCATTGCAGCTGGTTGGGATGCCTGCGGGTTCGCAGGCGGATGATTCCCCAGATCATCTGTTGCAAACGTAGCTGTACCATGACCACTTTCTTGACCAGGTACAAAGCAATCAGCTTTCTGGGATCCATCATCTGGCTGCACTTTCGATGTCTTGGATTTGTCAAGTTCTTTTTCGATAGCCCTGAGGATCTTGGACTCCTCCTCTGAATCTGATAAAACTTTGCACTGGTCATCCGTAGCATCAGTCTGGAAGGTCGTGGGACGTTCTGGTTGACTGGAGCTAGGTTTGCTCTGAGTTTCTGCATGCGCAATACAGCCAGGATGCCTGACAAGCTCGGTATGGTGATGAGGATGATCAGGACAGGGAGATGGCATTGCATTGCTTTCTGAATCTACTTGCTGTCGCGCGAAATGTTCCATCTTGGTTTACTGCCCTACGCTGGTTGCTGAAAGCTTGTTGGCCTTGCTGGGATCACCAACACCCGTGGAGGCTGGTAGAACATCATCTTTTGCATTCTTCATGTCGCCTTTGCTAAAGCGAACCCATGCTCCCTGTTCCTCAAGTTGGAAGCTTGGACTCATACAGACACAATGGATTGGTACGAAAACAACAACTTTCATTCTAGTCTGCGAGCGGCGCCGTGATGATGATACAAAGGTAACGGAGAAGTTCCCACAGGAAATGTTAAACGAAAAAACACAAACACACACAGAGACACACAGCACACAGGACGTGGACGATGAAAAGAATCAGAGAAAAGGAACGAAAGGAGAGTGCGGAATTCGGAGTGTACAGATTGGATCATTTCTCCACTTGAAAGCCCCTTTGCGGCAGCCCCCTTCCCAGAAAAAATATTTTTACTTTGAGTGATCCCCAACCTTACACACTATTCTGACATAGTTTCTGACATACCATCTGGAAGTATTTACGGTTATTTTATTTTGACACTATCTGGCACCTATTCTGACATTCTTTCTTTCATTTATTCTGGCATTCTATCTAGCATCTAGTCAATGTCTAGTCAAGCATTCATTCTTATTCATTCTGGCATTCTTTCTGGCATCTATTCTGACATTCTTTATGGCATCTATTCTGACACCTGTTCAACATTCATTCTGGCATTCTATTTGGTATCTCTTTTGGCATTCATTCTGGCATCTATTCTGGCACTCTATCTGGCATTCTAGCTGGCGTTCTGCCTGGCATTCTATCTGGCATCTGTCCTGACATTCTCTCTGACATAGGCAGTGCGACTTCAACATAAGCGCCAGACTCGCGGTTGTCGCAGTTGAGGTCCTGCCGTGCGACTGAGATCTGGAGCAGTGCTCCCTGAGATGTGGAGCTCGCGGTTGAGGCCCGGCAGTCAGTGCCTATAGGCCCTACTGAGATCTGGAGCTCGCGGTTGAGGTTGGGGCCCGGCAGTGCACACTGAGATCTAGAGCTTCGCGGTTGAGGTCCGGCAGGGAGGAGGAAGAGGAGGAGAAGGAGGAGGAGGAAGTAACTCTGATAAAACCCAGAGACCCTCACCTGGAAGGTGGGGAACAAACAGGTCAAGAGCCAAGAATCGTTGTGCCACTTGATCCAGCATGGGGTCTGCAACTTCACGATGTCTTTAAACTTCCAGCCGTATACGTTGCCGCCTTCCCTTTTCCACCCGACAAGCATTTTCTGCAAATGATCATTTGGCACCCTGTGCTCATCGAACAATGTCGAAATTTCGTTTGGATTGATCGTAACATTGCGAACAAATTTCATGTGGCCTACAATCTTCAGAACAGTGGCTCCATTGGCATTCTTTCCCTGCCCTGATGCCACAATGAAGACTGTTTCCTCAGATTTTACGCAACGGACATTGTGGCTACGCACATCCATGGTTTTGCAGCCACTTGCGAAGAGATCTGCCCATTCAGGCTTCAGCAAGAGACCGCGTTCCATCGTGGAGAAGATGAAGGTGGGGCCAGGCTAAGAGCACGAAGGAAAGCAAAAAGAAACAGGAACCCTCTCTAAATTCTTGAAGTTGAAAGAATCCGTGGGGCTGGTGTTGTGATGTGGCAATACAAAGCTGGCAAGAACAAACACAATTAGATATGTCACCTGTGTGTCTACACAGAAACCAACCCCTGCCGTTTATTCTTGAATTGTGTGTGCAGTCCCATGTGCAAATTTGGTCAAACCATCAGTACCATCAGTGGCATCAATGGAAAACTGAGAGATAGGTCCTTGCGCACATGCTGGCCTGGATGTCTGAGCCGGCGACAAATGCCAAAACAATGTACCGAGCACACTCCCACTCATCAGTTTGTCTCTTGCAAATCTCTCCGGACAAAAACATGCAGTTTTAGATCTGCCACAAATACACGGTTTAGATTAGAAGCTTGAAAAATGTACATTCCCCTGTCTTGCTGCATTCATTCGTCTCTGGTCAACAGGTTGCACCCGCTGCAAATTGCAAAAATCTTTCACCCTCTGCAACGATAGGTCTTGCTGGTTCAACAACCCCTTGCCAGCCAAAGAAACATGGAGAGATTGACACATGGACAAAGCAGCTGTCAATGGCAACTGCATCTGTTCAGAAAATGCAATGGAATCACTGCACCACTTCGCAGTTTCCATGTGTAGTGTCACCTCAGTACAGCGCGTAATGAGAGTGCGCGGATTTTGTTCAAGAGAACAGCGCTTCCCAAACAACCACTACTAACACTACTACAAACATGTTCTTTTTGTAAACACAATGTTTCGATGGTATCCTGAATTCGGCTGGCAAACAAAGAAATGGGAATGTCTCAACATGGAATTACTCCAAGCTATAGGTATTTTTTTCGACTAAAAAAGAAGTGCTTGGGCACGATGGAGCAACTGTTTTGTGACTTCCCCGAATGTCAAACACAATATCTGTTTCCGATACAGCAGTAATTCAAAGAACTACATCTGTTCTTCAACTCAAAGACAACATGATCAATGAAGAAGAAAATCTCGCAGGGAGTGAAAAAAACTGGGTATTTCGATTTCAAAACTTGGATCAAATACATGCGATTTCAGGGATGGATCCCTGAAACTGGCCATCCCTGCTCCTGATTCGGGGATGGATCCCTGAAACTGCCCCCCTAGGCCTTGATTTCAGGGATGGATCCCTGAAACTGGCCATCCCTGCTCCTGATTCGGGGATCGATCCCTGAAACTGCACCCCCTAAGCCTTGATTTCAGGGATGGATCCCTGAAACTGGCCATCCCTGCTCCTGATTCGGGGATGGATCCCTGAAACTGCCCCCCTAGGCCTTGATTTCAGGGATGGATCCCTGAAACTGGCCATCCCTCCTCCTGATTCGGGGATCGATCCCTGAAACTCCCCCCCTACCCCTTGATTTCAGGGATGGATCCCTGAAACTGGCCATCCCTGCTCCTGATTCGGGGATCGATCCCTGAAACTGCACCCCCTAGCCCTTGATTTCAGGGATGGATCCCTGAAACTGGCCATCCATGCTCCTGATTCGGGGATCGATCCCTGAAACTTCCCCCCTACCCCTTGATTTCAGGGATGGATCCCTGAAACTGGCCATCCCTGCTCCTGTTTCGGGGATCGATCCCTGAAACTGCCCCCCTAGGCCTTGATTTCAGGGATGGATCCCTGAAACTGGCCATCCCTGCTCCTGATTCGGGGATCGATCCCTGAAACTCCCCCCTACCCCTTGGTTTCAGGGATGGATCCCTGAAACTGGCAACCCCTGCCCCTGATTCGGGGATCGATCCCTGAAACTGGCCCCCTAGGCCTTGATTTCAGAGATGGATCCCTGAAACTGGCCACCCTGCTCTTGATTCGGGGATCGATCCCTGAAATTTCAGGGATGGCCTGGCCATCCCTCCTCCTGATTCGGGGATCGATCCCTGAAACTCCCCCCCTACCCGATTCGGGGATCGATCCCTGAAATTGGCCCCCTAGCCCTTGATTTCAGGGATGGATCCCTGAAACTGGCCATCCCTGCTCCTGATTCAGGGATCGATCCCTGAAACTCCCCCCGTACCCCTTGATTTCAGGGATGGATCCCTGAAACTGGCCATCCCTGCCCTTGATTCGGGGATCGATCCCTGAAACTCCCCCCCTACCCCTTGATTTCAGGGATGGATCCCTGAAACTGGCCATCCCTGCCCCTGATTCGGGGATCGATCCCTGAAACTGCCTTGATTTCAGGGATGGATCCCTGAAACTGGCAACCCCTGCTCCTGATTCGGGGATCGATCCCTGAAACTGCCCCCCTAGGCCTTGATTTCAAGGATGGATCCCTGAAACTGGCCACCCTGCTCTTGATTCGGGGATCGATCCCTGAAATTTCAGGGATGGATCCCTGAAACTGGCCATCCCTGCTCCTGATTCGGGGATCGATCCCTGAAATTGACCCCCTAGCCCTTGATTTCAGTGATGGATCCCTGAAACTGGCCATCCCTGCTCCTGATTCGGGGATCGATCCCTGAAATTGGCCCCCTAGCCCTTGATTTCAGGGATGGATCCCTGAAACTGGCCATCTCTGCTCCTGATTCGGGGATCGATCCCTGAAACTGCCCCCCTTGGCCTTGATTTCAGGGATGGATCCCTGAAACTGGCTATCCCTCCCCCTGATTCGGGGATCGATCCCTGAAACTGACCCCCTAGGCCTTGATTTCAGGGATGGATCCCTGAAACGGGCCATCCCTGCTCCTGATTCGGGGATCGATCCCTGAAAGTGCCCCCCCCATACCCTTGATTTGGGGAATCATTGAAGGTTACGTTTTTGGATTGGGGGGTGCTCGGATGTGGCATTTAAAGCCATCCCAGCGATCCAGTCCCTTGAATTTGGCGAGCTGTTACTTGAAAAAAACGTCCAACACTTCCAGCTTTTCATGCTGGCTTTGCTTCAAAGGTACTCCATGATGTATCGTTTGTTTCTCGATTGCATACTGGCAGTTCGGAAAACACAGTGCCTGTAGGCAAATTGTTGCAGGGTTGCAACTAGGTTCAACTAGATGATAATTTTTCTGTTTGCAATGTCATTGCAATCAAGACACGGTCACATGCGCGAGTCCAGAAACCGTTTCAGGTTTTGAAACCCAAACCTTGGCCCGGGCTGTGGGCGCATCTACCACAGTAAATGGATTGGCTTAAACTGTTGAAGAACCACTCGCGTGAATATTGTAAATAAGCAAAGCCGGAAAACACAAAACCAAGTGTCGCATGGTTTTGTTTGGTACCGGCGGTGTTGGATGTTTTCGTTTACTATGGCAACATATTTATCATTACCATGGGTAGTAATGGGTACCAGCTGTCACCAATCTCGCATTCCCCATCACGAATCACTACCTCCTCATCAGCCCATTGTAACATTACTTTGTAAATCCTGTGCCGCGCGGTCTTTATCTTCACCCCTCACCATTAACAACCATAATTGTCACAGCCACCACGACTCATGACATTCAGCCAACTTCAACAGGAACTGCCACTACCAGAAGAACAATTGCAACCACAACAACTACAACTACAACTACAACATTACCATCAAGCCAATGACCGGCAACAAGAACAAGAGCAAGAACTAGAACAACAACAGCAGCAGCAGCAACAACAACAACAACTGCTGCTACTACTACTGCCACTACCACCACCACCACCACCACCACCACCACCACCACCACTACTACACGAAACGCAACAACAGACACAACAGACAACAGACGGGTGAAGAAAAAGAAGGAGAAAAGAAGAAGAACTTGAGCAACTGCAATAATCACACAACACAACAATAACAGCAACAAATCCAAGAACAGCTTCAGAGAAGCAAACAAGAACCACCACAAGGGCAACAGCAACGACAAGGACAACGACCAACGACCAACGACAACCACACCCACACCAGCAGCAACAGCAGCAGGAGCAGAAGCAGCACCACCAGCACCAGTAAAACCACCACCACCACCACCACCGCCGCCGCCGCCGCCGCCGCCGCCGCCGCGCCACCACCACCACCACCACCACCACAAGAAGAACAGCAGCAAACAACAACGACGAAGACAACGACAACGACAACGACGACGACAACAACAACAACAACAACAACAACAACACGGGAATGTCTGGAGCTGGGATTGGACTGGTTGAAAAAGTGGTGTACCCCAAATGTATCCGAATTGAAACAGTTGAAACAATGTATATTATTTAAGGTAAAGTCATGTCAACAAGGTTCATTTGATCCATAGGAGCTTCAAACAGCCACCGTTGAGTTGACGAGGCCCTGCCACTGTCCATTTCCTGCCACCGCCACTGGTTGTTCTGAAAAAAAGCGGTGTGGCTGCGGAGGTGGTAGTTGTTTTAGTCAGCGTTAAAGTAGTCCGCATGTCTCCCTTGTTGAAGCCAAGGTGTTTCCCAATCAAATGATATCTGGTGGTCTAATTGCTCGGTAAGTGTTTGGCAAGTAAAAATCATATTCTTTCCTGTCCCATTAGAGGACCCCACAAATTAGGACTGAACATCATCAATTACGTGGACCAAGGCTTGGTTATGAGAAGGCTGGAACTACCAACTTATGACATTGAGACGTGGGTTTTGAAAACACTGATGCCCATACCCATGCCAGGCATCCATAATTCGGCAGGTAAGACGGTAAGAAGTAGCATTTCTAATATGCCCCAGGATACTGTGATAGATGATAGATAGTGCTACTTTTATTGCTACATGCCAAAAGTATGATTGTCTTAGTAATGTAGTGGTATCGCTGGTCGCTGGCTCCTACTCCTGTTCATGTTCATGTTCCTGTCCCTGTTGCTGCTGTTGCTGCTGTTGAAGTTGAAGTTGAGGTTGAAGTTGTAGTAGTAGTAGTAGTTGTTGTTGTTGTTGTTGTTGTTGCTGTTGTTGTTGTTGCTGTTGTTGTTGTTGTTGCTCTTGTTGCTCTTGTTGCTCTTGTTGCTCTTGTTGCTCTTGTTGCTCTTGTTGCTGCCATCGTCGTCATGATTGTTGTTGTTGTTGTTGTTGTTGTTGTGGTCGTCGTCGTCGTCGTCGTCGTCGTCGTTGTTGTTGTTGTTGTCTTTGTTGTTGTTGTTGCTGTTGTTGTTGTCGTTCTTCTTGGTTGTTCTTCTTCTTCTTCTTACTGTTGTTGCTGTTGGTGGTGATTGTTTTTATTTATTATGATCGATGCCTTTGCTGTTGCTGTAGATGCTTGCTGTAATTGCTCTTTTGGTTGCTGTTGATGCTATTGGAGGTGATGGTGTTGTTGTTGTTGCTGTTGTACAAACAGGACTGGGGCTCCTGGCGCATTCATGAAATGTAAAGTTAATGAAGTTTCACCTCAACAGCCGGCAGTGTGGCCAGCCACAATGGGTACATGGTTCTTGCACAATGCAACGGAGAGGTCCAAACAGTTGAAATCTGAGTCGCATTGATGTTGAATATTCTTCCTTGGGGCTTCTTCAAATAAACAAGTTTACACCGTCACAATGACCAAAGCTGCCAATTCTTGGACATGGAAAATGACCGCTACACACACTAGCAGAGAAAAACTTTTTTCTCGGAGGCAGAAGGGGCTGTTCAGATCGGCCCGGAAAGTTTGCAAGTGACCTAGGCACAACCGGTCATACCTTCGCCACCGTCATCATCAGGGTGATCAAGCTGATCAGAGTCATGAGTCTCTGATTCCCCACCCTCGCCAATGTTGACGTCAGTCACGCTGGAGCTGCCGCTGCCAAGAGGCGAAGAAACCACCCCTTCACCATCATCATTGTCATCTGAGGGATTTGACCCCATGGGCCCAGACTGCTGCATCCACCAAGTCTTCAAAGTCCGTGACATAACAGGACACAGTAGTGATAGAGACATTCGGAAGTGTCCCTGAAAAAAGAACTGGTACCCGGCGACTTCATGTTCGGTGCCGAACTGTCTCGCTAATGCCAGCCCATGGTCCAGGACAACTCGGAGCTCCAAGTTGCAGTTCACCGCGATGCTCCTGTGGGTGGTCTGTCTGAACTGATCATCCTCTGCCGCCAGCTGGGGTTCCTTCATTGTGAGCGTCTCGGTCAACCAAAGCTCGACTGACCGGCCATTGCGCATAGCGTTGACCATCCATTCGTCGCAGGGATCGAAAGAGGTGCAGACCACCAGCTCCCTCACCGGCTTGGCGATCAGGAACTCTTCTACGACCATGTGCTTGAACATCATGATCTCCACTCCATTGACTAGCCTGAAGTCAGACAGGGCACAGAAGTCACAGTCACTGGTTAAGGATCAAGGTTGCTTGAACATGATCGACCATTCAGAATGGAAGGGCGCACCACTCATCACGATTAGCATGGTTCATCAAAATCATCAAGTTGTTTACTTTTTAAACGCCTTCCTCAGTCAAATGAACGCAACACAGTGCCTACAGACTACAGGCAATCTTGAGATTTGAGTCTTGAAGTGAGGGAGTCTTGAATGAACGTCCAATACTTAGAAGATTGAAAATGAGCCAAGCAACTGAGCACTGTAGATCTTGTAGGACATGGTGCTGTAGCGCCCGTGTCCAACGGACAAGAAGAAGTTCAAGTTCAGGTCGCGGTCACTTGCACTCCGATCTGCAGAGAGGCTGGCTGCCGGGACTGCCTTCCGCCAAAGCACCTCAAGCTTCTTCGCTTGTTTGTCCGTGGCCAACTGCCACTTGTAAGCATGAAGTCTGTCTTTGGGAGGTGGAACATCGAATGGGCTGAAGGCCACTTCCCACTTCATTGGTTCAAGTACCGCATCTGCCGCATCTGGGTCCATGGCCATGGCCGCAGAATTTGTCCATACAAGCAGGGAGTAGCAGGGAGAGGACCTACAACCTACACCAAAGAAACAAAAACAAGCTCAAATTCCATCTCTTGAACATGGGCATGGCCCAATCGTCTGTGCAATCGGTTTAAGTCTCTTAATTTGTCGCCGGCTTGCAAAACTCGTAAAATGAAAGATGAACATCCTCTGCAATGCTGGTTCGGCATGTCAGAACAAAAGGCATGACTGAGCCTATAGATTCAGCATTCGACGTTCGGCGCTATCAATTTGAATGCAATGATGCAATAATGCAATCCTTTCCCGAGACTGTCAACAACAGGGGGGTGAAGGTGAGATTGAGTCAAGAGATTCAAAATCAATGTGGACGTGGACGTTGAAGTAGCGGCAGCGGCAGAACTGCGATAGCGATAGCCACTGTCAAATCTGGGAACCCGGACGGTCATGGGCATTGGTCATTCATGCACATGCACTGATTTCAACTTTCCGCAATTCCAAGCCTCGTCAATCCACTGGAGTCACATTGGCCCTATATAAATCTTTTGTTGTCAAGCACTCATCTGCCTAAAGCGTCTCAACTTCTGAACCCAAATCAAAACACACAGTAACCACACAGGAAACCGACAAAAGCAAAACCAAATGGCCAGATACTGACAGCGATTCACGTCTGCTATTGGCTCTGCCATTTAGCTTGCGCAAAAAAACACGGAAACTGGCAACACGGCAACACATGGTTTCCCAGGTGCGTGAGACTGAGACCTAAACCTAAGGGTGAAATCTTGTAATTCTCCGTGCTCCATACAGACATATATTCCTCACTCTTGGGGGTTGACGCAATGGCTGTGCCTTGAGTTCACTTTGAAGTGACAGTGCCGCTACAGCTGCAAACTGCACGCGCCTGATGCGAACAACAGGCAACCAACAAAAGGAGAGTCAACCGCCATCAAGTGCTAAATTGACCAATGAACCATTGCTCTCTGCTACATAGTAACCACTGTGATTGCTCCAGCCATGCATGGATGTATGTACTGTATGTATGTACAATTTTACAATAGGAAAGAGTTGGTTTTAATCTATTCCGTGTGTGTGTATCTATGTTTGTTTGTTTGCTAGCACATCTTTGAGTGTGTCTGCTTTGTATCTTGTGTTTCTTACATTCTTGTATGTTCCACATGATATCAGTATTGGTAGTTGGGATGTGTTTATGGACTATGGAGTTTATGGATTGTTACTTAGTGAGACCCTGCGGATATGTTCATACATTAGGATTGTTTTTTTGCATGCTCATCGTCCTTTTCTTTCAACCTCTAATCCGCATCAAAGAAAGAGTCATCAGCAGCCTGTGTAAAGCCATCTTCCATCGACCATCAACCCAAACTCAAACTATTGCAGTCTACGTGGGATGATTTTTGCTCTTTACCCCTGGTTGCAACGCTTAGGTGACCCAGGCGGCTAGAAAACAAAACGGGGAGAATAACGTAGCAACCTCAAAAACTATTGTCTTCGAGTGATCCCCACCCTGAAACGCTACTCTGACACAGTTTCCGACGTACCATCTGGAAGTATATATTGCATGCATGCTCGTTCTGACACTGGGTCTGACATTCTTTCTGGGCATTTACATTGACATTCTTTCTGGCATGCTGTCTGGGATATATTCTGAAATTCTATCTGGTATCTTTCAAGCATTCTATCCGGCATCTTTTCATGCTTTAATTCTGGCATTCTGTCTGGCATCTATTCTGACATTCTCTCTGGCATCTTTGCTGACATTCTACCTGGCATCTGTACTGACATTCTTTCTGGCATCTGGCTCAATTCCGGAAGTGCCCACTGAGATCTGGAGCTCGCGGTTGAGGTCCAGTGCCCACTGAGATCTGGAGCTCGCGGTTGAGGTCCGGCAGTGCCCACTGTGGAAGGAGGAAGGAAGGAGGAAAGAAGGAAGTACTAAGTAACTCTGATCAAATCTAGAGGCCCTCACCTGGCAGGTGCGAAAATATTTCGCTTGCGTTTACCAAGCAGGAGACCCACAGGCCCCATAGCCGCCTGAAAATTGCGCACATATCAAGGTGCTGTGAGGAGACGGTGCCTTTCTGTCCAGCGCTTGCACATGTCACAAAAGATCCTGCATGGGCACATTGGTTCATTGGTTCAATGTACTGCTTAACATGATGCAAACATGGGTGGTTAGTGATGATCAAAACGTATGATAGGATGGCAAGACCTAACTCAGAGTATTTTCAACCACTTGTGCTTGCTTACAGGTCAGAGAATTCAGCACACAAACATTGGAAGGTCAAAAAAACTGCCCAAACAGTGATCCAGAATCCATGATGGAACGTGTGGCATGATGCAGAGGCTGTATCACTGCATTCCCAATATTCAGTCCTGGAAGCGGAAGACATAAAAAGATCTGGAAGCTGAAACTCTGCCGGCAGTGTTGGTGCTGATGGTCCGCCAGTCACACTTCCCAAGAAAAAAGCTCCTTGCTCGGTGTCTGCAAAATGGGCGAGCTCTTGAGCGCAGTGTTTGTGCATATGAAGCATGCACAAAGGACACAAGAGTGGAAGATCAGGTTGAGAAACTGCACTTGTTTGCGTATACTGACGCTCATGAGACCGACACAAGGCACAAATGCCATCTTCAAGCTGTAGCTCAAATGGCAAATCGGCATCAAATATCCTGGAGTGGGCAGCTTTCCACATCAGCATAACCCTGTTCCAATTTGGTGGTAATTTGTTCCTCACAGCAAACTTACCATGCCGTTTGTCTCTGGAATACGTCACACCCGTGGCCGGCACAAGTACGTTGGCATTCAGCGCTTGGAAATTTGTAGGCCAACGTTTGCTGCCAACACACATGAGGGTGATCAGATTGCCCTCCGCATCTATGTCCACGATGCGACCTTCACTTCCAGGCACAGTCCATTCCACCAGCACTACCCTAGGTCCATGAACGCCCTCCTCAGGAGGTATCTCCACAATTGAAACACCAGCATCCTCTCTCCCTCCGTATTTCTGATTCATCAGGGCTTGTTGCTGCTCAGTGAAACATTTCAAAGAAAACTCAACTCCTTCAATCCAAAGACGCGCAACATCCTCCGAAGATGTAGTGGCCCCCAACGTCTCGTCATCTTCGATGTCTTCTGCTGGCTGCTGGGCAGACAGGTCTATGGTACCGAGAGCTCGGGATGAATTCAAAGCAGCTTCTTTCACTGCTTCATCTGGCAAAAAGTCCATCGATGTTGCCAATTCAGATGCGAGAGAGGATAAAGCTCTGTTTTGTTCCAGCCCTGCAGAAGAAGCCGCAGCTGAAAAACTTGCAAGCAATTTTTCCTCAGCTTGGGTAGCTGGTTTCTGGATCTCGAAATCCTCTGCGATAAACTGACTTAGTTCACCTTCCAGCTCGTCAGTAGCTGAAGCACCATGTGAAAGCAACCCTTCCCCCCAGGAATCCTGGACTGCAGATTGGACAAACCGAAGATACGCGACATCATCAGAGTCGTCTGCAGCACCTCCATCCGGGCGGGATGCCTGTTCTGCTTCCTCCAGCAAATCATTGAGCCCCTCTTCCAGGACAGCATCCCCAAACTCTGGGTCGGCTGGGTCTGGTTCTGTGCGCTGAACGCCATCTGCTTCTGCGCTTGGGTGTGAACTCTTTGCTGATGGGCTAGGCCGTTGGCTACCGGTGAGCTTGTCAAATTTCTTTTGCAACTTCTCTGATGGAGGCTTCAAGTCTAGCATAAACAATAGCGCCCCACACTTCACTGTTGTCAAATTCCCTGACAGTGGGTCACCAATTGATTCCACTTGAATCGCAAATGCTCCAACTTTGGCCCCAGCCATCACCTCAAAATATGAAAATTGGATCAGATCAGAAGAAAACCATGATCATTGATTGGCGAGCTGCTCCAAAGCACAGAACTTATATAGCTAGTTTCAGCAAAATGAGATTAAATTCACATATCGGGGCTTGAACAATGGATAAATTAGAAAGGATAAATTTTGGAAAGGCCAGCTTCACTACTGCAAAACATGCCGTCTTCAAAATGGAAACCAGCTACAACAGTTTAACAACACCACCATCGTCATCGCCATAGTTAGTCATGGCCATGGACATCGCCATTCTCACTACCATCCATCATCAGCATCATCATCACGATCATCATGATAGCTCCAGAGTCTGCGCTGCACGGTGCTGAAAGGTGAAGGGTAGCCCGTTTCTGGTTAAAAGCTATCATACATGACCGTCCGTCCGTCCGACTAAAGTGAAGTGACTAGAAGACATATGACCGGAACACGGCCGAACACGGTGCCCACAAAAGAATTGGGTGATTTGGACATGATTGACAGCTGCTTGTTCGTATCCAAGAAACATCACTGTAGAAGCTGGCAAACACATGGATGGATGAATGGAATCGAAGGGGAAACTGTATAGTAAACTCTTTGCCGCCGCCGGCTCTAGAGCACTGCACTCCTCTGCGCGTCGTGCGAACCTTCTCGGCCATGAGGTAGTATGAAAAGGACGATCTGGAACCGGAAGAAGAATTTTCTGAACTGCGAGAACAGAAACCCAAGACGAGCAAAGGGCTCTTGTAGTCACAATTCTTCAACTCTCTGGTAAAAGCCATGTTGTAACAAGCACCCCAGGTTTGCTCAGGTCCAGTTCGCAAATCTGGGAGGCATCGCAACTCAGCCTTTCGCAACCTGACACTGTAAGACAGCCGCCATCGAAATGTGTTAAATCACCAGTTGTCAACACTTGAGTTTCACAAGTTTCATGTGAATGTGCGTTAGCACATGGGCCCAAGAAAGGCCCATACGAACACGGATGCCAACAAAATTCTCAGGGCTTAGGCCTATAGTTTTGTAAATGCCATCTACTGGTGCTGTGTCTTGTGAGAACTTATTATTTGAAGTGGAGGATGGAATCAGCAGTGCCTGTAGCTGGCCTACTTGTCAGTGTCACTCCCTCGGTCAGTCCGTTGCTGCCACTTTCTGGCTGCTTCCCATGTGTTTGTTTCAGCGTTTTGTTGTTTGCCTCTTGTCTCGGCATCCCTAATAAATCACACCCCTTTTTTCCTGTAAGACCCTATCCAATCCAAAGTCTTCAGCCCAACCAACCACGACAGTCAGGACCATGACCGTGACAAAAAAGAAAGGGCCAACCCGCAAAAACAGGTTAGGTCTCAAATGGTTCTGAGCTTAAGCTGCAGCAATCGTCATTCCCATTTGACAATAACGGCCTTTAAAAAAAAACGCGCATCTGCAAATAATAGGAACTCTTGTGATGACATAGCTGGCATTGGATCGGGGCATGACCATCACTCCGGGTTTGAAATCACATCTGTCTTGTCATCCCAAGCGGCAATGCACTGGTTGAGAAGGTCGGTGGCCACAGGCTTGAGGGTGGACCATTTTTTTTTATGTGTTTCAGGACCTGCAACAGTTGAGCCTAGATGGTGTTTTATTGTTGCGCGTGCACTGAGCAAATCCAAATTCGCATTTGGACACCTTTCCGATATGCACGTCAACAACTTGTTTATGCGCTCGCAATCTCTGACATCGCTCTTCCAAACCATCCGGATCTCCATAAGAGCACAGGCAAGGCGAAAACCAAGAATGCCACTCTCCACAGCGACTGCAAGATCTGGGCCATACAAATGCTTGATTTTGCGCGGAACATGGTGCAGTTTTTTGTCATCAGCTTTGAGAATTTCAGACGCAATCTGTTGACGAATCCGGCATGGTTTGGTGGGTCTGGATTTCACAAGCAGGAGGATCTTGAAAGGGTATGCTGAGGTAGCCTGGTGTATTCTGCGCTCATACTGCGAAGCACAATGAAGGATCTCGATTGCTATCAGCGAAGTCAGCCAAGACGCTTCTGACTGGTGCAGGTCGAGACATAGGCTACGCCATTCAGCGCAGTGCTTTTCATGACCTAAGTCTTGCCAGCCAGCAATCAACAAGTGAGAAACTTGGCCGTGCCAAAACACGAACAAATTTAGATCTCCTTAATAAACAATATGCAAGGGTCAAACCGTGAGTCAAACCTCATTGGACACCATCAAAAGGAATCCCAACCTTTCTGGCCTTTGTGGAATTGTCAGCCGGTTTGGCTTTTTTGTTGCAGAGTAGCGTTGCGTGAGGAATGAACCGGGTGAATCTCAAAAGGAAGGCATTACATGCCTGTTCTGCAAAAGTGTCCCGGAAGAGTGTCTCGCAAGGGTGCGTGCCACATGGTTTGAAATTAAGAAACACTAAAATGTGTTGACAGGGAATCTGACGTGCTTACCCCAGAAAATTGTCATTCAGCGCTTCACACTATATAAATTGTCCCTGTTTACCATATGGCGAACACCACAAATGAACATGCTATTGCATAAGCTGAAAAACACCACCTTTTGAACACTGGTGACCTCATAAACGGACTGGGGCTGACCCCGCACCATTCTAGTGGAGTAGTGTCAAGAAAGAAAACAGATTACATGGCTCTGACATGCGAATCGACCAAAGCTGTTGTCATGCATGTTGCATGCCGCACTGCATCGGGATTGGCCGATCTGCAAACAACCCGATCTAGAGTATATTTCCAAACACACATTAAAAGGAAACCAAACTTGAATGCAGGACGACATGGTTACAAGACCAGCGCGCGACCACAGCCAAGTTGCTGAGCAATGTTGCAAACTCCGCCATAAATACGTCAGATTTTCCAGACACAAGTCGATGGAGCACATTGCCATGCTGTCGCAAATCCATCTCGGTCAGTTTCTTTTTCAAGAAGCAACTGAAATGCGTCAATGGGCCCTTCACTGCATTGAGAACTGCAATTGTTCTGTGCCAGAGGGTGTCAGACACTGCTTCCACAGCATGTCTTCGCCATTTGCCCATCGTTTCCACGTAGTGCTGTGTCTGCTCAACTGCCAGCAAATCAACAGTTCCAACTCCAACTTCAGATTTTGAAACTGCAGTTTTGGATTTCTTCGCGCTCTTGAGACCAACATCCCCATCATCATTCTCTTGGACCTTTTTCTTCCTGAGGACAGCAGTCAAAACACCTTTCAGCATATGCTCTGTTGATTTGATGATCCGCTCCTCCGCAGTGGAAATGGACAGCCACCGTCCAGCACAGCAACGTGGAAATAATTTCCGGACTTGTTGGATTGCTGACTCGCACCCATGAAATTGCTTCCACGTATCAAACAAGTCTCTTGCAACATCACGGCATACATTGCACACAGTGGCAATGCTCGAATAATATTTCCACGATCGTCTGCGGTCTTGTGGCAGCACATGCATCATCTGATCCACCAACTTCAAGGAACCCAGCACACACAAGTGACAAGCATGCTCCCAGCAATCATTGTCCAGAAAGATCGCACGGTCAATCTTTTCCACAAGGCACATGATGAGCTTTCGGTTCATAACTTCGTTTGGCCCTCTATCACTGGTCGACAGAAACCACACAATTCCAGATCCGCTCGTGGTTGCACGTGCGTCCAGTGCATCAGGCCTTGGCAAACAAACAAATCAAATGGATTTCAGGCGGTGCGGTGGAAAGAACATACCAAGACCAAAACTGCAGTGACCAACCAAGTAGCATTCATGGCACAAGCACACACTGACACACACACAAAACAAATTCAATACTGGCCTGCTCATTCTACATTAAACACTATAGAAAAGCCTGCCAAGTTGGCTAAGCTGCCTCTGTCCACCTGATGTCGGTGACCCATGTTCAGTGCAAATGTTTCCCCAGTGCGGGCACCCCAAAGAGTCTAACATCTTCTGAGTAAGGGCCAACGATGCCAAGCCAGATCCATCCTTCACGATTTGAACGTCCGCAAGTCTCTTCAGCCTCTGCCAATTTGGGAAAACGTCATCATCATGAAAGCCTGTTGCAGTGATTCCGTCCCTTGTCTGGGTGAAGCAAAGTGGAATGTCAATCCTATATGATGCTTCAAGCTCCAGGGCGATAAGTTTTGACTTATTCCAAATTCCACTGTTTGTACCGTCCTGTCTGAAAGACAAAATTGTGACAGGTTGCGTTTCTGATGAAAATTTTCTGCCATCAACGCTAGCAGCCATCTTCCAACAGCGAAAAAAATTCCGACTTCCAGCGATCATGCATGCTGCAACTCTGATTTCATTTCGGACCACTGTCCATCTGCTGATATCATCGCATAGCGTGATTCCAAGATCGCCACTGGCGATGTTGCTGAAATTTCTCCTGATACCTAGCGCCAACGACCCCTGTGGTGTAAGCCACTCCCAGGTGTTTCTGTTTTCGCCAGCGTCTTGCTTGGGATTAACCTTTCTTTTTTTGAACATGTCAGATGTTTTTGTGATTGCAAGGTCATGCAGTCTTCTAACCTTCTCATCTGCCAATTCCTGCTGTGATTGAGCCAGTTTTTTTTCGACGATACGCTTGCTTCGCTGCGTCTTTTTCAGTTTCTCTGTGGTTTCGGCCAGCTTGGTTTGCGATGAAGCCACCAAAGACGTCAACATAGATATTGTTCGTTGCTGCGTGGCCACCTGCTCCAATAGTTGGCACTTCTCCAGATCAGCCTCACCAACCTGCTGGGATGAAGCGCTCCCACAACTTCCCGACAAATTACTCTGGCCACTAGTTGAAGAGCAAGCTGCAGCTGAATGACAACGACCCTGACTCTCGCCTGATCTCACCGACAAGTTGCAAGAACTCCTCGAACCGGACCAGGAAAACTTGCGTGATGGCTCCTGTGGTTCACCGCCGGTATGCCCCGCTGACTGTAAAATTTGCTTCCAAGTGGAATGTGGAAAATCTGCCAAGCCCAAATCATTCCAAATACACGGCAACGCATCCACTGAAAATCGATTGAATGAGGTTCGGAACAACTTTGCGCTGCCATCGACCGCCTCCTGAATGACATCGTTGGAAAAAGTGTGTCCTTGATCAAGCCTTTGTATAAATCTTTCCGTGCATTGAACCAAATCTGCGTGACTCAACTCTGTTGCAGCGCCAGCTACAAGTCTGATGCTTTCAGCAGCCAAGAGCGCAGCCATGGCTACCCTCAAATTCAAAACGAATTCGCTGGAAACATAGTAGTTTTCAAGCATGGGTTGCTTTTGAAATCTATGTGGGAAATGTTTGAACTGCTTGTGTGTTTAAAACACCTTTCACGTGGAGTTCCAAAAATCATTTTTGACCCAGACTAAACGTTCAAAAACATAACTTTCCTTGACTGTAACACTTCAAAGTCGACAAAATCTCAAGATTGCAATTGCGTATGCGTATCTGCAAGTTACTTGGCTGACATTGGAACCACCTTGTGACATGGCTGGGCCGGGCAAAACAGCCAGCAAAATCGCAATCCCAGGGCCTTCAAACCCCTGGCATGCCCAAAAAAACAAAAATCCAACATGTTCCCCGAAAAATCCAGGGACATCCCTATAGTGCGAATTGCACGTCACGAAACAAATATATATATATACATACATACATACATACATAACATACATACATACATACATACATACATACATACATACATACATACATACATACATACATACATACATACCTGCATATATATATATGCATACATACATGCATGCATGCATACATACATTACATACATACATACATACATACATACATACATACATACATACATACATACATACATACATACATACATACATACATACATACATACATACATACAGGACATACATACATACATACATACATACATACATACAGACAGACAGACAGACATACATACATACATTGCATGCATCCATACATACATACATACATCCATGCATACATGCATGCATGCATACATACATACATGCATTCATACATACATACATATATATAATACATACATACATACATGCATGCATGCATGCATGCATACATATATATATATATATAATGGTCTTCAGTCATCCTCATGGGCCTAGGCGCAGAAATGCCGCCTGAGCGTTTGGCGGGCCTCCGCGCTGGTGATATGTTGGAATCGTCCCTTGGCCTTCGATGATGAGATTGAAGATTGGATAGATTGATAATTGACAATGGTATTGATACCATATCCCAATCATTAAATATCCCGATTATGGTTATTATGGTTATTAATACAATAATGGTAAATATCAATAAGACTAATGATGGATAGCAATAATTGAATACGATGGTTATTGATCTAATATTAATTATCAATATATATATATTTAACATGTATCAATTTATAAAATTATCAATATGGTGATATTAATGTAGATATGATTATGGTTATCATTTTGAATATTGGTGTATTAGTTCTATCAATAATTGTCCATTGAAGATTGTTTCGCAAAGCTGAAACGGAATTTGGAGTTGATGATCTTGAGCCACTGTTTCCTTATTTAGGCTAGATTGGCTAGATCGGTAGATCCAAATTGCAAAGCGTTTATCTTATGACTGAATCAAAACATTCTGATGTCAAGGCTCTACCATGATGAACCCCACAGCTGGGATTTGTGGATGTTTATCCCCCAGTCTTGGGCCAACAGCTTTAATGTGTTTTAGCCCAAACCCTTATCTGAATATACTGGATTATAATGTGTCTATATATATTTATATATAGAGAGAGAGGAGACCATAGAGTTTTTCAGTAGAAAGATAATTTGACCTCGCGAGGGAAAAGAAAAACATGTTTTTCTCAAGGTGAACGCTATTTCGGTCGGTGCAAAACCGCTTTGATGGGAGCCAAGCCATAAACCAATGTCCTTTTCTTCAGCCATGTCCTAATAACTGAAGGGTGAGTCCGCAAGAAATTCCTAAGAACACCGTCAGTTTCGTCGTAATTATTGACATATTGAAATCATCCATGATGGTTTTTGATGTGGACTGCAGCTTCCATTTGCATAAAACAGGGATGGTATTTCCTAGTTTGTAAATCAAAGGCAAATTTCCCTGCTGTGAAACGGAAGGACTGCATGAAGTGCTTGGAGATGTGGTACTCCTGACCAGTGGTTCCTTGCTATTTGTGGCTAAATCATATCAGTAGGTTTTTAACCCACACATAGTATGGTTAAAAACGTTAAAACCACATAAAACCTGAGTGATTTATAGTGATTTCCTTAACGTTTCAAACGTTAAAACCATGGACTATCTGTGGTAAAAATTGATTGATTTCCATGGTTGCTGGATCAATCCCCACTGCTGGATGCTGTGCCGTGAATCAAACAGTGCATTTTCAAATTTCTGCTGAAATGGACACGTAATTCTAACATATTCTAGCTATCTCATAACATGTATGCGTAATGTATATATATATATGTCTGGGTAAATTATAACGACCTCACTGCGACCTCACTGGAATCATGGTTATTAAGGGAAATCATCCCCAAATGGCCTTAATTCAGGTTAGTGAAATATTATAATTTACCCAGATATGTATATGTATGTATATGTATACATATATATATATGTGTGTGTGTGCGCGTCAATGTTTGTTCTTTCCTCAGGGGCAACTTTCCAGCAGCATGAGACGATTTGTGTGGGAAATCAACAGGAAACCGTTCTTGTCTTTCAACAAATGCGAGGTGTCTTGTTTTAAACAGTTTAAACAAGATCTTAAATCGGAGGTAAAGCCGAGAACATAGCGCAACCCCAGTTTAACAACAGAGATGCGGCATGTTTAAGTGTTCAAATTGAAGGTGTTCCTATCTGGCTGGATTGTAGCCACAAGCTTCGATTTGTTGCTCTTTGGAGGATTGACTAAAGATTGACTGCTGCGCAGGGCATTGACAAATCACCATGTTTGAGAAACATCCATATACAGGTCCCCCCCAAAGTTATGTCTGTTGGTTTCTGTTCCCCGTCCTAACTAGTTTGATATATCCATGAACTAAATCTAGTGTTAGCCTAGTCAAATGGAACACGTTCGATATATCCAATACAGGCAACAGTTAGGCACAATGAATATGGATAAATCTTTAGCATTCTATAGTTTGAGTCACCAACAAGTGAATATTTATAGTATATGCTACATATATATATATATATTTATATATATAGAGATAGTATTATATATACTATATAGATATACTATAAGTAAGTATATGCACGTATAGTATATATATATACACACGAAGTATATACCATCACAGAAAGCAACACTGAATTGCGCAAACTAAGGCCCACCTTCCAGCTGCAAGGCGGCTGTGCCTTGGATTGAAGTCAGCAGTGGTTCATAGATTAGACTAGATTAGATTAGATTAGATAGATAGATGTTGTGATGTTGTGATGTTTCATGATGTTGACTGCTGATGACTTTTGATCAGATTCTTGCTGATGTTCGGTGAGTGTTCAGCGTTTTTTTGTAATTATTGGATAACCATGTTACAGGCTACAGGACTCGAGGACACCCTCCCCATCTTTCTGGACGTAATTCTTGGTTGACACTTGGTGTCATAGGGTGCTCATGGGTTTCCTTCTCCCTGCGGTTTATCCCACTAAAACGATGGTTTATTGGGTTCTAATCACGTGAATGTGGTTTGGCAAAGGTGATTAGAACATATTAGAACCCAGTGGTTGTGCGGACCCCGAAGGATCCTTTGGCATGACGCAGTTTATGTTCTCTGGCTGCTGTTGAACTGGATTATTAAAGTTTATCCAGCGTATCCCCCACTTTGACGAAATATGCTTCCATCCAAATCATTAGGACAGGCCTCATGGGTGTAGCCCGGTTTGCTTATGTCTGACTAATTGAGTAATCCTTCGTGAAAGATTGTTTACAGAGAGTGGTGCCCCCCAGTTATGTCTGTTGGTTTAGTTTCACCCCATTCACTCGTTCGATGTTTCTACGGCCAAACCCCTCGATTTGTCCGACGTTGTCGGCCATCACCCCCGAATGACCTTAAAACGTGGTAGAAATTGGACATGTTCGCATGATGGTTAACTTCATGTTATATATCGGAACACACAGCATAGGGGCCTGTGCGACTCTTTTGCAGCTCATCCTCATCCTCCGCCTCATCCTCCGCCTCATCATCATGATCATCACCATCATCATCATCATTCATGATGATGGTCATCATGATCATCATGATCATCATCATCATCTTCATGATGATGATGATCATCATCATCATCACCATGATCATGGTCATCATCATCATCATCATGATCATTATGATCATCATGATTATCATCATCATCATGATCATCTTCATCATCATCATCATCATCAATATCAATACCTTGAATGTAAACTCAGCGGGGTGGGATTTCTTATTCCTCAATACATTCTCAGTACTTTTGCTGATTTTTCCAGGTGAATGTAAAGATGCACGCGGTGGAATTTTATATTCCCCAATACCTTTGTTGATCTTCCCAAGTCAAGTGAATGTGAAGTTCAACGGCGGTGTGATTATATATGTCTTAGCGCCGGAAGGAGTTCGAGCACTTCAATCTCTGAGGCTTCCACTCCTACGACCCCCTACACGCCCAAGGCATCCTACGACCGGCTTCGAGGCATCCAGCAGCCCTTTTGGGCGGAGCAATGATCGAAATGACTTCGTGACGCCATCGGCATCAGGGACGGTGCGTTTCGAGCCGGCTTGCCAGGACAGCCTGGAGCGACAGGTGTCGACAAGGATTCTGCAGCTGAAAGCTCCTGTAATTCGACT
Source organism: Cladocopium goreaui (assembly GCA_947184155.2). NCBI lineage: Eukaryota > Dinophyceae > Suessiales > Symbiodiniaceae > Cladocopium > Cladocopium goreaui. The sequence goes on from CAMXCT020006686.1 coordinate 352,148, forward strand.
AAACCACCATTTTTGAAGGTAAAAATAACAGGCACCACCTAGCAGATTCCCACCATTTTGGCCGGTCGCGCCAAGGCAGAGGGCGATTTCAGCTCTTTCCCTTGGGCGATTCGGACAGCTTAGTCGCTGGGCGGCATGGCATCCTAGGGAAAAACCACGTGGCGAAGGTGGGATATGACAATTGTAGTGGTTCAAACATGTTCAAACCGGTTATCCAATGGTTTCTATTGCTTTAACTATGATTTATGATAGTCAATGGGTCTATCATGGGTTTATAAACCAACGAAAAAAACCGGGAGGGTGGCCTCGACTTCACCTAAATTGGCGGACAAATTTGGACCTGTCAGGGAGCCAGCCTCGCCACTGACTTCACCTTGCCGGCCAGCAGCCAAAATTATGTCAAATCTAGTTTGCCGAGTAATTCTATAATGTATCTGGGCAGAATCGGGCAGAATTAGTATAATATGTATTATATTGTATTTGGTATTAGTATAATAGATTTTTTTCACATCATATGACTCATGTTTTTCATAATTCATAATGTATATTTGTCGTGTATTCGGAATCAATTCATGCCCTATTCGTGTCACTTCATGGGATTTTTTCTCATGTGGCGAATCATGGAACCCCCCAGTCATCTGGATCCTGCGCATTCGGAGCGAAACGAAACAACTGTTTTGGTTCCTGGTTTCTTCCCACCGCATGAAATTTATGAATGATAAAACATGGGACAGCTTAGTTTCCCAAATTTTCATGTGTCCATTTCTGCATGTCAATTGGTTGGATCCCATGTTTGTTTCACAGAAGGCGCACCCAACTCGCGTCAGCAGGCCGAAGGTTTGTGCTCTCTCTTCTTGTGTTTGGAGCCTCAGTGGCATACCGGATAGATCGAATTTTAACATAACTGGAAAAACTCACAGAATGATGTTTTAAACATGTTTAAGCCATAAATCATGTGATATGCCAAGTTGGCTAAGTTGGTTCTATATACTTCTATAGTCTTCTAATCAAATGTTGAGTGTATGGTAGAAATCGAATTAGTGGAACTAGACCAACAAACATCGCTGGGTGGCACCATATTCACAGGTATTTCCCACTACATGGGTTTACACCGAGGATATTATCCCCCCAAAAAAATGTTGGGTAAGTCTGCAGTTATGGCCATTTATTAGTTATAACTGGTTATAAATGGGATTATACACTCTATAAATAGGGTTATAAGTACTCAGAATGGTACAGGGCCATAACTGTGGATAAGTAGATCCTCAGATTTTCCCGGTATTCTTCGGAGACGGCCCATACAAAATCTAGACCAGCGAATATTGGCTTAAGCAGCTGGTGCAGAGTCATTTGAGGATTCGCTTGAGGCAATGGAACTTGGCAATTGAAAATTCTCCCTCAGTAGATGAAGACATTGTGACAGTTCCATGAACAGCTTGAACATGTTGACCATTCTTGTCTACTAGGCAATAGTTTTTTTTCCCCGTGAACCATAGGTATTTCCCATTGCATAGGGCACCACCTACTAGAATTAGTGATTATTATATCTAGAAGTTTGGATTAAAATTTGATAATCAATAGTGTTACTAACTTTGGATTACATTATTATTCAATGATAATCAATATGATAATATATTTACTTTAATAGTGATTACCCATCAATGTCTTTGTTGATTAAAGGTGTTAAAAAAACCTGGCGCTTCTCAGGTGCAGATGCGCCGGTATTGGAAAATTTCCAATTGCGGCCGGGAAACCCAAGTGGGGAAAAAACATATCCTTTGGCTTGCAGTTCCCAGTATGAAGCTGCAATATGTTTCACCATACCTACAAGGGGTTACTGTGCATATATATATATACTATATGTAGACATAATATATATATATATATATACATACGAATATTTATATATACATAATATATATACATAATAATATATATATATACATAATAATAATATATATACATAATAATAATAATAAATAATAATAATAATATATATATACACATAATAATATATATATATATGCACATCATAAAAAAAAAAATATATATATATATATACTATATGTAGACACTGTGTGTATATTTATACATAATTATATTTATATATATATACATTATATATATATACATGTATGTATGTATTTGTATATATAGATATATATGCAATATATATACATATGCAATATATATATATATATGCAATATATATATGCAATATATATATATATATGCAATATATATATATATATATATATACGCGCAACGCCTGGGTTCTGCCCAGGCGTTGCAGCGTATATGTGTCCCATTCACGAACAAATGATGTTGCAAATTGCCGTAATTCCTATGGGAAAAATAACACAGGTACTAGAGACTATCAAACAAACAAGGTCAAAACACCCGAAATTCCTATGGGAAAAACAAAACGGCATAACACCTGCAATTCCTATGGAAAAAACAGCAAAGGTACTAGCAAATTTTAAACTCTCAAATCGTGAAAATCAAAATTCAATTAGGAAGATCAACAAAGATATTAGGGAATATTAAACTCGCACCCCAGTTAAACTTTACATTCAATTGGGAAGATCAACAAAGATATTAGGGAATATTAAACTCCCACCCCCGTTAAACTTTACATGCAATTGGGAAGATCAACAAGGATATTAGGGAATATTAAACTCCCACCCCCGTTAGACTTTACATGCAACTGGGAAGATCAACAAAGATATTAGGGAATATTAAACTCCCACCCCCGTTAAACTTTACATTCAATTGGGAAGATCAACAAGGATATTAGGGAATATTAAACTCCCACCCCGGTTAAACTTTACATGCAATTGGGAAGATCAACAAAGATATTAGGGAATATTAAACTCCCATCCCCGTTAAACTTTACATGCAATTGGTTATATCAACAAAGATATTAGGGAATATTAAACTCCCACCCCCGTCATGATGATGATGATGTTGATGATGATGATGCTGGTGATGATGATGATGGTGATGATCATGATGATGATGATGATGATGCGTCGCCGGTCGTCATTGCGGGTCCGGGCAAAACCCAGGCATTTGCCGTATATATATATATACACACACCAGACCCCAAAGTGATGCTATCACCATGGTGATATGCCAGTGAACTGGCTATGTTGGGGTCCCCCTCGCAGTCGAGAGGCTAAGCTCAAAACGGCTTCCAGTGGATGGGTTGTATCGTACTCCTTGTATATTTATAGAAACAACAGAATCCCAATATGGTTAATAAATGTTTATTAATATATATATATATGGTTAATCATGGTTTATACATAATGCAATATGGTTAATACATGCTAATAATAGTAAAAGATATGCTCATGATATGTACTAATTGGTACAGAGTCATATTCCCGAATTGTTGGTAGATTGTATACGCCTCTTCTGGTGCCTAGTGCCCAGAATCATCGACTGTTCGCCAATGCAGGTGCCATCCAGGCACTCCCTTACAGTAGGCCTGAAATAAATGAGCCTTACATAGACCTTGTTTCACTGCTGAATATGTCCTTGAATTAGCTGAGTCGAACTTACCCCATATAATCCTAGTTGCACCTGTTGAAGGCACTTCTATACCAAGCAGTAGGCCTTGAGCGTTTTAGTCGTCGATTCTTGGGATCTAAATCACCAAACCCGACATCCATTGACTATAGATATATCAACCATAGACCCTATACTACCATTACTGGTTGGTGGTTTGGAACATGAATTTTATGACTTTCCATATATTGGGAATAACCATCCCAACTGACTTTCATATTTTTTAGAGGGGTTCAAACCACCAACCAGATTATATTATATACCATATATTACGAACAGAAACCAACAGAAATCTATTGTTTTGGGGCCGTTTCTGGTAGAAATTGATGAATCGTGAGCCAAACTTACGCCAACCTCCGTAAAAAGAGACGCTTTGCGGCCTGAGGTTAGGCCGTGTGACGCGGGACAGCGGTGCATCGGAGTTTTGTAGGTTAGAGGACCAGGGCTGTTCCGCTTGGAGTGGGTGAACTTGATGCTCTTGCGTGTTTTTTTCTGGACATCATTACCCATAGGATCCATGGTGCTGGTATATATGCTAACATTGGGGGTATATTGATGGGATCCATGTTACCATCATATATAGCATACATGGATCCTATGGGTTAGAGCACATGGAAATAATATGAAACAATGGTGGTGTATGATGGTCCCACTTACACCACAGTCAGGAGCCACCTGCGAACAGCGCCGTCCCATATAGCCTTGTCCAAACTCAGAGTCCAACACACCTGTGGTGGCTGGATTCCAGAAGGTGTTGCTGGTGCCCCTGAGTTATGGTTACTGGTCTTTAAAGCCAATCTTCCAGATATATAAAACCAACACTCTGCCTAAATACGTTCACTAACTTGGGCAACTAAATCCCACGAAAGGCCATTCATATCCCATGAATTCTTAGTAGATCCAATCCCATTAAAATCCCAGTAAAATCCATTAAAATCCCAGTAAAATCCATTAAAATCCCAGTAAAACCCATTAAAATCCCAGTAAAATCCATTAAAATCCTAGTAAAATACATTAAAATCCAAGTAAAATCCATTAAAATCCCATTCATATCCCACTTAAAACGACCATAATTTGACGATTCTGCTTGTTTGGGGCGCCTTTGAGTCCATCCCTGCAGGAAGCTTTACAGGACGGCTTCATGGAGGTATCGCTGGAGTCACTGGGAGACGAATGGCTGAGGGATGATGGGAAAAATTGAGGTTTACCCTCTGGTGAACTAACATAGCAATGGAAAATCACCATTTTTAATGGGAAAATCCACTATAAATGGCCATTTTCAATTGCTATGTTAGTTCACCAGAGGGTATCCAATGCCACAACCCCATTTCATATTGGTTTATTGGTATGATAAACCAGGAATTTGGGAATGGTAACCAGAAAAACCACCTATAGAAAAAATTATCTGGTTGGTGGTGACTGGAACCATGGAATGGATTATGACTTTCCATTCAGTTGGGAATGTCATCATCCAACTGACTTTCATGTTTTTCGGAGGGGTAGGGCTCAACCACCAACCAGTTATGGTGATGACTGGGGGATACTGGGGGATGGTGCTAGACATGGAGCTTGCAGTTTGCCAGCATGCTTTTCGGACTTATGTCCAACTGACATATTTTTGTTGACCCAAAGGCAACAAACAATGCGACTTTATGTTGCAAGAGTGCAGATCCGATTCTGGAAACTGACATGACATATCAATTGGTCCACTGGTTTAATTGCCCAGTGAGGGCGGGTATGTAGCCCATGTACACCAGTGGCAGTGGGCATTGTTGCAAATAGATCTTCAGAATGCGTTCCCGGGGTTTGCCATATGTTGAGGAGATTATGTATCATATCCCACTACAGATTCAAATCACTTGATTCAAATCATACTACAGTATCATATTCCCTTCTACAGTATCTATATCTTCAAGATGGGATTTCTAAGGTCAGCATAGGTCAGCTACATATGATGGGAATGTAACTAGATTCAAAGCATGACCCACGGTATGGCTCCAGGATGATCGCAGCTGTATTCTGTGTATATTTGTATTTGTACCTGATAATGAGTATAGTTATAGTAGAGTTATAGTAGAGAACCGCCCAAAAAGATAGAGGCTTAAAGTGAAATCCTACTATAAAAAACCATTTCGAACCAATATTCATCACAATTTCCAAGACGTCTTGATCTCTTTTCTCGGCCACCCAAAATGGGCGACTCGGCGCCAGAGGTTAGAGCAACGTCCAGATGTTCCCTTCGAACCACCGGAGGAGCGATGCCCTGGAAAAGCGGGAGGTTTCTTTATCACTATAACATACAAGGTGGTACCCCATAGTTAGCTAAGTTGGTTTATAAGTCCAATAACTATGGTTTATACGTGTTATATCTATTCGTGGTTAATGGGATTATAACCCATTTTTAACTGGGGGGTCACCGCAGTGAGACCATGAAAGCCTACCTCGAAGAGAGGGGGGACATCCAATGTGCCCAGCCTTTTTGAACAGGGGCCGCTCGGCACGGACGCTGCCCTAATCCAAGTGCCAGTCCTCCGCGACACGGACCTGGACAATATAGAAGGATGGCTTGAAAGTAAAGGATTAGGTTAAATATCATTACTGACGGTGAGGAGAAATGGACTTGGGATAACATGATTAACAATGATTGTGATCCGCAGCCCCTCTATCAACATCATCAACTAACAGGCATAGCACTGCGAAGTCGACCCTCACCACTTCTGCGGCGCATGGATCATCCTGTTGCAGAGGCTTCAGATACAGCTGACTGCGCATATTACTGCCCACTTTGTTCAAGACGAATCAAAGGTCAAACAGAGTTTTCCTTGGCCCAGCACATCTGGGCGTGCCACGCCACGTGGTCGGTCACTTCCTGCCACTGTGCGCAGTGTGGAACGCGGGGCATCCGTGAGGTCCCAACGCTCAGCGCGGTCTGCACCGGAGCTGCATCAAAAAGAGGACAGATGGAAAGAGCCAGAACAGCAAGCTGAACCAACCACATGCCTCTGACTTGCCAGAAGTGCAATTTCTACATATACATATTTACTATTACATATACATATTTACATATACACATATCCGCCGACCCTGCCTTAGCCAAGGCAGGAGCGGCGCCTGGGACCACCGCAGGTGTGGAACTTTTTTTCGTTCCCAATGCTTTGCACTTTCCACGAGCCACCCAGGCCATAGCACCCTCTGTTCACCGCCCAGGAGCCACTCAGGCCACAGCAATTTCTGTGCGCTTCCCACGAGCCACTCATGCCACAGCAATCTCTGTTTCTACGGCGTTCCAAAACGCAACAGGCCGCGGCAGACCTTTCCTGCAGCTCCAACAAGTCCCTGAGGCCCTGGCAGTGTCCTTTTAAGGAGGTTCAAGGCTGCCGTTTGCCAGCCCGCAAAACTCTCCAAACCCTCCCCTGCAGCTCCCAGGCGCCACTCAGGCCGCGGCAGACCTTTCCTGCAGCTCCAACAAGTCCCTGAGGCCGTGGCAGTGTCCTTTTACGGAAGTTCAAGGCTGCCGTTTGCCAGCCTTCAAAACTCGCCAAAACTCCCCAAACCCTCCCCTGCAGCTCCCAGGCGCCACTCAGGCCGCGGCAGACCTTTCCTGCAGCTCCAACAAGTCCCTGAGGCCCTGGCAGTGTCCTTTTAAGGACGTTCAAGGCTGCCGCTTGCCAGCCCGCAAAACTCGCCAAACCCTCCCCTGCAGCTCCCAGGCGCCACTCAGGCCGCGGCAGACCTTTCCTGCAGCTCCAACAAGTCCCTGAGGCCGTGGCAGTGTCTTTTTAAGGACGTTCAAGGCTGCTCCAAACCCTCCCCTGCAGCTCCCAGGCGCCACTCAGGCCGCGGCAGACCTTTCCTGCAGCTCCAACAAGTCCCTGAGGCCGTGGCAGTGTCCTTTTAAGGCGGTTCAAGGCTGCCGTTTGCCAGCCTTCAAAACTCTCAAACCCCCCCCTGCAGCTCCCACGCGCCACTCAGGCCGCGGCAGACCTTTCCTGCAGCTCCAACAAGTCCCTGAGGCCGTGGCAGCGTCTTTTTATGGACGTTCAAGGCTGCCGTTTGCCAGCCCTCAAAACTCCCCAAACCCTCCCCTGCAGCTCCCACGCGCCACTCAGGCCGCGGCAGACCTTTCCTGCAGCTCCAACAAGTCCCTGAGGCCCTGGCAGTGTCCTTTTAAGGACGTTCAAGGCTGCCGTTTGCCAGCCCTCAAAACTCCCCAAACCCTCCCCTGCAGCTCCCAGGCGCCACTCAGGCCGCGGCAGACCTTTCCTGCAGCTCCAACAAGTCCCTGAGGCCCTGGCAGCGTCTTTTTATGGATGTTCAAGGCTGCCGTTTGCCAGCCCGCAAAACTCCCCAAACCCTCTCTGCAGCTCCCAGGCGCCACTCAGGCCGCGGCAGACCTTTCCTGCAGCTCCAACAAGTTTCTGAGGCCCTGGCAGTGTCCTTTTAAGGACGTTCAAGGCTGCCGTTTGCCAGCCCGCAAAACTCGCCAAACCCTCCCCTGCAGCTCCCAGGCGCCACTCAGGCCGCGGCAGACCTTTCCTGCAGCTCCAACAAGTCCCTGAGGCCGTGGCAGTGCCCCTTAAGGGGTGGTTCAAGGCTGCCGTTTGCCAGCCTTCAAAACTCCCCAAACCCTCCCCTGCAGCTCCCAGGCGCCACTCAGGCCGCGGCACACCTTTCCTGCAGCTCTCACACGTCCGTGGCAGCGTCTTTTTATGGACGTTCAAGGCTGCCGTTTGCCAGCCTTCAAAACTCCCCAAACCCTCCCCTGCAGCTCCCAGGCGCCACTCAGGCCGCGGCAGACCTTTCCTGCAGCTCTAACAAGTCCGTGGCAGCGTCTTTTTATGGACGTTCAAGGCTGCCGTTTGCCAGCCCTCAAAACTCCCCAAACCCTCCCCTGCAGCTCCCAGGCGCCACTCAGGCCGCGGCAGACCTTTCCTGCAGCTCCAACAAGTCCCTGAGGCCGTGGCAGTGTCCTTTTAAGGAGGTTCAAGGCTGCCGTTTGCCAGCCCTCAAAACTCCCCAAACCCTCCCCTGCAGCTCCCAGGCGCCACTCAGGCCGCGGCAGACCTTTCCTGCAGCTCCAACAACTGGCCGCCGTTTAAGAGATCCACATTTTTCCCCCTTGTGTTGTCAGGAGTTAACCAGCAAATTTGTAGAAGTAAAATGATCGTAGTAGTAGTAGTCAGTAGTCAGTAGTCAGTAGTCAGTAGTAGTAGTAGTAGTAGTAATAGTAGTAGTAATAATAGTAGTAGTAGCAGTAGTAGTAGTAGTAGTAGTAGTAAGTAGTAGGTAGTAGGTAGTAGGTAGTAGGTAGTAGGTAGTAGGTAGTAGGTAGTAGGTAGTAGGTAGTAGGTAGTAGGTCGTAGGTCGTAGGTCGTAGGTCGTAGGTAGTAGGTAGTAGGTAGTAGGTAGTAGGTAGTAGGTAGTAGGTAGTAGGTAGTAGGTAGTAGGTAGTAGGTAGTAGGTAGTAGGTAGTAGGTAGTAGGTAGTTGGTAGTAGGTAGTAGGTAGTAGGTAGTAGGTAGTAGGTAGTAGGTAGTAGGTAGTAGGTAGTAGGTAGTAGGTAGTAGGTAGTAGGTAGTAGGTAGTAGGTAGTAGGTAGTGGTAGTGGTAGTGGTAGTAGTAGTAGTAGTAGTAGTAGTAGTAGTAGTAGTAGTGGTAGTAGTAGTAGTAGTAGTAGTAGAGTAGTAGTCAGTAAGTAATAAGTAGTAAGTCAGTAAGTCAAAGTAGTAAGTCGCAAGTAGTAAGTCGCAAGTAGTAAGTCGCAAGTAGTAAGTCGCAAGTAGTAAGTCGCAAGTAGTAGGTAGGTAGGTAGGTAGGTAGGTGGGTGGGTAGGTAGGTAGGTAGGTAGGTAGTGGGTAGTCAGTAGTTAGTAGATAGTAGTAGCTAGTAGCTAGTAGTTAGTAGGTAGTAGGTAGTAGGTAGAACGTAGAGAGTAAAAAGTAGTAAGTAGTAAGTCAGTAAGTCAGTAAGTCGTAAGCAGTAAAAGTAGTAGCGCGCGCGCTCGCCTCGCGGAAATCCGGGGCATAAATTCCCGGAAGTAGTTTTATTATTAATTTTGCCGTCTACATTTGGCTAAGACCGCGCGAACTATCGGCCAATTAATAGCGCTAGCGCGCGCGCGCCTCGCGGAAATTCGGGGCATAAATTCCCGGAAGTAGCGTTTTAATTTTGTATTATAACGGGTCTACTTTTGGCTAAGACCGCGCGCGCTAAGTCGGCCAAAATAGCGCGCGCGCTCGCCGGAAATCCGGGGCATAAATTCCCGGAAGTAGCGTTTTGCCTTATAACGGGTCTACTTTTGGCTAAGACCGCGCGCGCTATCGACCAATTAATAGCGCTAGCGCGCGCGCGCCTCGCGGAAATTCGGGGCATAAATTCCCGGAAGTAGCGTTTTGCCTTATAACGGGTCTACTTTTGGCTAAGACCGCGCGCGCTATCGGCCAATTAATAGCGCTAGTGCGCGCGCGCGCGCCTCGCGGAAATTCGGGGCATAAATTCCCGGAAGCAGCGTTTTGCCTTATAACGGGTCTACTTTTGGCTAAGACCGCGCGAGCTATCGGCCAATTAATAGCGCTAGCGCGCGCGCGCCTCGCGGAAATTCGGGGCATAAATTCCCGGAAGTAGCGTTTTGCCTTAAAACGGGTCTACTTTTGGCTAAGACCGCGCGCGCTAAGTCGGCCAAAATAGCGCGCGCGCTCGCCTCGCGGAAATCCGGGGCATAAATTCCCGGAAGTAGCGTTTTGCCTTATAACGGGTCTACTTTTGGCTAAGACCGCACGCGCTATCGGCCAATTAATAGCGCTAGCGCGCGCGCGCCTCGCGGAAATTCGGGGCATAAATTCCCGGAAGTAGCGTTTTGCCTTATAACGGGTCTACTTTTGGCTAGGACCGCCCGCGCTAAGTCGGCCAATATTAGCGCGCGAGCGCGCCTCGGAACCCGTACTTTTGGCTTAAAGTGCACGCGCTAAGTCGGCCAAAATAGCGCGCGCGCTCGCCTCGCGGAAATCCGGGGCATAAATTCCCGGAAGTAGCGTTTTGCCTTATAACGGGTCTACTTTTGGCTAAGACCGCACGCGCTATCGGCCAATTAATAGCGCTAGCGCGCGCGCGCGCCTCGCGGAAATTCGGGGCATAAATTCCCGGAAGTAGCGTTTTGCCTTATAACGGGTCTACTTTTGGCTAAGAGTGCGCGCGCTAAGTCGGCCAAAATAGCGCGCGCGCTCGCCTCGCGGAAATCCGGGGCATAAATTCCCGGAAGTAGCGTTTTGCCTTATAACGGGTCTACTTTTGGCTAAGACCGCGCGCGCTATCGGCCAATTAATAGCGCTAGCGCGCGCGCGCCTCGCAGAAATTCGGGGCATAAATTTCCGGAAGTAGCGTTTTGCCTTATAACGGGTCTACTTTTGGCTAAGACCGCGCGCGCTAAGTCGGCCAATATTAGCGCGCGCGTGCGCCTCGCGGAAATCCGGGGCATAAATTTCCGGAAGTAGCGTTTTACCTTATACAGTAAAAGCTAGGGTCTACTTTTGGCTAAGACCGCGCACGCTAAGTCGGCCAATAAAAGCGCGCGCGTCGCGGAAGCAGCGTTTTGCCTTTTATAACTGGTCTGCGTGCCGCGCGCTGCCCGGAGCATAGCATCCTAAATTAAATTGCAGTCTGTGGAATTTCCCCTTCAGTGGCGGTAGTTAGTAGGTAGGTAGGTAGGTAGGTTAGGTAGGTAGGTAGGTAGGTAGGTAGGTAGGTAGGTACGTAGGTACGTAGGTACGTAGGTACGTAGGTAGGTAGGTAGGTAGGTAGGTAGGTAGTGGGTAGTGGGTAGTGGGTAGTAGTTAGGGGTAGTAGTTAAGTAGATAGTAGAAAGGTAGATAGTAGTCTAAAGTAAAAAAGTAAAAAGTAGAAAGTAAAAAGTAGAAAGTAGTAAGTAAGTAGTAAGTAGTAAGTAGTAAGCAGTAGGAGTAGTAGTAGTAGTAGTAGTAGCAGTAGCAGTAAGTAGTAGTAGTAGTAGGAGGAGGAGGAGTAGTAGTAGTAGTAGAAGTAGTAGTAGTAGTAGTAGGAGGAGTAGTAGTAGTAGTGTAGTAGTAGTAGGTAGTAAGTAGTAAGTAGTAAGTAGTAAGTAGTAGTTAGTAGTAGTTAGTAGTAGTTAGTAGTAGTTGTTAGTAGTAGTTGTTAGTAGTAGTTAGTAGTAGTTAGTAGTAGTAGTTAGTAGTAGTTAGTAGTAGTTAGTCAGTAGTAGTCAGTAGTAGTCAGTAGTAGTCAGTAGTAGTCAGCAGTAGTAGTAGTAGTAGTAGTAGTAGTAGTAGTAGTCTACTCGTCGTTGGCATAGCTGGCCAGATAGGCATATTGTCCATTTTTTTCACTCGGTAAGTAAACACACGAGAAACCAAAATTTTTACACGAGAAGCCAATATTTTTTTCTACAAAAAAGGGGAAAAATGTGGATGCTTAAACGGCGGCCAGTAGTAGCAGGTTAGTGGTATAGCAAGTTTGTAGTAGTAAGTTAGTAGTAGTGGTAGTTAGTAGTAGTGAAGAAGGTTTCCACATTTTTGCCCTTTTAGCGTTTAAATGTTGGGTGGATTTGAAGCAGCAGTACGCTGAGTCTGCTTTTTAAGTAAAATTAGTTTGAACAAAATTTAGGTAAATCTGGTAAGTAAGATAAAAACATGTACATTTTAAGAGTAATTTAGTTTCAAAGTAAATTGCAGAGTAAATTTAAGAAGTAAATTCGAAAGCAAATTATAGAGTTTTTCTGGATGCAAAAACCACATTTTTTAAAAAATACGTTTGTAAATTTCTTTTTGTTTGAAAGGATTCAAGTTACTGCTTTTGCTTATGTTGGTTATCATAGGTCCTAGGTTGGTTTCTTGCAGTTTCTGTGAGGCTGCACGGGCATGATCAATATGAAAATATTTTACAGAATATTGTATGATTTAGTTTAATATAATATAATATTATTACATCACACAATACAATATAGTATTGTTTCATAAAACCTCATACATTATAACATAAGAAACATAAAGTAAAACAAATTAATCACATATAATATACAGTAATACACTATAATATTGAATACTCTGTAACATCAAAAGAAGCAATAGAACAAAACTAAAACATGATATATATATATATGACTTAATTAAACCAATTTAGTAGAATCATTTTTTTAAAAAAAAACTATAATATGTATAAAATAGTATTAAATGAAATAAAACATAATATAACACAACATTTTTTGCACCATATAATATATTCATATATATATATATATTCATATATATATATATTCATATATATATATATATTTTTTTTTCGTTACGCAGATATAATATAATAATGATGAACTTTCTGTGCATTCGGGTTGACTGCTGTTGGGATTCATTTTGGCCTATGTTGGGCCATTTCGACGCTATGTTGGAGCCAAAAAGTTTGCGCTAAAATCAAAGATTTTTTGGTGCGAAAAAGTTGGGGTTGGCATCGCACATGTTTGGCCTATGTTGGGCCATGTGGAGACTATGTTGGGCCTATGTTTGGCCTGTCTTGGGCCATTTTGGGGCCAGTTGGGGCCATGTTGAGGCATGTTGGGTCTGCGTTGGGTGATTTGGGGCTTTAATGG
>CAMXCT020006687.1:0-24290 GCA_947184155.2 Cladocopium goreaui
AGAACCTGAACCACGAACTCAAAAGCACTACTGGGATTTGAACTCCCTTTGAAATTTGAACATCAGTCAAAGGGACAGGAATTGTAAGTCCATATTCTTTTCCAATCTGATGGAAATCCCGTTCAGAGTTCTTGGTCGAACATTGTGCCAAGACATTGATACTAGTTTGAGCTGCAACCGGAACTTCTTCCACCACGGCCCGGGCTGCCCTGATTGTTGATGAACAAGGGGCCTCAGCCGGTCGCTGCTAGCCACTAAATTCCATGACTATATAGTATACATGGGGATCATAGGGGGGTAGCTGATTCAGTGCACATTGTAAATCAAACCTTCCAACTAGTCAGATCTGCAATTTGTAGTGACAGTTCGGACTGACTCTTTTGTCCCCTGTGTGTGCAAGAATCGACAGTCGAGCACGGCAAACTGATCTCTACATTTTTTTGGCTTTGGCAGCTTTGCCAAAAAGAACTTAATTGGTTTCCAGCTAGCATCTAAGGATACTAAACCAAAGGAAACATAAAATCAAAACAGGTGGATCAGGCTGGCTTGTGTTTGAAGCTCCTGTACACCATATATGTCACATACGCTGCAGAGGTGTCATGGCCAACGCTGTCACCACCTTTTCGAATGTTGCGGCACCCAGGTTGACCTTGGCTGGCTTGTTGGGTCTTGGGATTCATGTGAACACCAATGTTGAGAAAAGGGCATCCAGGTGCGGTTAAGTTGAATGATTGCATGCTGCTAGGGTACCATCATATCGATCTATGAGAGCTGCTTCCAACATAGCTGGGCTCCATGGCTCAGGTGACAGGTAAAGTACCACCATTCGTTCCCAACGATCCCTCTCATGTAAGTATCCATATCTCCGGTTCTCCCACCTGATCTTTGGATCGCGGCTGAATCCAAATTTAAAAATCATCGGGGCGAAGCTCTCAAAGAGGGTTTCTACAACTTGCACGGCATGCTTCAAAACCATCCCAGCGGTCGTAACTTTCAAGGGTAGCCAGACGGATATCTGGTCATGTTTTTCAAGTTCATCCAGCAGAGTATTGACAACAGGGTCATCCAAAGTCTCCCGAATGTGTAATTCCCAGGACACCCTTCGTGTCTTGTCACAGGAATTAGGATCAGGAGTCCTGGGCGTCACAGCAACGGTCCTTGATTGTTGCTGCGGAATTGACCATGGGAAAGGACCCTCTTCTACCTTAGCTGAGATCACCCCAAGAAAGTTTTTGAAATTCCCCACCTGCCAGGTGAGGGTTGTTAGATTTTATCAGAGCTGTTCTTCCGCCTCCTCCTCCTCCTTCTCCTCTTCTTCCTCCTCCTCCAGTTTCTCCTCGACCATGTCTGCATCCACTCCCATGTTCACTTCCGCCTTGCCAACTCTTCGCCAACTTCCGCGCGCAGTGGGCACTGCTGGACCTCAACTGCCGGCGTGCGATCGGAGTGGGCACCGCTGGACCTCAACCTGGGACCTTCCGAGCTCAGTGAGGACCTCTGAACCTCAACCTGGGACCTTCCCAGCTCAGTGAGCACCGCTGGACCTCAACCTGGGACCTTCCGAGCTCAGTGAGCACCGCTGGACCTCAACCTGGGACCTTCCGAGCTCAGTGAGCACTGCTGGACCTCAACCTGGGACCTTCCGAGCTCAGTGAGCACCGCTGGACCTCAACGGCCAGATAGAATGCCAGAAGATATGCCAGATAGAACGCCAGATAGAATTTCAGATAGAATGCCAGAAGATATGCCAGATAGAATGCCAGAAGATATGCCAGATAAATGCCAGAAGATATGCCAGATAGAATGCCAGAAGGTATGCCAGATAGAATGTCAGATAGAATGCCAGAAGGTATGCCAGATAAAGTGCCAGAATGTTTGCCAGATAGAACGCTAGAAGATTTGCCAGATAGAATGCCAGATAGAATGTCAGAGGATATGCCAGATAGTGCCAGAAGATATGCCAGAACATATGCCAGGTAGAATGCCAGAAGATATGCCAGATAGAATGCCAGAAGATATGCCAGATAAATGCCAGAAGATATGCCAGATAGAATGCCAGAAGCTATGCCAGATAGAATGTCAGATAGAATGCCAGAAGGTATGTCAGATAAAGTGTCAAAATGTTTGCCAGATAGAATGCCAGAAGATTTGCCAGATAGAATGCCAGATATGCCAGAAGATATGCCAGATAGAATTCCAGAAGGTATGCCAGATAGAATGTCAGATAGAATGCCAGAAGGTATGCCAGGTAGAATGCCAGAAGATATGCCAGATCGAATACCAGAAGATATGTCAGATAGAATGCCAGAAGATTTGCCAGTAACAAAAGGTATAAATGTCTTGGTGGTGATAACTCGAAGTAAAGTAATTGATATTAATGTTTTTAAAGGGTACTATATCAACTACCTAGTCGGTATGTTGACACTAGCCTCCACGATTTCAATTCAGATAAGTTTCAGAACGGTGTGAAGTGAATAAATCTAGTAGTTCTTCCTCTGCGCTTTCCATTGCAAAAACCATGCGATGGCATGGATTGCTGGATCACAAATTGAGCCAAAAGGATCTAAACGGTTGATAGTGGATTCTAAGGTGTAGCAACTTGAGTTTCTTCCACCCATCCAGTACTCTAAGATTCAGTGCCCTGGGTGCCCTGTTTCATGAATGAGGTCCCCACACCATCGGAAACATCTCGAAACCAGCGTCGCAAGCTTGGACCAGCACCTGGCATGGAGCAGGGATTGATGCATGCATGTTTAAAGTCCTCTTAAGTCTAACCTTAAACCCAAGTTTTTTCCAAAGGATTTTCTGCCAACGTGTTCGATGTCAAGTAAGCGAAACTGTTGCTTTTTTTTTCTGTGGGGCGGCAAAGCTCACATGATGTCAGTTGCATCTAGTCTAGCGTTCACAGATCATGAACCCATCACGGTCAAGAATGGGAAAGCTACATCCCAAAATTGATAGCATCCCCATGACCTATGGCAAACATGTCAAAAGCTGATTGCGGTGACGACACGTCCTCCGCCCACATCCGAAAACAACAGGTTTTGAACCTGTCATCATGACACGGTACTTTGCAAGTCAAAATGACCAGTGCATTTCATTTCTTAGACTTCTTAGCCTTCTTAGCAGGCTTAGAGCCCTTTGGCACATCAGCTGCCTTACGCTTAGGCTCAGGATGCGGCTCCCCAGTCTCTAGGTTAGTTTCAGGCTTGGTCTTCTGGAAGAACTTCTTGCCGCTCCTGTAGTGAAAGTTGAAAATAAATGTGGTGACCCATCAAGCTGTTTGATCGAGACCCCCTGAGGTTGAAACCGAGCTTTGAGCTCAGCAGCCAATGCACGCGAAGACCTGAGAACACTTGGACAGATTTCACGGCACAACATATGGGATCATATGAAGTGACCTAATTTTGTAGAGGGCGAACTGAGCTTGATCACAACACATGGGGTAATTTTGTTTGCACTTTTCTTTCATCAAAGCCGATCTGGGAATAGAACACCACGCTTGTTTCCTTCATCTTCTTCTCAGCTTGGGCCCACCACCTCAATTAAGGCACATAAAGCTTTTAAGCTCATGAAGGTTGTTGGGTCAGAACTGGGGGCAGAACGTTTTCGATGCCTTTTCATCAAGATGTTCACCGACTGCCCAATGCTCGTTGAGCATCTCATACTGGGCATCCATGTTTCCCAGGTTGTCCTCCAAGCTCTTGATGGGCCTGGGATGGTGAAGTCCAAACATGGGCTATGTACGCTCTGGGCTCAAAGTGTGAACTGCATGCAATTGAGTTGCACTGTTGGATCATCAGAATAGTTGGTCTTCAAATCCCGAATGAGGGTTCTGAGTTTGTTCATCTTACTCAGAAGGCTGTCAATGAAGCGCTTCAAGACAGCTCGTTGCTGCACAGGGGCCGGACAACATGTTTTGATGGAGTTCTGAAACTCTTGTGAAGAAGAAACCAAACGCAATCATTTTCAACATTAAGTTGATGGATCTATATATATATATGCAGCCACTGAAGTGTATAAAGAATGCAGTTGGAAAGTAAACCAATAGCCTCCACTTCAGCTGCAACCCTGTCGGGACCTTTTGCTTCAGCTGAAGCATCGTCTCGACGCTTCTGATCCTCCAACTTCTGGAAGCCTGCCTGGTCCATCTTCGGCATGGCAGAATCATCCACCTGCGTGGCAAATGTGACATGTTGGACTGTGAGGTCTGGTTTCCTGGGTGTCCTGCCTTCTTCTTCTGGCGATGGATTTCTTCCTGCGTCAGGCTCTCAGTGTGTTCTGCAGCCTCTTTGACAATGACCCAGTACTCCAGCACCCCATCATAGCGGTTGCTCCTGCCCAGATGGAGCATTGGATTTCTTTATCAAAATGCAGGATTTTGCAAAATAATTGAAGGTTTAAGATTGCATGGCCAAAGGGAAACCTCGCCTGATATGTGTATCAGGTGACTGCTCGCACACCTTCTTGACACCAGCAATTCGTCCCCTCAGTTAACAATGATTTACAGCTTGGTGCTAGTAATCACTGATGCTGGTTAACGCTTGATATTCAACATGTTCAGGTTTGATTTCAGAAAAATTGAGTTTATGACGGTGTCCATTTCAGCTCCATTCGAAGCTCGCTCTCTGAGAACCAGCCTTCGTTGCGAGTGATCTTCACCTTCAGCTTTTTCTTGATCACTAGCTCCAACTGTGTCAAGAAAAGGTCCTGAGAAAAGTTACCAGTGTGAATGATCCCCCACAAACATTGCTGTACCCAGTACTTTTAAAACTAACTAATCAAGTGGTCATGCAATGGTCCTTGCACCAATTGGTGTCCATCAAAAGCTGTGCCATTTCGTTCTTCTCCTCTCTTCCCTTGTCCCACTGCTCTTTCACCATGGCCGGTACCTGAAGGTCTGACCTTTTTTTCTTCGGGGCTATCATGCGCCTGATGCGCATCTTGGCTGCGTTCTGCAACAGTTCCTGAAGTAACCAGGGCTGTCGGGTGGCAATGTTGGTATAAAGAAGTGCTTGATGAGTTTAAAATGGGAACAACTTGATTGGGTTGATTGACTATTGTTGGTCGATGTGAATGGATTGATGTCTAGGCACCCTTCTGCTCAGGGGTCGCCGGGCTTTCTTCTTCTTCTGGTTCAAACCAGCACTGCGAGTATCCATGTCGGTACCGGGTTCCACCTGACAAGTAACTTGTTGACTGGGGTGATGCCAAAGACAGGATTACCTTCAAATATCTTCCATTTACATGCCAGAACAGAAATTGTTTAAACACAATTGAGGTCTTTGATGGCTTATGTATGCTTCTCAATCTATGGGCCTCCTTTTCCGGGCAAGTGCCAGCTTCAGTTTCAGCTTTGCCAGGAAGAACTGGTTCAGGGGCAGGCTTCTGAGGTGCCTCAGAAAGCAAAACCACTATTGGTTTTCAGTTTTCCATGTTGTTTAATTCAACTAGTAACAAGGTTTCATCCCAGTGCAGGCTGGTAACTTCTGCAACATTGTCAGTCTCCAAGATCCCCGGCTGTGTTTCACTGTTTGCCTAGGCATGGGAACGAGATGAAATGGGCCGCGCTTTGGTGGCTAACTGCTGGATTCCTCAGCTGATGGCAATCTCGTCATCACGGGCTTGGGCAGCTGCACGTGCTTCCAATTCCTGCATGAAGTTGGCTGTAGGAACCCCCTGGGAAAACCATGTGTTATTCTTCAATTCTTTCTTTTTGATGCTTGTTGGTTTGGAATCTCTGGGATAAGACCACGGTCCTTAATTTCTTCCATGATTAACTTCTCTTGCTCGGCTAGGGCCTGTTCCTCTTCTGTCAGCACGGCATTGTAGCCATCTTTCAAGGTTTCACAACTCCAGCCCGCTGCCGAAGAAGACATGTTCAGGCGTCTACAAAACCTAACTACTTCGCTAGATTCTCAACCTTGAGACTTGCAAACCTAGTCAATCAAGAATGCAATAGAGATCTCAATATTCCTTAGGTTTGCACATCGATCATGCTGGAAAATTCAGCTAGCAATACGTAGCCAGTGCATGGGCAAAGTGTTTTCTTTTCAAGTTTGGTACATGTCCGATCTCCACTATCGAATTTCAGCTGTGAAAACAGCGATCGAGATGCAGAAATTCTTGCCATCTTCTGAATTTTGGCACTCAAAATGGAGGTTGCCAGGTACCCCAAAAAACAAGGTTTTCCATTACGGGTTTTTACGGGGTTCGCACGGGAAATTATGGTGTTCGCACGGGTTACGCACGGGTTCACCAAAACCAGGTTTTTTGGAATTTACGGGTTTTGTTCGGGTTTTGGTCGGGTTTTTACGGGTTTTGTTCGGGTTTTTACGGTGTTCGCACGGGTTTTGCACGGGTTTTGCACGGGTTGCGCCATTCCACCACCACAATTCCAGTTGAAATCTGGAAAAGACTTGAAAAAAGTGATTCAGGATTCAAAACTCCAAACATTCCATTTTGGGGAGTCCGGCAATCATCTCCAAAAGTAAAGCATCTAAATAGATTTTGGCACATGGTGGGCCCAACCTTCGGGAATTCTCAGACTGTGCCCTTTTCTCAAATATCGAAAAGCTGACTCTAGGTCAGCAAATTCAAACAAGTCGGACCCTTTCCCCGAATTTAAATCTTGAAAGGATTCCAAGGCAGGTGGCACTGGATCTGGAACCTCAGGGGTCCCACGCTGCGCAGCTTTCAGGTCATCGATCAAGACCGAAATGGTGGAGGCAAAGTAGTCCGGGTAGATCCTGGGCGGTCAGGGAGATAAGCCCAACTGCAGTTTAAATAAGTGGATGGCATCGATGGTCAGGGTAGAGTTGAAACAACACACGGTGAGCCATTAAGACAATTCTAGGATGTGAGCGTCTCAATTTTTGATTCCAATAGGCTAGCTTGGCTACAAATAATCTTAATTCATTCAAGGGTCTCTGTGTCTTTCAGATGTTTAGTCCCCACATAGCAGTCTTTACCGTCTCGGTTCTTGTACTTCCTACACGTCTCGACCTTTGTATGAACCTTCTTGACCTTGTTGGCTGTTGGGCGAAAATGGTATAACTTCCGGATGGCTGGTGAATTGCTGTATGCATACTGCGGCTTGGCTGTCTCTCCACCAAAAGCACCCATCGACCAGTGCACACGGGATACCTTGGCCGAGTTCCATACAGTTGTAAAACCGGTATGTAACAATTTCAGGGGTGGATGGTGGATCATATTTCTCAACATCATCAGTGGGTGGATGCATGCAACTGAGTTCTGTGCTGCATCAATGCCATGAATATCAATGAGTCGTCCCAAAGCCCATCGAAAGGTAGGGTAGAACTCAAGAATGGAACCACCCGGCTGTTCTAATACAAATACTCCACCAAGAGCCACAGTGAGGATTAGAAGGAGTGAAATCCTGCAGATAGGTGGGTTAGCTTGACATCGCTCATCCATCAAAACTGCAAGCCACAGGTTTCTTGAAGTCATGGTGAAATATATATATATATATATATATAAATATCATATCGATCGATAAAACAGTCTACACACTACTAGTTGTCAACCTCAGTTCAGAATCACCCCGGGTCCTTTCAAGCATCTTATTGGCCTCGCCAACAGAGGCCATGAGCAGATCCCCGGTGCTGCAGCAAGCTGCCCTGGAGGAGGTCCCAACATTCATTTGGGTCCAGCTGGAACACTTGATGCCAAACCAAGATAGGAAGTCGTGGGCCCGACCCTTTAGCAGGAAGATGATGCATAACCTTGGTTGAATTATAAGTTGAAAGACATCCGAGTTTGACAATTCTCACTCATAAGTTCCAACCCAACAGGAAATATAAAAGCTCAAAAAAATTGTAAAGGTGTAATTGCTATCAGGCTGCACGAACCCACTTGGGCTATTAACATCCATGTAGTTACTCTTCCGAGGAGGCACCCTGTTGTTTGAGTTGTATTTCAAATCAAATTTGCATCCCTTGAATCCCTGCAAGCGAGCGAAGCAGGTGCAAGCCGCATGGCCAGCGAAGAACTCCAACCAATCGTAGGCCTGCACGGTGCTGTTACGCTGGCAGTGCCGGGTTTGAGATAGGAACCAGTTTCTCAAGGAATGTTCGATATGAAATCCATTGAATTGAATTCATCTAGCTCTATCTCACAAAGCGGTCCTCATCAATGTTGTAGAGACCTTCAGTCCAAATCACCAGCAGTACAATGAGAACGAACTCCTTGGCCGTTTAACAGAATGGGATTCACTTTGAATTCATGCTCGGGGTAAACCCAAACCTTTTCGCTTGCTTGATGTTACTTTTCAGAAGTCCAAGTGTCCCGGGGTGCACGAAGCTTTTGGAGCTTGAAGACCAAAGAATTGATGTCGACCATGGGTGGAAAATCCCTTCCGGATTACAACCAAGTTTTTTTTGAGCCAGCTATAGCCACATGCTCGGGTGGTGGTTTGAAAAGCCAACAAGACATCGATCTATTCATGGTACATTCTCTTAAGTCACATTTCGAAAAGGGATCAATCGATTGAAATCATGCCAGGACTGCTCTTCTTGTTTCTCTGGCGCACCCGACGAGCATGCGAAATTGCTGGGCGAAGACCACGCCTAGGCGCCATGCTGGCCTGACCTGGGTGCCGGGAGGAGGAGCAAACCACCACCATACAAATTCTGCCACGGGATGGCTGCAAACAACTTGACATCACTGGAATTTATTTTTTGTCCCACGTTTCACTGGCTTCATGATCAGATTGAGAAGCGGTGTTAGAGAACTCAGCTAAGTAGCTCACAGGGCAGCCATGGCCCCATGAATGATGGCCACATGTTCATGCCCGGTCCGCTGCAACAGAAATGGTAATGAACATCATTTGAAACAATGTTGGCATCATGACAAGACTGAACCAAAACTACAGTTTGGGTATCATGCTTTCACTGGACCAGGCCAACTTTCTACGTCGATACGTAGCGTTTCAAGAAAGCTATGGCAGAATCCCATGGCAGGAAGCAGGTTTCAAGTTGTGACCCAAAGATGGCTTGATCAGCCATCTGCTCCCAAACAACTCTCCCGCCTAACCTGGGAGACTCACCAAGTAAGCCCTAGGCCCTCACACCATGTTCTGGTGCAGAACCGCAGCACCAGCCATCTGGTAGGCCTGCTTCCACTCCTCCAGCGACTTCTCAAAAGCTGCAACGTCAGGAGCATCCGACTCGTCCATGTAGTATGCCTGGGCAGGTGAAAATTAACACAAGATTACTGGGAGGTCGATGTTTCAACTGGGACACTAGTATATGAGCCATTGGGCCCATAGTCATTATACCACTAAATTCAACATCACCAACGAATGAATGAAGCTCATAGTATTCACAAGTGTTTTTCCAATCTATTTCATGGTAAGAAATGTTCCACGGACCATGCATGCGCTTTGCTGTCCAGATTCTCTCAATCCATGGTAGCACTTATAATGCGCATGTTTGAAACCCTAGCTTTCATAATTGCTTTGGGTAATCTATGTGAGCACCCACCAAGTGCAGCTAAATTACCAAATGCTCAGCACACGCAATAGCAACTGCGCAAGCTCGAAGGGTCTTCTCAAAGAAGCTGAAGTTGGCCACATCGCCTTCCTTTTCACAATTTTTTCGCATGGTCAAGCCGCATTTGAAGGTAGTCCAGTAGATGTTGAGCCGGAAGAAGTCAAACCTGAGACGGGCTTCTTTGACACATGCCTTCAAAGTGGCCAAGTCTTTGTAGTCGATGTTGTCATTGACCCACGAAGCAATCTCAGCTTGCAAGTCTGGGTGAGCCTCCACATCTACCTCAGACACCTTGATTGACCTGGCTCTCGGCTTCTTGTCTGTCTCTCCTGTCTTCTCAGTCTTTTTCGCATGCTTCTTTTTCTCAGGCTTCTGGCTTTCCTTCGGCTCCTTCTGATTCTTCTGACTCTTCTGGCTCTTCTTCTTCTCCAGCTTCTTGTCTGCACTCTTGGACTTTTTCACTGCTTTTGACTTGGGCGATGGCTTGCTCTTTGCCTTTGCGCTGGCCTTTGGCTGGTCAGGCATGCCACCCTCGCCATCCAAAGCAGTTGAAGCCTTTCTTCTTTTGCTCTGGTTCTGGTCTTCTCCATTGGTCTTGTCATCTTTCTTCTCCGAAGTTTTGGCCGATCTTTTTCTCTTGTCAGCTTTCTTCTCTTCTCCGGTCTGATTGTTCTTCTGTTTCTTGGTCTTTGCATTCTCCTCTTTCTTCCCAGCACGAAGGGAAAGTTGATCTCGGCGAGTGAAGACCTCATGGACGCAGATATGCACTGATGGCTATCAAGAATCAATGAAAATTTGTGATAAATATCAGCTACCGAAAATTTCCAACTCTGATGATATAGTTCCCATTGGGGTCATGACCCAACTATATAAATAAAAGGCCAAATTCCTGAAGCATGTCTGGAGGACCTTCGGTGGTCCAGCCACTTCAGGCTCGGCATCCGAGGAGGTGTGATCTGGAACTTCGGCTTCATCCCCTTTAGTATCACTGGGAACATGACTGGTAGAATCTTCTTGTGGAACCTCTGATTGAGCATCAATTTCCACCCGTTGTTGGTATTTGGCACGTTTCGTCCCTGGGCTGTCTGACCGCAAGGCCGCATCATCCCATGTGGCACCTTTGGCTGAAGGAGGAGAAACAGGAGGCGCAGCAGCTGCAGCCACAGCTGCCTCAAGGTCCTGTGTCCCCATTGGCATGGTATCGTGCTCATCAGTGGCTCCACCCAAGATAGGATCCGATTGGCCTGTGCTGCTGAGCTGGAAGGAACGCCCTAGTTCATAAGCTTTCTTCAATGGAATCGGTTTGAGGATTTTGGTAGGAGTGATTGTTTTTGGGATGGCATGGCTACAGGTTCCCTTTACTGCATGCACATACACATCAGTGCTGGTATTGCTTTCTTTCAAAGAATTGAGGCGTTCATAGATTCTGCACCTTAGCTATCTTCATCCCAGTGTGATCTGGTTGAGATGTTGGCTTGGATACATTTCTACTATGATAAAGTTTAAGAAATCACGATGTAAAAAATTTGAAACGATGATCACACCTTTTAATGAAATCATTGTTGAAACCCAAGTCAGAGCAGCAAATGCCTCGTCCCAGAGCACGCGTCACTCCAGTATCAGCGCTAGGTGGCGCTGACTTCGAAGCCAATGCTGCTGCCAATTGTTGCCGCTTCTGCTGGATCCTGGGTCAATGAGGCGCCAAGATGTTTGCTGTCACTTTTCTATGGGGGAATATGGGGGAACCTATGGGAAAATAATGTAATCTGATCCCATCCAATCCCCAGGCTTTTCCATGTCCAACTAGCTAGTGCGTAGACCATTCAAAATGAGAAATTACAACGGGTGAAAAGTTTGTAAACCAATTGCGAGATTCTCCCGAAGCTTGGCCTGCCTGAACTCCAAAGCAGTCCAGACAGTTTCCTTCGAGCCAAGGGAGCCAACTCCTTGGCTAACGGTGCATGTCAATTGGCCATGGCAAGCCATGTTCAATCTGGATTGTCGTCATCTATAAGTGATCTTCAGTGAATCCCAAAATTTGCACTATGATTATGAAATAGTGGCAAGAATAGCACCCTACGAAAACCTTATCTTGAAATCGATGCAATGATCCGGGCAAGGCAGAACCATCAGATGATTTCGGATCAGCATCGTCAGGAGCAGGAGACACATGGGCTTTCTGCTGGGGGGTAGCCACGCCAACCGGTGCAGGAGGGACTGTAACCAATGGTAGCTGTTCTTGAGTAGGAATTGGGCCTGGAGCCTCATCATCCTCCAAGGGGAAGCAACCCTACATTGGTGTTTTTGGGGAAATTGTTCAGAAAACTAAATGTGACTAATGAAGGTGTTGATTCCCCACCTGCCAGGTGAGGGTTGTTAGATTTAAACAGAGCTGTTCTCGGCCTCCTTCTCCTACTCCTTCTCCTCCGCCTCCTCCTCTTCCTCCTCCAGTTCCTCGACCATGTCTGCATCCACTCCCATGTTCACTTCCGCCTTGCCAACTCTTCGCCAACTTCCGCGCGCGGTGGGCACTGCTGGACCTCAACTGCCGGCGTGCGATCGGAGTGGGCACCGCTGGACCTCAACCTGGGACCTTCCGAGCTCAGTGAGCACCTCTGGACCTCAACCTGGGACCTTCCCAGCTCAGTGAGCACCGCTGGACCTCAACCTGGGACCTTCCGAGCTAGTGAGCACCGCTGGACCTCAACCTGGGACCTTCCGAGCTCAGTGAGCACCGCTGGACCTCAACCTGGGACCTTCCGAGCTCAGTGAGCACCGCTGGACCTCAACGGCCAGATAGAATGCCAGAAGATATGCCAGATAGAACGCCAGATAGAATGTCAGATAGAATGCCAGAAGATTTGCCAAATATAGAATGCCAGATAGGATGTCAGAAGATATATCAGAAGATATGCCGGATAGAATGCCAGATAGAATGCCAGAAGATTTGCCAGATAGAATGCCAGAAGATATACCAGATAGAGTGCCAGAACACAGGAATCTATCTATCTATGTATCTATCTTTCTATCTATCTGGGGGTTAACCACCACCCCCAAGGACCAGGCACCTCCCGCTGGGGGGTTAACCACCACCCCCAAGGACCAGGGCTCCTCCCGCCAGGGGGTTGACCACCACCCCCAAGGACAACCTGAGCGGAGCAGTCGCTGATCGGGATGCCAGAAGGTATGCCAGATAGAATGCCAGAAGATATGCCAGATAAAATGCCAGAAGATATGCCAGATAGAATGCCAGAAGGTCTGCCAAATAAAGTGCCAGAATGTTTGCCACATAGAATGCCAGAAGATTTGCCAGATAGGATGTCAGAAGATATGCCAGAAGATATGCCAGAAAGTATGCCAGAACATACGCCAGAAGATATGCCAGGTAGAATGCCAGAAGATATGCCAGATCGAATACCAGAAGATATGCCAGATAGAATGCCAGAATATTTGCCAGTAACAAAACGTATAAATGTCATGGTGGGAATAACTCGAAGTAATTTGATCTATATTTTAAACCCAGTCCTTGCCCCCAGCATCCTCATCTTCACTGTCAGATTCCAGGGCGTTCTTGCGTTTCTCATTGACTGCGTTCACAACATCCTTCCGCGAGAAGCAGGGTACATATATAAGCCAGCATATCATGTCCAAAGGGTGGCTATTATTAATAAGTTCCTCATAATTATTTTTATTGCCTCCAAACATCAGGTGGTGACCCTAGATTAGAACATAGTATCTTACAATCTTTATAGTTCCTTCATGGCTGGGGCTTGGCAAATTATGCAAATTGAGTTCACAATAATCACCTTAGACCCCACCTGGCCTCAAGCGCTGGGTTGACAATCAAGCAAAGGGATTGAAAGGTAGGATCCTTGGCGCGAGAACATCAACTCCTAGAAACAGTGTTGAACATGTAGCTATATGTTAAAAAGGGTGACATAGAGCTATATAGCAGGGATATTGTCTTGACGAAATGATTATACATGTTGAAAACATGAAAATGTACAGTACATACGATGTAGGCCAAAAGTCCTGGCTCACCTCTTCTCTTTGGACTTTGCGTTTGATAAACGAAACCATGTCCCGAACTCCCCATGCAGCATCGTCAACATCTGCAGCAGTGACAGAGCGACTGTGCATCTTGTACGCTGCAGCGCATGCATCTCGTAACGGGTCAATTTCAGCAATGCGACAACCTTCTCCAATCTGATTCAGAATGGGGATCAAAAGATCCATGTTGACAACGCACTTGGGGATCTTCACATCGGTCCCTTTATCCACATTAACCAAGGGCAAACCAGCACGAATGCGTGCTCGAATGCTCTCAGTATCATCCCAAATTTTGGGGAGGATTTCACAATCCACATATTGGGATGACATGGCTGCCACCCTAAAAGAAACCGGTCCAGCAGCTTTGGCCAAATGGCTGCACACCCGACATCACCCGAAAAATATACAAGGTACATATGGAATCCACAGCTATCATTCACTCTTGGTTTCTGGAAAATGATTCACAATCCTGCCAGGATCTGGGTTGCCAGACATCTTCCAAAGACGCCGCAAAAAGGGGCGCTCTTGAAGCCACACGGGCCCAGCGCTGGGCAAGCCGGGGATTTGCCCATCCCCCATAGATTCAGAGTATTTCCCATGTTGATGGTATGGAATTATGGATTTTAGGGGTTTCAAAGAATAACCCGGTTTTTTAATAGAATAACCAGTTATTGTCGCATCTCCCCATAAACCTAGGTTATCAGACCTCAACCCGCTTTTTTCTGGTGTTTGGAAGCTGAAGGTATATATATTGTCCTACAGGAGGGTTTAGGTTGTGATATCATGTGATATCGGTCGGTTCCGAAGGCCCACAGATCGGGGCACCATGATAAACTGGACCATTTAAGCACAGATTTAAGGGTAATCCACTGGATTATCATGAAGAGTCACATTCCATTTCTTGGGCAAATATATTAATGTTATTATTGCTATCATAAATCTAGTGTTTGCTTCTCAAATATGTTTATTATCATTCATTCTCCATGTTTTTTGCGCATGTTGTTTAGTACACGCAATTTGTTGATTGCGATGTGGGCTGTGCGTCCACATCAACCTCTGTGGCAGCCAGGTGGAGCATTGGTTGCGATTGTCGGACTTCTACCACTTTCCAGGAGTTCAGGTTCGGATCCGAGATGGACCATCTGAACTTTGTCCTGTTTGGGTTGATGAAGTTTGGGTGCACAACTTTCGTCCACGGCGCTGTTGTTTTTTTCCTGATCTCCGGCATATACTAGTACTTTGGACTGTATTTGCTGCTTTATCGTTATTCTATCATGCTGTATAAACATACTACAATGATAAAGCATGTAATGTTGGTAACACAACGATAAACCACCCGTAGTTTGATGGTTTATAGCACCCATTTATTGTAATTATATGTAATGATGATGGTATGCTTGACTGACATTATACTATATCATAATTAAGACATATTACAATGATAACCAAAACATACTCTATATATATATATGCATAGATATATTACATTCTATTAGCTATATATGGTACAATATACTATAGTGGTTAATGATATATGTATATATATATATATACAATGATAGTAATATACCATTTATATTAGCTGTTTTTTGCAACAGAATGATTAATGACTATTAATTATACAAATTAGCCATATCATTGATGACATATTTGCCATATTATTAAATCATGTGTCATTAATGATTGTCAAATATCATATTAGCCATTTATATAATGATACCTGGTTGGTGGTTTCAAACATTTTTTATTGTCCATCATTTATGGGATGTCATCCTTCCCATTGACGAACTCATATTTTTCAAGATGGTTATTGCACCACCAACCAGTAGCCATTTATATAATGATGCATATAGCCTCTGGTAATGACTAACATAACTATTGGAAATTGCCATAGAAATAGTTGATTGACCCATTAAAAATGGTGGATTTTCCCAGTTCGCAAACTGTCAATAATAGATACCCTCTGGTTATTTAGCATAGCCATGGAATAGATGGTCCATAGAAATAGATAGTTTACCTATTAAACTTAGTGGATTTCCCAGTTCGCAAACTGTTAATTTACCATGTATATACCATCTGGTTATGACTCACATAGCCATGGAAAGATCCACCATTTTTAAGTTCGGTAAACCCAGGTAAATCATCTATTTCGATTAGGGCCATGGCTTCCATGGCAAACTGTTAGTCATTTCACCAGGCCGGGTAGCTATGGTGGACCCAGGTGTTCCATGGCCTCGCCTCCATCGTCTCCAAGCTGACGTTTCTCGGACGTCGGGACAGCCACGGTGGAGAGCTATGAAAAGTACCATTGACTGGGTTATCTGGTTGGTTTCAAACATTTTTTTTTGTTTTCCATATATTGGGAATAGTAACCCCAACTGACTTTCATATGTTTCTAGTTCAATCTTAGATGGATACTTTAATCCTTTAGTCTTTTGGTATCAATGGGAATATCTACTCACCAGCAAATAATTTGTCATTTTTTGCAGGGTATCTAAGATTGGCAATGTTGATTGGTTCTTCGAGGGCGGGGATTACACTAGTTTATGGTTCGTTGATTGTTATAGATTCTAGATTATATATATACACTACCTGGTTCAATAGGGATTATAACGATACTGGATTCATAACGTTTGATAGAGGATTATGATAACCCATAGGATTGGGAAACCTATTAACCAAGCAGCACAGTGAGAGGGGATAGGGGTATTGATGCCTCGAGTGACAATGAACCATGCGGCTGCTTGAAGAAATTCTGCGGAACCTATTTGAGAACCGAGAAACTAGAATATAATTTGGTTCCCTTTCAGGGATAAACACGTTTTGTTGCAGTGTCAGTAAGCTCAATGTTTCTCAACAAGGTGTGCCAAAACCTGAAGGCTGCTGGCCAACCAGTGGGTCTCCGGAATATTCTGAGACCAAGTGGTTTGACAGAAACTTGACCGGAAACTATTTGATAGACCCAAAAAACACAGTTTCCTGTGAATTTTTCCTTAGTCCAATCCCCTTCATTGAACCTGCTGAGGCCGGAAAATTTAGATGCTGCACGTGTTGAGATGCAGAAACACTTCAAGGTGGATTGGGAACAAATGATGACAGCGTAAACACACGTGCAAACTGTTGTTTGATGCAGATATTTCCCAAACTAATGGGTCTAGCTATGGTTTCTGGTGACCGGTGGGTTTTGATGATTTTCATGCGCTTTATGACCTAAACTAAGGACACCATGATGATTGATGATTGATGATGATGATTGATGATTGATTGATGAACATGAAGATGATGATGACGATGATGATGATGATGATGATGCTTGATTGACTTTCCATGATTCTCAGTGGATGAAAAGCAGCTCATCCACCCTCAGATGGTTTCTGTGGATGTTTTCTCTTAAATGGCAGGCTTCACAAAATGATGCGCGCCCCAAAATCACATGTAGTTTATTATCATTTACCTCATGGACAATTGCCACAGAATTAGGTATGAACCGCCATACAATCATGAACTTTCCCACGAAAAATGGCCATAGGTTGGGGGTAAATCCACCCGTTTTAGACACACCCAAATCATATCGTTGGGTATATATATATATATTTATTTATTTAATTATATATATATATATATATAGATGTATCCCTATTATAATCTCCAATGCAATATATGCAATCACTGTCATCCCAGAACATCCCATTCATCCATCTTACCCTTTGGTAATTTAACATAGCTATGGCAACCATGGCCCATAGAAAGAATTGATTCACCTACTAGAAATGAGAATGTTTAGCATAGCTATGGTAAATTACCAGAGAGTAAACCCCAGTCTTTTATATTGATCACTATGTACATCGATATATTAATCCATATTTTTTTTAAAACAAAAACCCCCATTAATATATGGAATGACCAATCAACCAATATGAATATATGGATTATGGATTAAAATATATATATATATATATACATGGATTTTATATGATTTTAATCCCCCATTAATTCAATTCATCCATATGAAATCTCCAATCAACTTCCAATTCGGCAACTGCCCTTTCCAGGTCCAGACCAGCATTGCTTTGTCCATCTTCCGTGTCCTTGTCTCCGCGGGAGCGCGGGAGTTGGAGACCGCGGCAGGTGCCGTGAAATTTTTGGATCGGAAAGGTGGTAAGCCATGGTGATTGAAGCCTGGGAAAATGGTGATTTCACCATTAAAAAAAACATGAAAAATGATGGACAAATATGGACAACTGGTGATTTAACCAATGATGTCCATGGTGAATCAACAAAGAAAAAACATTGTGGTTTAAGATGGTTTAACAATGGACATTGATGGATTTCAAGATTATTTGCAGCGCCGTGATTGTGCCAAGAGTCACCTTGTCCTTTGAAGAGTCAATGTGGGATTTGGAAGAAGTTACACCTAAGGTAATCAAACGTGGCAACGTTTGCTGGGAAATCCAAGAACTAACCATGGAGGTTTATAGCTGGGAAGATCATCAAACCAATGGAGGATTCTCCAGAAAGCCTTGTTTGATTACGACAATTGATAGTTCAAGGATGATGTTGATTTCCCATAACTATGTCCAAAGAATGATCTGCTATTTCCTCCCCGTTTAAAAAAAAAACATCCACAAATTAAACCATATGAAACCATGGTAAAAAAGTAGGGGATGGAACCACATGCTTGGGACCAAAGAAAGGGTGTGTTGAATATGAACGGGGCATGGGATTAGTCACTGGTAAACTATGGAAAATCATCATGTGAAATAGCTAGGTAAATCATCGAACTTATTTTTCATGGGTGTTCTTTGAAACTACTTTCGTGTACTGGAGTACCAAACCCTCAGTTTATTTTTCATAGGCCGGGGTAACAAATAAACAAGAGATACTTGGCGGTTGAATCCTAGAAATTCTGTATGTGACCCTACAGGATGGGGCCCCCAAGATAGCTAAGTTGGTTTATAAGTGGCTTAACAATGGTTTATGGTAGATATAACCAGGATATAACTATAGTTAATGGGGATTATAATGGTTTATAAACCAATTTATAACTGGGGGGCCCCATCCTGTAATATCAATAGGACTTAGTTTCTTGTGGTCTGCTTCAATTCGACGGAAAACCGTTCCGCGGACCAAGAGGTCAAGCCTATGGGTGGTTTTCGCAACATTTTTTTGTTGCGGCTACTGCAATGGCCAGGGTGACGTTACAACGTGAGTTACCATCTGGTTATGAGTAACATAGCCATGGAAAATCACCATTTTTAATAGGTCGGTAAACCATCTATTTCTATGGGCCATCTATACCATGGCTATGTAACAAATTACCAGAGGGTAGATGTGGCATTGGAGAAACTGGAAGATGAAGGATGTAAGATGATGTAAGATGTTCTAGACGTTCGTTCTTGATGTCCCTTTGCACCTACAACTCGTGTCCCGCTAATAGTGGGGTATACATGATCGCTACAGGCAAGAGGGACGTCACAGCATTCAGGCAGTTTTCGTTTCCATATGTCATTTTAATCCACAGTAACTCCTATATTCATCCATAATTATTTTCCGCGTTCCACTTCCATGTGACACAGCAAGTGACCAGGGCAAAACAGAAGACGCCGTTCCAGAGGCGGGTGTGCCCATGCGTGGTAACTTTATCTGGACGGGGGTGACCGGACACGACCGCCAAGTGCTGGGCTGGGAGGCTGGGATGTAGTGGAATATACAACGACATAAGATTAGATGAGATAAGATACAACAATTGTATTATAATATTATCCAAATAAGATAATAGATAATTATCATTATACTAATATTGATAATACAGCCATTGTATATCAATGACCTAACATTGTAGCCTAATGATGAATGGCTGTTGATAATGACTAGAATTATCAACAGCCATTCATCATTAGCCATTCATCAACTGCCGATCTTCCCGGATGGCGATGGTCTTGGGGGCAACCGCCGTCAGGTGATCAACCGATACATCAGGTGCCGTTCGTCTCATGCGTGGAGCCTCAGAAAAATATGGGAGGAGCATGTAGTAGCAGAAGTTGCTCAGAAAATATTAGCCCAGAACATGTCATAACATATCCAATATGTATCAATATGTCAGATTTGTTCGGAAGTCGGTGGTCAGTGGTTTCACTTATGTTTCACATATGTTTCACTGTGTTTCCTGGCCTTGATGAGATCGTTTCAGGAGTAGATGGAAGCGAGGAAGTTTCAGGTTGTTTCCCCATGTTCAAGCATCCAAAGATGCAAGGAATCTAAGCCCCCCTGTATATATCAAGGTGACACATTCATTGATCTTCAACTGTTTAAGGGAGGTTCCTGGTTTGCATGTAGCAGCTACATGAGTGGGAGAAAAAACGGGATGTGAACTGTGAACCCCCGATGGCTTTCTCACCCTTTGAAGCAAAAACGGAATTGTTGCTGGTTTGTGGCCAAGAGATCAAAGGCTGACAAATGTTGATTTGTGGTGCAAGTCCTTGAGCCATCTCTTGGACGTATCCCAAATATCGAGATCTGGAGCTGAGTTCTCCAGTTATCCATCAGTTCTCCCCGTCAGATGGGCAGTCCTTCGAACCAGGTATGGCTCAGAGTCTTAGCTGGTCAGTGGCTGGCTCAGAGTGGCACCATTCCAATCACTTAACTTTTGGCTTGATGGAGGACCTATCATATGATGTTCAGTCATTTTCCAGAGGTAATTATGGTATATTATGGTGTTCTGGAACCTCTTGACGAGTTCACTGGCTGCATCGCTGTGTCCTGTGTCTTTTTTTTGGTCGGCCCTTCAACCCATCCAAGCGGTAACTGTACTGCAGGTCCCTGCTGTGGGGCAACTCACTGCATGGAAACTGCGCTTCCGCGATGGGCCCCGGAGCGTTGTTGAAATCCAACGACGCCGTAGCAGTGCAGGTCCTCTAAATACATGGCTTTGTCCCAACGAGAAGAAAAGCTCCAAAATCTGATGGTTTGGAAAATACAGTTTCACCATGTTTCACCTTAAGCAATCCGTAAGATGGATGATGGCAAGTACAGTTTTTGGGCTATCCCTCCCAGTTCCAAGCAAAACTAGAGACATAGGTGTGTTCCCATATTTTCCCATGCATTTTCTCAGAGTTTCAGGATGCACTGCTTAGGTCAGGGCCTTCGGCCACCCTTTGGCTCCCTACGATTGCAGGTGACGATTGTACCAACGAAATGTCGTGAGTTGGATAGGAAAGACCCATGGATCTTGGGGTTGCTCTCCCAAGTTTGAGATATGAGTTCTTTACGAGATACGTAGACATATACGGTTTACGTATAGATATACGTCTTGTGTTTGGATTATTTGTTGGATTTTGATTGTTAAACTGGTGCTTAGCAGGGAATGAGGGAATGATCCACAATAACTATCAATAATCATCCCAGCAATCCCCAGCAACCCATCCATTCCCTACGTAAAACGCACCAGTAAGACAAATAATCATCCAAACACAAAACGTATATCTTATCTATACGTATCTATACGTATCTATACATTCCATCATTCATTGAGTTAATGCGGATCATTCCATCCATTCCCTACGTAACCCTACGTAAAACGCAGCAGTAAGGCCAGAGTGTTTTCTGGCCATGGCCTCGCACGTGAATTCTCCTACCAGCGGCCAGGTTTGGCGTCCCATCGCCGTGGGCTGGCAGAAAGGCCGACCATCCGATGCCAACGAACGCCAGATGGCCTTTACCCTCTGGTTATTTAACATATATGGAATAGATGGCCCATAGAAATAGATGGTTTACCGTTCTTAAAAAGGGTGATTTTCCATGGCTATGTTAGTCATAACCAGATGGTAAATGGAACATATCTAATGGATATAAAATGATATAAATGGAAAACTATATGATATAAATGGATGTGTTTTTTTGCTATCCATTTGTATCCATTAAATATCTATAAATGGATATAAATGGAAAATAACCACAACCGGCAAACAATTTTTTTGTGGACTACTTTAAAGATTGACCATGAATGAAGAGCTCAATTTTGGGGGACAGACTACCCATGCGGGAGGTTGTCTCAAGATATGATTCTGTTAGATTTCTGCACATAGAATTCTAACAATAGACTGTGTTGATACTGGCGATTGCTGGAATATACTGGAATATTGTTGTCCCTCGCTTGAAGCAAGGATTGCAGTGCAATTAACGATCCATTTCCTGTTGACCTGTCACCTTTCCACATCTAACTATCCACTGTTGGGCCTGTTCCAACATGTTCCACCCATGCCCAAATTTGGAGATTCAATTTCGGAGCCACTGGTGCCACTGTCCTTCCAGGTATGTCCTACACCTTCCGTTTGGTGGGTGTGGGTCCCAGCACAAGCGCAGAATCTGTACTTTCTCAGCCGTTGCTGGTCCAGCAGCATTGTACGCTTGAAACCTCAGGTGAGCACCTGACAAAGCCACGGGTGACGAGGAGAAATCTGTGAATTTCCCCACGGACCGGACCCTTTAAAAAAATGCCAATAAGAGGCAAATCCTGGATTCCTCATGGTTCATTTAATATCACAATAGTTTCCATACCTTACATATGATACTTGACTAAACTACACATTTTGTTGATCGTTCTCCATATCCATTTACAACTCACCGTGTGGTTAAAACAATGTCATAAACCACCCATGACTGGGACTGGTTTATACAACCTATTTATGGTAATCACTCGGGGATGGTTTATGGCATTGTTTTACCAACATGATACATGTTTTGTTACTCATTTCACTTTCCTACTGTGGATGGTTGCGAAATCCGGCATCACCGATGGTTGAAACCCTATACCCTCTGGTAATGACTAACATAACTATTGAACATGGCCATTTATAGTTGATTTACCCATTAAAAATGGTGATTTTCCACAGTTATGTTAGTTTACCAGAGGGTAAATAATGGGATAAACCACCATAAACCACTGGTGATTCGGAATTCGCTGGCCCATCCACCGTACCTTACAGGTCTTGTGGGTCTCGCCGTCTCGAGGAATCGCCCTTCGAGTGTCTGGAGGTTCGTGGTGCCCGAGGCGAGGTTCAAGCGGATCAAACTGGTGGC
This sequence comes from Cladocopium goreaui, assembly GCA_947184155.2. Taxonomy (NCBI): domain Eukaryota; class Dinophyceae; order Suessiales; family Symbiodiniaceae; genus Cladocopium; species Cladocopium goreaui. The sequence continues at coordinate 22,641 of CAMXCT020006687.1, forward strand.
TTGAGATTGGTTTAGCTATCAAAAATGGATCAAAATCATGGTTGTAAGATTGGTTTGGCCATCAAAAAATGGATCAACATGATGGTTATGGCCATCAACAAATGGATCAACATGATGGTTGTAAGATTGGTTTTAGCCATGGAGAATGGATCAAAATCATGGTTTTGGCCATCAAAAATGGATCAACATGATGATTGTAAGATTGGTTTTAGCCATGGAGAATGGATCGAAATGCTGGTTTTAGCCATAAAACAATGAATCGACATGGTGGTTTTAAGATTGGCTTTAGACATCAAACATGGATCAAAAATAATGGTTTAAGAAGCAACCTTTGGTATTTAAACCACCAAAACAGGACTTGACTTTGCTGAAGGCTTAGTTCAATGGGTCATTTTTTTCCATGGGTGAGGATATAAGATTATATAAGTAGTACCCAGCCAGACATGGACCAACATTTGCGAATAGCTGTTTTGCTGGCACCCCACAGGTGCCAGGCTTTTGATTCAGATCATTTGGACCAAACATATTGGGATGTCATCCGAAACCCATTGACGAAGTCCATCATTTCATATTTTTTCAAGATGGTGAAATTGCACCATCAACCAGGATATTATGTATGTATATATATACATATATATATACATGTTTTTCAAGATGGTTATTGCACCACCAACCAGGATATTATATAAACATATATGAACCAAGATGGTGAAATTGCACCACCAACCAGGATATTATATATGTATATATATATATACATATATATATATATACATGTTTTTCAAGATGGTTATTGCACCACCAACCAGGATATTATATAAACATATATGAACCAAGATGGTGAAATTGCACCACCAACCAGGATATTATATATGTGTGTATATATATATACATATATATATACATGTTTTCAAGATGGTTATGGCACCACCAACCAGGATATTATATAAACATATATGAACCAAGATGGTGAAATTGCACCACCAACCAGGATATTATATATGTATATATATACATATATATATATACATGTTTTTCAAGATGGCTATTGCACCACCAACCAGGATATTATATAAACATATATGAACCAAGATGGTGAAATTGCACCACCAACCAGGATATTATATATACATATATATATATATATACATGTTTTTCAAGATGGTTATTGCACCACCAACCAGGATATTATATAAACATATATGAACCAAGATGGTGAAATTGCACCACCAACCAGGATATTATATATACATATATATATACATATATATACATGTTTTTCAAGATGGTTATTGCAACCACCAACCAGTATATTAATATAACATATATGAAACCCAATGGAAATGACCACCAACAGGATATTATTATACATATATATATACATACATTATATACATGTTTTTTCAATATGGTTATTGCAACACCAATCCAAACCAGGATATTATATAACATATATGAAACCAAGTGTGAAATTGCACCACCAACCAGGATATTATATATATATACATATATATACATATATATATACATGTTTTTCAAGATGGTTATTGCACCACCAACCAGGATATTATATAAACATATATGAACCAAGATGGTGAAATTGCACCACCAACCAGGATATTATATATGTATATATATACATATATATAT
>CAMXCT020006687.1:26890-41890 GCA_947184155.2 Cladocopium goreaui
TCATGATTTGATATTTTTTTTATGGTACCTTCCAAATTATTAATCCAGGGTTGACATTGCCTTAAGATCATTCAACAAGGACCTTTAAGAAACATGGTAGCACTATGTCGGATTCGACAGCCATGCATGGTGCAGCGGCGTTTGGCCGTTTCGCGCTTTCAGCTGCAGCTGCAGTGCGCAGTGAACGAGCCAAGACTGTCCATTTGGCTGAGGGTCAACATTGAACACCCGCAAATTGGAATCCAACAATAAAACATAATAAAACTACAATGTGAGGCCCCCAAGATAGCTAAGTTGGTTTATAACTCCAATAACTATGGTTTATGGTACTTATAACTATAGTTACTGGGGCTTATAAACCAACTTATAACTGGGGGGCCTCACATTGTACCATTTGGGAATTGAGTTTACCACACATCATGGCTATCCCAGGCGAATGAATGCTACGTGTATAGTCCTATATTCTAGATTATCATCCATTTATAAATATCCATGAATATTACATATCATATTATCATATATCATCAATATAGCAATCTTATATCGGAGATTCATATTTCGGGGGGATGGTGCAAACAAGTGACTTACCGTTGTGACTGTGCCCTGATCTCCGAGCGCCATGTCTTGACCGCCATGGCATGGAGGGTCAGTTGCAGGAGCTTGCCCACCAGGCGGGGCGACTGAACCAGAAAAGTCGAAACAACTTGGGATGTTCAGCAGGGGCAGGGTACCCTAGATTTTTACATGAATTTATAAGATTTTATATGGCCAAAAAATCAAGAACTGTGAACATGACATGTTGATGAAGTTTTGGGGTGGTACCAGTGTTGATCCGAAGCAACATATGCACGTTTGTGAATGATTCTTCAACACTGCCAGATTCTCCCTGATTCCTTGACATAAATTGAACCATGGCACAATCCCAGAACTGGATGAAGGGAACATGCCCAGGAAAGCACTACAATTGACAGGTAGCACAATCCACTGGTAGATCATTCAATAGATAAAGATTCAGACGCCAAAAAAACATGGATATCAATGTACCCATTCATCATTGATAGATACAGTCTGATTTTGTTTGCTGTAGATGTTCCTTGAAAAACCAATCAATATAGGTAAATCGCCCACTTCGATTCCCATGGAATATCCCCTATAGATCACCAAGACAAATCACCAATCGCAGCACGTGAAAAATCACCCTCTTTATCAAGGCTTGGTATGGCTTGGTACCCCCTGGTAAATTAACTTGTTGACCCTGAAAATCACATTTTTTTTAATGGAAACTAGTCTTCCCCTATTTGCCAGGGTCTATGTTAATTTACCAGAGGGTAAATGATTTAGTAAATGTCCCTTTTTCGATTAGATCACCCAACCACTGGGGATATGTGAAATTCACATCACCCAACTGGGGATATGTTTGTTCAAAGAAATACCTGTAAGTGATGTTCAAAATTCCAAAAACAGGACATTTACCAACCTGTGTTTATCAAACATAATGTGATGATTCAATTGAGTCTTGTTCAAGAAATAGACAGTGGAATCCAACCATTGGTAGGTGAACTATTTCTACATATGTCTACCATTCATGATACTATATATATATATACATACAATCAGAATCATATGTAATATATATATATATATGAGCAAGAGGCTAAACTCTCCGTGTAGGAGGTATGTATTCGAGCGCTCTCGTATGTAAAAATATGCATCTTGATATGTAAAACGATATAGTGAAGTCCCAAAAACGATAACCTGGGAATCATATTATATGTAAAAGCATTGTGGGAAGTGAAGGGGTTGTGTACATGACATGATGGTGGATACGTGTTCTATAAGCATGTAGATCATCTAGGCTCTCAGTTGTGGGGTACACGTCATGCCCAGCTCACACCACGGAAGATGTGCAAAAGTATGCTGACACTCTTGATCCTGGCCAATTTCTTTATTTCTGATTACTGCAAACGGTTTTGTATCCAATCACGTATTGTTATGGTAACTAGCTGGATTTGGATGCTCTTTTGTCTCGCCATTGTTCAAGCCTTTCGGATGAGTTCCGCGCTTTCATGCAAGCAGTGACGATGACAACAGGTATCCTTTCCAACTTTCCTTGGTTCATGCCATTTTCCCAAAAATGTTTCCCTCTTTGAACGATAACGAAAACGATAACTAAACGATAACCATTTCTTGACAAAATGTCCTTCGCTGATGGATGGCCCAGATGCCAAAAGATTCTTGAGACCTTTGCCGTTTAATATTATCACTTGCTCATTGCGATCTTTTCGCTGCTATGCATATTTGTTTGCAGCGCTCCACTGCTTTAGTCAATCCCGGTTCATCTCGGGCACAACTGCACCTGTAGGTCCGGTTTGACGATCTTTATCCTAGATGAAGATAGCCAAGGCAAAGGCGTTAGACCAGGTCGATGGTTTGCTGCGCAGACGCTGGCGAGTGAATGAAAGGCATGGAGCATGTGGCTGTGAGAGCTCACCCGGGTTTCCTCCAACAAACTGAATTCAAAGCTTGTTTCTGAGCTGGAGAAAGGATGGTGCAACTGTGATTTGCATTTGCGTTGGCAGGTATCACACCACACCCACCATACAGTTGAAGCGCTGGAAAAGAAAGCGCAGGGCAGTCAAAGATGCCCAAGACGCGAAGTGGAGGTGTAAAAAGGCTTTCCGCATGCAGTTTGCCAGGGGATGCGGATGATGCAATCAGGATATACTGTGAAACGATATAGTGAAGTCCCAAAAACGATAGCTTTGCCCCGAGATCGCATTTTTCAATTGAGGTTTTGCCGATCGCTCATATATATATATACTGGATATTACTATCATTATCATGAGGTTTATCCATATACATCATATAGATATATAATATAGTAAATTACATACATACCATACCATACCGTACCATACCATACCATTGCATTGCATTGCATTTCATTGCATTACATTACATTACATTACATACATACATGCATACATACATGTATGTGTATATATTTAACAGAAATAATATACATAGTATATATATAATATGTAATTTATAATGTACATAGTGTATGTATCCTGCCAGGTGCAGCTGCTGCAGTGCGGCTCCCCTGCGGAGGTCAAGTTGGCCAGCGATGCCTTGGCGCAGTTCCAACGGAGCCGTGGCTTCGGCCAAAAGGAACATTGGAGAAATGGGGGGGTCCATGAGTCCATACTATGGTTTATAGGTGATATATCCAATTTAACTATGGTTTTATGGTGAATTTTGATTAAAACTAGGGAGGTTCATTACAAGGTGGTACCCCCCCAGTGATGTTTGTTGGTTTATAAACCATAGTAAGTATAGAATAGTATAGATATATCTACCATAAACCATAGTGAAATTGGAGTTATGTTCACCAACTTAGCTAACGAACTGGGGCACCACCTTGTAACCATGGGGGTAGCCTTTTATCGCTGGATGGTACATCAATATCAATGTACATTGAGGTTACATGAATATGATCATATTACATTTATAATAGTTATTGAGGTACCTCATTGTAAATTGACATTATTGATTTTACATATACCTTTATTATACATTGAGGTACATCAATATATGATATCAATGTTGATGTACATCAAAATCCTTCACCTCCATATGGAGGTTTCCATAGCCATGGGGGTAGCCTTTTATATCGCTGGATGGTTGATTTCATGGAAAATCCCATCTAGAAATGGAATATGATGGAAAATTCCATTTTGATAACTATGATGGAAAATCCCATCTAGAAATTTCATGGTAACTATGATGGAAAATCCCATGTTGATAACTTTAGGGGTACCCCCATGACTTGGGAAACCTCCAGTGATTTCCATCATTTTGATAACTTGGATTTACCTTGATTATCTTGGGAATCTCTTGGGAGTATCTTGTTATCTTCGGATTCTAGACTAGTAGCTAAAAATGGTGGTAATATCATGTAATATAGCTATGAAAGGTGAATTCACCAGGATATGATGAATTTCATGGGACTTGTGAAGGGATTTAACCATCAATAAATGGGAATATCACCTTAAATGGTGGTTTAACCATCACCACATAGGAAGATCTTGGGAAGATCTTGTTATTTTCGGATTTTCATCATTCCCTAGATGTTCCCAAGATAGTCCCTATTTAACCGTCCAGGACAAAAGAACCCAACATATTCCCACCATTGTATCCCTAGAAGGTGAGGTCCTCCAGTTATGTTTGTTGGTGTATAAATCCATTATTTTTCACTATAAATCCTCCATAAACATTCATAAACCAGAGTTAAGCCTGAGTCAAGCAAATGATGTGTGTCAACTTAGCCATCTAGCTTGGCTAAATCACCATTTTTGACGGTGATATTCCCATTGTTTGTGGTCAAATATTCCCATGAAATCCCATTCAAATGACCCTGGAAGAGGGCCTCACCTTGCACTATATCCTGGTTAAGCAAAGCTATTCTCAAGATATTCACAATATAGACATTTTTAAGATATTTTTGAGACAGTTATAATATAATATAATATATAGACATTCTTTAGCTAACTCATTCACAATATATAGTCACAACTATAATATAGACATTTTTGTTTGATACATGTTATGTTCCCCATAAACCATAGAATTTACCACGTGAACTGTCAACTTAGCCAAAAAATGAATCAGCTATGAACCCATGAAATCCACCATCTTTGGTGGTGGTGCTTTTTTTTCACATTTTCCCACGGTCAAACGTTCGGGGGCCAAACCTTGTAATTTAGACAACCAAGAATAATCCCAGAAGAAGTCCTGTGAAATTCCCATTTGTTGATGGTAGAATCCCAGAAGAAGTCCCATGAATTTCATCATATCCCCAGGATTAACTATGGAAAAAAGTATAGAAATCCCATGAAATCCCATAAATCAGCCCTGTAATCATCTCTAAATCCCCTGATACCTTCTGGTAAACAGTTCCAGTTTGCGAACTGGAAAATCACCATCTTTGATAGGAACATCAGCTATTTCTATGTGCCGTTCAATAGCAAACTGTTAGTCATTACCAGAGGATAAATCCCATATCATCCCATTATTCACCAATGTTAACCCATTGTTAAACCATGAAAATCACCATTAAATCACCATTTATAGTGGTTAAATCACCATTTGCCAAAACGGTTTTATAGTAGGATCACGATTCAATCACCATGAAATCACCATTAAATCACCATGAAATCACCATTAAATCACCATTTATATTGCTTAAATCTCCATTTTCCTCTGGTTTTCTAGTAGCATCACCATGAAAAATCTCGAGTTTCGTAGCGTCCCAAGGCTCCGCCCTTCGCCTGGCCCTGCCGCTGCTGCGCCTTTCGCCCTTCGCCTGCGCCTTCGCCGCGCAGAGCCTGGCGCAGCGCGCGCGGCTGGCGGCGCCCGAGGATGCCACAGAGTGGCCACAGGCGGACGGAGGGAGTTCCCTAGATGGGCCATGGAGTTAGTTAACCATAGGAAAACCATAGGAAAATGGTTCATGGTGGTTTTACCCTCTGGTAATGACTAACATAGCTATTGAAAATGGCCCAGTCGAAATAGTGGATCTACCCAGCTATAAAATGTTGATTGTCCATAGCTATGTTAATTTACCAGATGGTAAATGGATTATCATTGGGATTTTTTGGGGGTAACAAATCCCCAGTTACTAACCATTTAGCTAATCCCATGGCCCATCTAAGTGGTATTTTGGCCGTGAAAAATGAGGGAAGCTGCTGATTTTGCCATGACAAAATCATGGAACATAAGGTGATGTTATCCAAAAAAATGAGGGACACGTGTTTTTTTTGGTATATGTGATTTTATTGAATCGAAACAGACCAACAACAGGGCGTAAATAATAATGTTCCTAGTTTTTGGTCATGTCAAGTGTATCTATTCATAACAGCCAGTATTAACTAGCCATTGTAGCGCTGGCTATGTTCTATACAACCAGTATATTTGTTTATTGCTCATAATATCTCATAATTGCTCATGTATATTATACACATTCAGATGCTACCATCTATTTAATATAGAATCTGTATAGAGAACCATATAAAATTATGTGTATATATATACATACATACATACATACATACATACATACATACATACATACATACATACATACATACATACATACATATGTGTGTATATATATATATATACATGCCATTGTATCCCATCATATTCATAGTGTTGGCGCCATGACCCTAACCATTCCAACAATGTGGACCCTCTGTTTGTTGGTTACCTACTAGTTACTAGTTCATACTAGTTCGTTATATCAGTTGCCATAGTGGAATTGGGAATATGTTTATCACCTTTGGGATGGGTCAAAAAACCTGTTATTACGCATACATTCCATATATTACTGTGGAAGAACTATCCATGATTTCCAGTGACTTAGGGTACCAGGTACCAGGGCCTACCAGGGTGGCCCATAGGCAGCTTAGATCCTCATCCAAGGTGGTCCCCCACATTCTCGAGCTGCTTGCCGAGCCACATCTCCCACGCCCCGCGCTACGGCAGCTCTGCGTGGCTCTGGCGCGAAGCTGCGTGGCACTCTGTGGGGGGACCCGGGATGGCCTTGCCGTGAGAAACCTGGCAGAAACTGGGGGATTTTTACGGATTTCATAGGCGAAAATTGTGAAGTTGGTGATTGTGGGAAAATACATGGAGAAAATCATGGGAGAAAATTTTTGCATTGGGGTGTCAGGGGGCTGGTTTGGTACTAGCATTTGCCATTTACCTGTCTTTACCCAGCATTGCTGACGTTTTAGTTGGAATTGCCATTCCGCTACATCAACCAACCAGTGCCCAACCTTTAATTATTGATGATTGATAAAGCAGTCCAAGATGGCCCCCCAGTGCTAAGTTGGTTACAGTTGGTTCATGTTTAAATCTATCCAGCTGTAGATCTATATCCAGATCCACCAGAAAGCTAGCGGTTTTTGCCCAGCTGTGAATCAACTTAGCTAACATTGCAAGGCGGTGCCCCAGAATTTGCTCAGTTGGTGAAGTCACCTCAGTTCACCCATATTTCACTGTTGGGTTTAAGGAAGTTTACGATGATTCTAACTATAGATGGGATCATACACAATCATAAATTAACTCTAAATCTTATACCTAGACACTCTTTCGGTAATTATGTTTGCCGGAGGCAAGAATTTGTTGAATGTACGCCGGAAACTTTTAAAAAGGCTGGAATTCTGCAAAAACGCCGGGGAAGTCAAAAAATCCGGATCTACAGATGTATGTTGAAACAACAAAATACAGAAAAGGTACCCTCTTAAAATTACGCCGGAATAACGGGCAATTACGCCGGAATAACGGGCAATTGCGCCGGAATTATGGGCAACTACACCGCCTGGAAACATGACTAACTATTTCAAAACAACCTGCAAACCAGAATTGCCGGCGCGGGTTGAAAAACGCCGGGAAGCATCAGAAGGCGCCTTTTACCAGGCAAAGTCGCCTTTTTCCTAAAAGGCAAAAATAAAAGGGCAACATTTGGAGTTAAGTATTTTCATATGTTTTCTCGCTTAAACCCATTCAAATATGTTTAAATCACCATATGTTCCATGGATTTTCATGGTGAAATCGCATGAAATCCGCCATGAAAATCAGGGAGCAGCACCTGCAGCAACCGTCTGTGTGGAGGTGACGAGTGGCCGGACGCGGTGCCACAGGCGCTGGCACAGCTGGGAGCCGCGGAGCAGCTGACGCCGCTGCTGGAATTTCTGCAGGCGAGGATGGGTCAAATGGGTCAAATGCCATATGAATTTCCCATGGTTTGGGGGAGTTTATATTGAGATTGGGTTGATGATGATCTGGTCAAGATGATGATTTGCAGGCTGGTGGTTGATATCATACTAAATATATTGGGGATTAGCACAATCCATGCGTATTTTTTCGTGTTTGAAAATGGAATGTATGACATGGTCTTACAAACATGCGGATATGGAGTGGGTATTTAATGAGGATGTAACCAGCACCCTCGTTATTCGGGTGTGGTTGAGAATGGAATATTAATATGGAACTTACGTTTGTACGTAAAACATAGCTGTTTTATTCTACCCAATTATTTGGTACTTTAACCCATGTTTATGCGTACTTGAGATCTTGAGGGTCTAGGTGGATATGTAGCGGATATGTTAATTACCAGGTTAAAACATTGTTATGAAGGAATGCTACTTGTAGCATATAACCAGGTAATATATCCATTTGTAAGTTGATAGGAAACCGTTGTGTCTGAAAATGGAGGTGTTACCTGGTTTCTTTTTGGGATAGGGGATGGGTTTTGGATACTGGTGGCGCTTGGAAGTTTGAACCCTTCCTCAGTACCTGGCATATACTTGAAGGTAGCCCCGGGGGTGAATGTGTTAATCTGTGCTGCCCACTAATCTGAGGGACGCTTTTTCTGAAGATGGGAGGAGTATATATATATATATAAATTATATATAATGTATATATATATATATGTGTATAACTATATATATAATATATATATATATGCTTTTGTGGATCCCCAAATAATCCATGGATCCTCAGGGTATTCAGCCGGGAGGCTTTGGCGGAAGAACCCTTCAGCCGGCGCCTGTTGGTGGATGGCTCTCGGAGGTTTCCGAAAACTGCTGGCTACCCCAAACCATGGGTTTTCTAACCAAATAACCAAAAACTTGGATGATCAATTGGGGTATCCCCATGACTTAGAAAAAACCTCCATATATCATCATCATATATATATACATACATATCTACACTTTTAGATGGTTTGAAGTTCTACAGTTCGTTTTTCCCAAACAAGCAAAGGGTTGATGACACCGATGTCCGTAGTCACGAGTATAAACAAAGAGGTCAGTGGTGAAGAGTATCCTCAGGAAAATGAACAGACACCTTTTTATAATTCAAAACCGAACAGAACTCACTATTCTTATAAGAATATGTTCAACATATTCTTGTTGTTTGTTTAGATCATAGCTGAGTTGTTTCATGATAATAGCAAAAATAACATAGTTTTCATAACTCCCTATCAACGAAGAATTATTAAGTATACTAATCAATATCATCAATTACAAGGTGGTGCCCCATAGTTAGCTAAGTTGGTTTATAACTCCAATAACTATGGTTTATGGTAGATATATCTATACTTACTATGGTTTATAAACCAACTTATAACTGGGGGGGTACCACCTTGTAATGAACCTCCCTAGTTTTAATCAAAATTCACCAGGTCTCGCTTCCTCCTAGCGCTGCAACGCCGTGAGCCTGAGATCTTCGCAGCACTGAACCAGGCGGGGGTCACATTTTTTCACAACATGGTAATTTAAGCATTACATGATGGGGAGATTTATAGCTGATTTATGGAAAAACCAACAATTATGATGATTTAACATGGGTAAATTTAAGCATGAAACATAAATCTCCCCTTTTTTTTCACAACATGATGGAATATGATGATTTAACCAACAAAAAGGGGAGATTTATAGCTGATTTATGATAGCAAAGCTGCTGAGTAAACCATGTCGCTCCCGTTTTTATATGAACAACATCTTTATTTTTGGTTCATAGTTCAATTATGTTATTTGAATTTATTTGACATGTTGACGTCATTACTTCTCATCCCTTTGATAGATAGAATTCATTTTCTGGTTCTCTGATGGTTACGTGTAGATAAATATTGACCTAATGATTTCTTATCCTTGTTTAAGTAATGATAATATTCCTCATCATGTGTTTCATGCATGATTGACACCATTGCGTGTCCATATTTATATCACAGGATCATAGATGTACTGTAACTGAGGTTGTGTTTCTCATTTTCCTATGATTGCACAATCCTTATTGGTGTATATTGATTATTCTTATCCTATCCTATGAGTATCTTGGGTTTTGACACTAACAGTTAACACACATCAGCTTATAACTGCGGGCCGACGGCCCCCAAACGATAGATAAGTTGGTTTATAATTCCAATAACTATGGTGTATGATACGCAAACAACTATAGTCAATGGGGTGTATAAACCAACTTATAACTGGGAGGCCCCACATGGTAGAGGATCATGCTGATGTTGTATAAGTTTTGGTTATCATGTTCCTACGGATAAATTACTTAGCATATATAATCATGCGGTAAAGCCACGTAAATATGTGTAGGGCGCGCCAGACCACAAGGTCCCAGAGGTAGTATGAAACACCAGTCGGCTAATCCCATTATTGTCCCAATGGTCGGGTCAGTCATGTAGCTAATTATACGGTAACTACGTCTAAGTATATATACGGATTTTTAAATAGACAACTGTTTTTTTAGACTACCTCCAGGAAGGCTTTCCTTGGCCCGCCCGGCCATTTAAACATACGGAATCCGATTTGTTTACACATACATTTAAATATACGGGTGGAACTTATGGAGAATCCTTCTTGTCAATGTTTGGGATTTTGGGAAAACAATTGGATTTAGATGGATAATAGATTAATAGACGGTATAAATTGTCCAATAGTGATTAGTGACAATCGATTTATGTCCGTTTATAATATATTTGATTTTTAGTTGTATATCCATTTTAATCCATTTTAAATCCATGTGTAAGTTCAGAGGTAATTTTAAGATGTTCATACGTACGTATAGCATGGTATAACCAAAGTTCAGTTATATATGTTTATCAGTTTATCATGTTCCTACGGAGAATCCTTAAGATTTTTATAATTATGATAATCCATCTATATCCCTATGTTATAAACCCATTCAATTCATTTAAATCCATATATTTATACCATTTATGAATATAAGTATGCCTGATGATCCGTCCAAAAAAACTGATAGTCAGGTTATATCTCATTATTTCAAAAAGAACAACATTTCATTCTAAAGGATATATTGTGGGTGGAAGATCTCCTGCACCATCCACGGTAATGTCATTATGTTGGTAAAACAATGTCATAAACCATCCCCCAGTCATCACCATCTTTATAGGTGGTGTGTTTACCATTCCCAGACATGGGTGCTTTAAGGTATTGTTTTACCCACATTATATAAATGATTATTCAATTTTTCATGATCAATATTAACCATGGTATGGTTAGTGAATATTGACATGATCAATATTAACATGGTTATTACCCTAGTATTGTTGTCATCCGAAAGCCAACTGCCCATGATATGTGTCAATAACCATCATCAATCATTATTATTGTCCATTATTCTCCACACATTGATCATTCTTAACCATCATTGACCACTAGTCAGTGTTTTACCCACATTACATTCAATATATATACCTGAGATTACCATGGATTATTACCACGGAAAAAAAAAACTCCGACTGGTGCAGGATTTCTCAACCATCCACAGTATGCTAAGTAGTATAGATGAATTTTATTAATCATCATCAATGATCATTATTAACAATCATACACCATTATTAACCTAGAAAACCATTGTTTTACCAACATTATATATATATATATACATAATTATAATATATATATATATTATATATATATATTGTACATATATGGAGGGTTCCCAAAAAAGGGGGAATCCCCTCTAAATCATCCATTTATAGATGGATTTTCATTTTTATAAACCAACCATCCAAGGCCCTTCAGCAACGCTGCAGCAGTGGCACCTTGGACTGCGCCGCCGCCTGGTTACGCGCGCAGGGGCTCTATGAGGCGATGGAAAAAGGGGGAAAAACCTGGGGAAATCCGCTAGGATCAATGGAAAATGATACGAAACTCATGGGAACATAGGGAAATCATAGGGAAATCATAGGGAAATCATAGGAACATCTGGGAAAATCATAGGGAGATCAAAGGAACATCTGGGAAAATCATGGGAAAATCATAGGAAAGTCCTTGATTTTGTGATTTTCCCAAGAGGAAATCCAGCATGGGGAATCCATTAAGGGAACATGATTAATTCGATTAACTTTTGTGGAATCCCTTAAGCAAATTCCAAATATACATCCCTAAATTGAATATGAAACCTGGGATCCCAGTTGTAGATCATTCTGGGAATTTGCTGTTTTGGGTTGGGTGCACACGTATCTTTGCTGGTAAACCTCTCTTTTCTTGCTCTTATCTTACTCCTTTTGGGTGGCGAAGCCTGCCATTACTATACTAACTATTACTTGCTATGATCATTCTTTACCTTATGGTTATCCCCATTGATCCCTATTGATAGTGCATAGATATCAACAATTGGGTGTTCTTCTGAATGTCAATCTCATGTTCTTGTCCCTATTGGTTAATTTTGATTGTTACTATCCCTATGGCTATTGTTATTTTATGGTTTTTATTTGGTGTTGTTTAAGTTTCTATCCCTATTGATTGATCAAGAAAACAAAAGACATTTTATTTCCCTAGTTATAAGTTGGTTTACAAACCCCATGAACTGTAGTTATATCCCCGTATCAGCCATAGAATTCACCAAATTATGTAAGTCAAATTGACTACCATAAATCAGCCATAAATCCCATGAATTCCACATGTTGGTTGGTTCAATCACCATGTTTGCTGGTTAAAGCTCCGTGTTTGCCAGTTCGCTCCCCCTTTTTGTTGGTTAAAGTCACATTTTCCCATACGTAGGTTTCCTAAAATTAGCGGGTGCCCTCAAAAATCATCCATTTTAGTAGGACTTTCCATTCTAAAGCATCCAGCTAGGGGTACCCCGAAGGCGCGGAACCCCCCGTATATCATCCACCCCCCAATTTTCAACCTTGAAATCCGATTGAATCCCATTAAATGCCATAAATCAGCTATAATTCCCAGTCACTAAGTGTCAACCATGAACCTTTGGAATCAACATCAAACAATCAGCCATGATGTTCATTCATTTTCCCATCAACCATGGCCGAATTGTCCTTCAGGTTTGTCTCCAAAGATTGTTTCCTGAAATCTCCAAATCTCCATCTCCACCACGGGGATCGGAGCTTTTTGGCCCCCCAAGCGTTTGGGTTGGTCCACCAGTAGGTTTGACGTCGATACCAATGTGTTATTTGTTTTGGTCTGGGAATCCCAGAAGCAATTTCAAGGGAAAGATTAGCTAGGAGCTATAGCAACCATCAACATATGCAATCCATTATCCCATGATCAGCCATGATTTTCCCATGAGTCTTCCGAGAAATTAATCACGTCATAAAAATTAATCACGTCATAAACATATTCCGTCAAAAATCACTACCATTTACTAGTAATAATATATAATATCCCATTATATTTACATCATTAATATAGTATATTGTCCCATCTTCTGATGAATATAATTCTAGTACATTATCCCAGGATATTGCCATCATTATAGTATACTATCCCATATCATAACCATGATATAGATCATTAATGCGAACTTTAATTGGGACTATAAATATTAATATCCCATAATCACTATTATATCCCATTTTTCAGTGTTTGGATCCATACGAAAAATATCCCATTAATATAGGAGTAATATTATCCAATATAATATACAGTTGGGAATAATTATATATCATATTAATACTGTCATTCATTACTACTATCATTATTAATGGGAACTATTGTCCCCATTACATTAACCATTATACCTCATGATAATACTATTAACTATAACAATATCCCATCAATATTCCCTTTAACTAATAATAACTGGTTGGTGGTTTGGAACATGAATTTTCTTTTTCCATATATTGGAAATGTCATCATCCCAACTGACTTTCATATTTTTCAGAGGGTAGGTATACCACCAACAAGATATGTAATTATTCATAATATCCATGCTAATCACTCGCTAATTACCAATGGGATCCCATCAAATTTTCCTATGATATTATCAATATTCCCATCAAACTATCCCATACATTGGGAATAATCATCCCAACTGACTTTCATATTTTTCAGAGGGGTTGAAACCACCAACCAGATAATAGTATCCCGTATAATTAAATCAATACTGACTAATAATACCAAGTGAACTGGCTTTCATATTTTTTTTTAAGAGGTGTAGGTATACCACCAACCAAATATTATTAACTATCATCATTAACTATCTTTAACTATCATCAACTATCATCATGAAAGTTATTGATATTCCATTCCCAATGAGGAAAATCCCAAGTAGATGTTATCTAATGGCTATCAGAATTAGATAATGGGATAAACCACCAATTTTCCATATTTTCAGAGGGGTTATCCCATCTTTTCCCAACGTTTTTTCGCTAGGAGTGGCTTCCCATGATCGGCCTTGGCGCGCAGAGCGTTGCCGAACTGCATCCTGGCCTGGTCGCCTTGGCGCCGGCCCTGAACCAGGTCTCAGACCGGTGGGGCTGCGGTGCGCTTGGAAAATCCATGGGGAAAATCCTGGAAATTTATGGTGGTTTAACCACTATAAATGGTGATTTAACCACTATAAATGGTGATTTTATGGTGGTTTAATGGTGATCTAAGGGGATTTACTCTCTGGTAATTCAACATAGCTATTGAAAATAGTGATTTATAGTTGATTTACCCATTGAAAATGGTGATATTCCATAGTTATGACAGTTTACCAGAGGGTACTGTGGATGGTTAAGAGATCCTGCACCAGTTGATAGGTGGTAAACATCCCATGATTTTTGTTGGGTTTCAACCATCCGTTTGGTGGTGCAGGAGTTCGCAGCCATCCACATCATGGAAATTATACGAAAAACATGGCAATTATATGGAAAATAATGGCAAATTTAGCAAAATTCCTAGAACAGATAGGCACAGTTTTTGGGGGAACATATGGAATATGATATATGACAGGAAAATTATAGGTATTATTTGTTACAAAATTATATAACATAGCAAAAAGTCATGGAAAACAGAAAACGGACCATGGTATTTTGGGTAACATCAATAGGACCAATGTGCTAGGCTGATAGGATTTTTTTGGTGGGATTTCCATGGAAAAAATCCGGAAAAAAATCCCTGGGGAACACTGAAAGGGTAGCCTCTGGTTATGACTAGCAGTTTGCCATGG
>CAMXCT020006687.1:46890-56890 GCA_947184155.2 Cladocopium goreaui
CAGATTCATAAATAGAAGGATATTTTTTCATGTGTTGCCAGGAGAATCTATGCCTTTTATGGAATATTCTATCGTCATCCATATATTTACAATATCAAAATATTAAAAGTTTATAAAGGGTTTGCTAGTCATCCCCCCTTCAACTCATCAGAATCGACTACCCACTGGCCTCATCTGCCTATCCTCGGCCGTTAACACGACCGTTGAAACAGGTCTCATGATCCAGATGAAGAATATACCATACAGGATGGGGCCCCCAAGATAGCTAAATTGAGATAGAAGTAGCCTAAGTATGGTTTATGGTAGATATAACATGATATAACTATAGTTCATGAGCTATATAAAGCAACTTATAATTGGGGAGGCACCATCCTGTAGACTAGGTTTATAGTTTGTTTTTTGCTCGCACCGCACCATTATACGTATATAATTTGCATACGTGTTTGTCAACGGACAATATCCGTACAGACAATATCCCGGCGTGTTCCGGGTCTCCTTTTATGAACCAACCATAATGAATTTATCAATGATGACACTGGTTGGTATATTGGTCATAAATTAGTTGCTTATGATAACAAAAATAAGAGTTAGCATTGGATAATATACCATTAATCACAGTAATCTACCATTTATAGTCATTATTAAGTCAAGTAATAACTTGTTTAATTCTCATTGGATTTATCACCCAGATCAATGTTCACATTGATAGATAAGACCCATGATGGTATATCCACATTGATAGTCATCACTAGATAAATCCCCATTGATAGAAAAAACCATGATGGTACCCCATGAACCATAGTTGTATCTACAACCGTTCTTAAGCCACTTATATCTCAACTGAAAGCTATCTTGTCGGCTCCATCCTGCAAGACCAGGTACCCTCTGGTAAACTAACATGGCTATGGAAAATCACCATCTTTAAGATGTAAATTAAGTATAAATGGGCCATTTTTTCAATAGCTGTGTTCCATTACCAGGCGACGAAGAGTCCCTGGGCGCCTTGCTGACCGCCTTCCACGCTGCCGTCGCCACACCTAGCGTCGCTCTGTCCTCGGCGCAGCTGCAGCCTGTGACGATGCTAGGTTGGAGACAACGGGGGCAACGGCGTGGCAACGGAAAAAGTATGGGAAACATGTAGAATCTATAGAAAAAATATAGAAACTTATGGAAAAAGATGGTTATGAACCTAGATTTGCTGAGTGTTTCTGATTTGTTTGTATTTCCAAATAGTAAATCCACTACTTGGTGGCATCTATAGTATTGTTTTTTTGGGGCAAATCCAAACATAGAAACCTGATTTAGTTACAACTACATTGAACTTAAGATTTAGATTTCAGGTATTCCTACACCTTTTTTTGGTGGTGCTATATAATTATATAATATATAAGTTGGTTTAAAATTACTAGGTTGACTGGGGCCTAAGGTGATGGTGATGAAATCGCATGGATCAATCCAGGGGTGCACCTCTTTGTAGCTGCAGGGAACCATGAAAACAAGAAACTGGGTGGTCATTCCATCTTATTTGCGTACTTTTTGTAGTGTAAATGGTGCAAACAGTTTCAAGATCACCCTGGGCAAACATGGTTGTGGGGCCCACAAGAATCAGACACGAAGATCATGAAGGAAACGGACTTCAGCCGGTGTTTCTTTGTTCTTCAGTGTAAAGCATCCCGTTTCTCGTGGTATACCATTTCAGCACTTCCCACATCTTCAAACGGAGTGGGTCAATAGCCATTTTCGACATGGCTAGAAAGAGGGTACACCTAATCAATGGGTCAGGTACGTCAACCAAGGACTTACTGGTGCTTAGTAGGGAATGGATGGGTTGCTGGGGGTTGCTGGGATGATTATTACTAGTGATTATGGATCATTCCCTCATTCCCTGCGTTTAGCACCAGTAAGAGGAGTTCTTCATAAATCCTCACAGCTCTGATGTTGTTCCTGTTGAAAGACCCGGAATCAAAGGGCTACGCAGTCTCCATGATTGGCATGACCCATGAAGCTAGCCCCAAGGAGAAAAGGAGGGGTGTGTGTATATATCCAATGAATGCCAGCTAAACAGACATCTGCATGGCATATCAACATCACATTCCCAGACTTTGCTGATTGCTTTTTTTCCAGAAAACTTCCACGATGGATGGCACCCAATGGTGAAAAACATCACTATTCAGAAAGCATAATATACTGGTCGGTGGTTTCAAACATTTTTTATTTTTCCATAATATATGGGATAATCGTCCCAACTGACTAATATTGTTCAGAGGGGTAGATATACCACCAACCAGTATCTTTCCGGTATATCGATGTGTTTTCCCTGACCAAAAACCAGGGTTTTCTCATGCCCACACTGGAAAAACCCCATCGTTTTTGGACTTCCTTGGTATCCCAGGATCGATCTGGGTGTGAAGTTGATGATGGCCACGAGTCCCAGAAGCACTTTGGAGGTGCCATCCAGGCGGTTAGGAAAATCATCGCACTATCAGAGGAACATCGGAAAAGTCAGAGGAAAATCAGAGGAACATCATTTCGGAATACGTGAAACAAGATAGGATATATAGGTGATGAACCACAGTTATGGCCATTTATTAGTTATAACTGGTTATAAATGGGATTATACATTCTATAAATGGGGTTATAAGTACTTATAACTGATAAATGGCCATAACTGCAGGATTTTGCTTGGTGCGTACTTTCCATGGGAAATCCACCATGCCGAATCGATTCAGGGAGTTGTTTTCAGCACCGTTTCCAGCAAGCCATGGAGCTGATGACACGCAGGAGGTGCTAAAGAGTACTTAATATGACTTTACCTGTAGCATATGTGGAGGTTTCCTAAAATGGGGGTACCCCAGTAGCTGGATGGTTTATACCGGAAAAGCCCATTAAAAATCACTAAAATGGATGATTTAGGGGATACCCTCCGTTTTCAGGAAACCTCCATGTGGATGTTGTATAGAAAAATAATTCACCAGCTACAAAGAATGCAGTGTCTCAAAGATTTGACCGTGACAAAAATTGCCGCCATCTCATTGAGTCATTGAGTCTATCCTCATCAGTCATTGTTGGGTAGATTGGCAGGTCCTAACCCCAGCATGTTGCTTCCTAGGCCCATTCAGCACCCGGGTAAACATCGGTGAACCGGAGTCATCCGCAGTCCTGGCCATGTAAACATATGGAGATCTTCCAGCTAAGCTGAATAAAGACTAATTAAAGGCTAAACTTTTCATCTTTGTCCATCTCACCATGTGTTTCTTGCCTAAACCCATGATTTGTCCTCTCAGCAATCACTAGAGTCACTAGAGGGGGAAAAAAAACTAGTAACAAGTTCCCGGTGGGTCCTTAAGACCACATGTTGGAGAGTTTTTTTTCTGATGTTTCTATAGGTATAGGAACTAAACAAAGATTATATCATATTATATCCCCATTGTATCCCCATTATATCTATATTAAATGCCATATTAAACCTCCATGAAAAATCTCCAGTAAAAGATTTGGCCGCACTTTGGCCTTGATCTCCAGCATGAAACCCATCGTTGAAAGATTTTTCTATAGATAGGGTTTCTTCAAAGTTCATCTCCCATTCTACATATATATATTCATCATCATATATATATTCATCATATATATATATATATTCATCATATATATATATATATTCATCATATATATATATATATATATAATTATATATATTTATTAATCTTGCATATATATATAATATATTTATTATATGGTGTATTATATGTAGTATGCATGAGCTTCAACAAAAAATAACCCCTTCAAAAGTCCACGAAACTCGTTCGTTGTGCTTTCAGGTGGACCTGGAGGGCGGCTTGTTGGGTCGTTGCTTCGACGTCTGGGAGGCGCTGGCGCAAAGCAGCGCCGCGGAGCGAGGCTTTGAGGTGCTGCTGCAGGTGCTGCCAGAGGCGATGGATCGATGGCGATGGATGGGGGGTTCGGATGGTAGCCTCTGGTAATGACTAACCATAGGAAAATGGTGATTTAACCACTAGGAAATGGTGATTTTTCATGGTGATTTAATGGTTTAACAATGGTTCGTTCTTAGGTGGGCCATGGGAAAAACGTGATTCATGGGATTAGTAACTGGGGATTTGTAACAAATCCCCAAAAATCCCAATGAAATAATCCATGGCTACTAACTAGTTAGCATAGTTAACTAACTCCATGGCCCATCTATGTTGTAGCCTCTGGTAATGACTAACCATAGGAAAATGGTGATTTAACCACTAGGAAATGGTGATTTTTCCTGGTGATTTAATGGTTTAACAATGGTTCGTTCTTAGGTGGGCCATGGGAAAAACGCGATTCATGGGATTAGTAACTGGGGATTTGTAACAAATCCCCAAAAATCCCAATGAAATAATCCATGGCTACTAACTAGTTAGCATAGTTAACTAACTCCATGGCCCATCTATGTTGTAGCCTTTGGTAATGACTAACCATAGGAAAATGGTGATTTAACCACTAGGAAAATGGTGATTTAATGGTGATTTTCATGGTTTAACAATGGTTCGTTCTTAGATGGGCCATGAGCAAAACGCGATTCATGGTTAGTAACTGGGGATTTGTAACAAATCCCCAAAAATCCCAATGAAATAATCCATGGCTACTAACTAGTTGACATAGTTAACGAACTCCATGGCCCATCTAAGTTGTAGCCTCTGGTAATGACTAACCATAGGAAAATGGTGATTTAACCACTATAAATGGTGATTTTTCATGGTGATTTTTCATGGTTTGACAATGGTGAATAATAGGATGATATGGGATTTATCCTCTGGTAATGACATACAAAAAGCTATTGAAAATGACCATAGAAATAGTTGATTTTCCCATGGAAAAACTGGTGATTTTCCATAGTTATGTAAACGTTTACCACAGGGTAAACACCACGGAATTCTGATGGGAGATGGAAGTTCGACTTGAGTCACTTGACGTGGAGTTGAAATCTGAATGTTTGATGGATGCTGTTTGATGAGTTTTGTTTTTGTTCATTGCAATAACTTGCCATGTAAGCGTTTTTATGGTTGCTTGACCGGCTTGACCATTTGATATCCAACCATCATATCAACAATCAATATGTTTTACCACTGGTTAAATAATCCAACCATTAACGAATTCCCACTGTACTCTACAAGGTGGTGCTCACCTTTATGGGTTGGGTTGTAGCAGCATAGCAACTATCCAACAGATGGGTGGAAGACGGGGAATTTTGAGGATCCAAAGTGGATTTTACTGGATTGATTCGGATGGATAGGGGAGGTATTTCATGATTTCGTGGATTACACATTCATGATCCCCAAACAGATGGACATGTAGACCATCAAAAGACTATGGGGATGAACTTGTCTATCTTTTTGGGAGGCCCTAGGAATGCAATTTGCATCTTGCTGACCGATTTGTGTTTAAGAATGAAGCGGCCTGTACCATCCCTGACATCCATTCCATTCTAGTTGCTATGCCCACGTGTGCCCCCCAGCAGCTGGGATGCTTGGATGGTCTATCAATTGGTCAGAACTGCAGGCTTTCGAAGAAACGTCTTGAACTACACAAAGAACTCTGATTGGAACATGAATTTTATTTTTCCATAGATCGGACATAATAATCCCAACTGACGAACTCCATCATTTTTAGGAGGGGTAGGGCTCAACCACCAACCAGATATAATTCACGAACTGTTCTTGAGCTAAGTTCTATTATGTTCTATTAATCAGATAATCAGTTTACCAGATATGTAATTATTCATGATATCCATGCTAATCACTGGTTAATTACCAATGGGATCCCATCATTTTTTTTTGTTTCAGCCAGTTTCAGCGGCAAAATCCTCTGGGAAAATCTCGATGTTCATCCGCTTGGAGGCTCTGATCCGACCATCCAATTTTCGCAATGGACCCTCTGGTAATGACTAACATAACTATTGAAGCTATGGCCATTGAAATAGTTGATTTTCCCCTTAAAAAAATGGTGATTGAACGAAAAAAAACTGGCCATGTATGGTTGATGTACCACTATTTACTCCATGAAAATGGTGATGTTCCATAGTTTTCGGATGTTTTTGGTATGTTTACCAGAGGCTTCCTGGGTCCCAGGCCCTGATGCTCCCGGATCAGCTGCAGCATCCGCCATCCACGGCCTCCAGTAGCGTGCGCGGTCGCATGGCGCAGCTGTTGACCGTGTGGTGCGCTGAGGAGAACGGACGGCGGCTGAGCCAAGTGGTGCGCCGGAGATGGGGATGGGGTCCGGGGTGGATGGGGGAGGGCAAGGGTCATGAAGGCCTTGAAGATAATAATACTAATAGTATTACCAACAAGAATGTATATTACTGGATAATGACATTTACTATTGGTTGGTGGTTTGGAACCATGGAATTAGTGGTAAATATTATTACATGTTGATGGCTGAATATTGATGGCTGGGGTCCCTCTGAATATTGATGGCTGGTTGGTGGTGACTGGAACCATGGAATTTTATGACTGACCATATATCTTGGGAATGTCATGATCCCAACTGACGAACTCTTTCATATTTTTCAGAGGGGTAGGTATACCACCAACCAGTTTAAATATGAATGCCCCTAAAATTAAAAGACCTTGCTTTGGAAGGTCTTTCACCAAAGACCCGTTTTAGTAACAAAAGACATCCAAAGGTATGTTCTTCGGAAAATGTTTGTAGCAAATGAATAGTAAATGTTTTAGGATTACCTTCATTAAGCGTTAAGAGTTAGTGGTTATAGTTGCATTCTCAATCATGTGATGTAAGGTAAGATAATGTAAAAGATCAATGGCAAAATCAGGTATGGTTTGGGGGGTTACTGCAGTCTAAAAGCAGATCTTGGAAGTTATATTTGCAAGTACCGGGTGTTTACTTTTACATTTAGATACTGACAAAGCCAATGTCTTCCCAGCAAAAACTTCCTTAAATCGGCATGATTTCATGAATCGCACATTTTAGGCTTCATTCTAGCCTCATCCAGGTTTACAGTTCTAATTGTTAACCATCCCATTGTTTCAATTGCTTCTCAATATAAAGTAATTGTCTATATTTGAGTATCTCTATATATATATATACACATTTATGTCTGCACAATTCCGTGAAATCTTTCAGGGGGTTTCCCACCCACCCACAACTCATATGTTTTATTTGACATATTAAATTATATTTATTTCTTAAAACCAGATACATCCATTATTTCCTATTGCGTACCGGTTCTACAGTCAAGAAAAATAGGTGCCCTTTTTTCCCCATCCCCAACTCATCCCCATGATATTTCCAATGTTTCATGATGTTCACCTACTATTATAGTAAAAAGATCGATTTCCAGTATCTTTCCAGAGTATTTCCAGTAAAAAGATCGATTTCCAGCTGTTTTTTCCGAGTTTTCAGTATAGAAAGATCCATTTCTATCAAGATTTCCAGGTTTTTTTCTCCCTACCCATCCCTCAAAGACACCCGGATCCCCAGCCGCCCCGTCGCAGATGCAGCGTTTGGGCGCCGTGGAACGCGCCGTTCCACGCGGCAACGGCGCCTGGGCACCGCTGGAGCTGCTGCTGAGCTTCGCGGCGGCCGCAGCGGAGGCCTACAGCGCAACCTGCGGGGAGGAGATCTTGGCGTTGCCGGAGGAGTTGGGAAGGACACTTCGCTGCATTTGGTATCTGCCCATATATAATCATCATTAACCACCAAACCATCATATATAATCATCATTAACCATCATTAATAACCATAACCATCATTAGCCATGATGGTTATAGTTAATACTATCATTGGTTGGTTAATGCTATTAGCCATGATAATAGTATTAACTAATAATAATATCCCATTAATATTCCCTTTAATTAATAATCTGCGTGGTGGTTTCAAACATTTGTTTTTTTTCCATAATATATGGGATAATCCTTCCCATTGAATACTGTATGTTTCAGAGGGGTTCAAACCACCAACCAGGTATGGTGGGATGTATTTTTCCTGATGATTTTTGGGATGAAAACATGTTTTTTGCTGGATTTTCGAGGGTTTTGCGAGGGTTTTGTTTTTTGGGGTGGAGGATTTTGAACATGTGGTTGGTGTTTTTTTTGTTTTGGTTAGACGGTTGTTTTTGGGTGCTTTGTCTTTTTTGTTAAGATTTGATTGATTTGTGCTGAGATTGGCAGGCTACGTGTTTTATTTCGTTTAAGGTTATTCAATGTTGTGTGTGTTGCTGTTTCTGTTTGTCGAGTTCAGGGTTGTTTGCTGACGTGTGCTTTTCCTGATTTGATAAGGTTTCGACCCGGATTTTGGATGGGAATGAATGATTTCTTGGATTCCCCTGGTTTCACCAATATGATCGACGCTTCGGGAAGAATGGATTTGGTGAAATCCGAAAAGATGAGCACTATAAATAAGTTATTGATTGTTATTGCGGGACCTTCTGTCGCATGGAACACTGATTTTGAATTAAGCCTTGTGGTTGCTTGGCTTGGTGCATCTTCTTTGAAAGATTCCTGATCTTAACATTCTTAACCTTCAGTGATGTCATGCATGGGAATCAGAGCGAACCAGTTCAAGTGGCCACAGATCGACGGCAGCGGAGATAAGGATATAGGGATGATCAAAATATCCCCAACTACATACAAGATGGTGCCATCCAGTTCAAAGTTGGTCTATAAACCCATCCAACTATAGAATACAATAGATTACTATCCCCCATAAACCGCGCTAGTTAGCCCAGTTTTACATCAAGTGAACAATGCCTAACAGTGCCTCCGGGCATCTCGGACAGCAGCCGAGGGTCTTCATGCTGGCACCGAAAGTACTGACCTTAGGACGCCGACGGTTGCGTTCCGGGGATAGCCTGAGGCTGCCACTGTTGGGCTCAACTTTTTGGGCAACATCGTTGAATGATGACACATTATAGCTATATGAGCTATGGTCAATACTCATGGTTACTAACCATTAATAGGGGCTAGTCATCCAATGGTTCATAGGGATTTATAATAACCATTATAAGGATCCTTATTATGGATGGGATGACCATCAACCATATAGTGAGTATTGACCATGGCTCATATAACTTTCCCTTCCATGCTTGTTCAACAAGTATATAGCTCTTCGCAACCGAAAGACCATGGTATGTCAAAACAGGCCGCAACATGTGATTCCTATTTGAGGATATCGTTGAAACCACTTCTTTAACCAGTCATCACCCATATCAACATATGTTCAAATCATATATTTCACCATCATGAACCATATTAACAATCTGTTCACCTTTCTTAAACACGCGTTGATTATGTTCCCACCGAGAAAAAACATATTAGCTATATGTTGACCACATATATGTTTTACCATCACTAAACCCCATGATGAACCCTTATCAAACACAATTATTTCTCATAGAAAAAAACACATTATATAGTGACTATTTTTTTCATAGAAATAACCATGTTGACATCATATGTCCCATCCAAGTTTCGATGTTAACCATATTAACCATACATTGCATATAACTATTTACGTTATTTACAATGATAATATTAACCACTAATATTAAGCATATATTAATCATATCTTAACCATATGTTTCACCAATCTTAAGCCCCATTGCTTAGCGCCTCGGAGGAGCTCCAGCCGTTTGGCAAGCGGCCCTCGAGAGCGCTGCCGCTGAGCTGCTGACGGCCATGGATCCCTGGATCACTGTGGAGCGCTGCGGCGATGGTGACGCCCTGTGGCGTGGCCGTTGTGGACTTTGGGCGACTTTTTTTCCCGAATGCGTAGCAAGGGTTCCCGTTTCACTCTGGGGGTCTGGGGGTTGAGGGCGTGTTCGCTCGACGTTGCGTTTGCGTCCGCAACCGTTCGCAACCGTCTGCAACCGTCCGCGCGATCCCCGTATGGCCGTGCCTATGGTAAGTTCTGCAAAAGGGGTCACTTTTGGAGGTTTCACATGTGGCTTTGCTCCGTTTCGTGTAGCAGGCGTGGCACTTTGTGAGATTCAAAC
>CAMXCT020006687.1:61890-141890 GCA_947184155.2 Cladocopium goreaui
GCACAAGGCGGTGGCGGAAGGAAACCTATAGGAGAGGTTGGTTGTTGTGAATCAGGGATGGCAGAGCGAAGCCACTGATGGACCGAAAGGTGCTTGAGGTTTCCTCTCTTTCTCTCTCTTTCTCTGACTATCTACCTACCTCCCTACCTCCCTACCTCCCTACCTCCCTACCTCCCTACCTATCTATCTATCTATTTATCTATCTATCTATCTAACGATCTAACGATCTATCTCTCTCTCTCTCTCTTTCATCTAATTACCTATCTATCTATCTATCTATCTACCTATCTATCTATCTATCGATCTATCTCTCTCATATATGTTAGCTAGATCCCATTCAATCATTTTTAATCACCATTATATACATCCCATTGTATCATTTTGTATCCCATCAATCCGCAATAAACGAGGTAATATAGCCAGCTACGTCATTCCCATGATCGTGTTTGTCATGGTTACATTCAAGACTCTCTCAATTCATGGTTGATAGATTGGTTTCAACACGTTACGAAACACGTCTCAATGTCACATAGCGGCGCACCCGCCACGCAAAAACATTACAACTTCACTCGACATCGGCGGCGGCATTTTTCCTGTAAATTCCCGTATAAAGTGGCTCTTGCCAGACCATGGTAAAGATACTCCTTGGCCACAGGGACTGGGAGAGTCAACAATGGCATGCTGCAGAAACACGGCCACACTTGCTGAAGTATCCAAGGATGGCTGCCGTCGTCATAGCATTCGTTTGAAGCCTCCAGGCCACACGTGACAAACGACAAAAAGCGCCGTGCGAACAGAGAAATGCGTCTATCTATCTATCTATCTATCTATCTATGTATCTATCTATCTATCTATCTATCTATCCATCTAATCTATCTACCTATCTACCTATCTACCTACCTATCCATCTATCCATCTATCCATCTATCCATCTATCCATCTATCCATCTATCCATCTATCCATCTATCCATCTATCTATCTATCTATCTATCTATGTATCTATGTATCTATTGATCTATCTCTCTCTCTCTCTCTTTCATCTAATTACCTATCTATCTATCTTTCTTTCTATCTATCTATCTCTCTATCTGCCTGTCTATCTGTCTACCTGTCTACCTGTGGTGCAGTGTCATTCAGTGTAGTGTATTGTAGTGTAGTGGAGTCTAGTGTAGTGTAGTGTAGCGTAGTGTAAATGTAGTATTGTAGTTGTAGTTGTAGTTGTAGTTAGTGTAGTGTAGTGCAGTGTAGTGGAGTGTAGTGTAGTGTAGTGTAGTGTAGTTGAATGTAGTGTAGTGCAATGTAGTGTAGTGGAGTGTAGTGTGGTGTAATGTAGCGTAGTGTAGTGTAATTTAGTGTAGCGGAGTGTAATTTAGTGTAGCGGAGTGTAGTGGAGTAGTTGTAGTTGTAGTTGTAGTGGAGTGGATTGGAGTGTAGTGTAGTGTAATGTAGTGTAGTGGAGTGTAGTGTAGTGGAGTGTAGTGTAGTGTAATGTAGTATAGTGGAAGGTAGTGTAGTGTAGTGTAATGTAGTGTAGCGGAGTGTAGCGTAGTGTAATGTAGTGTAGTGTCGAAAATCTTTTTGCGTGGCAGGCGCAATACTTTTGCGAAGATGAGTTGCAGTTTCGTGGCAGTTGCAGCACTTTGGACGCGTCCATCGCCATTTGGCGTGGCAGGCGCAGCACTTCAGACATGTAGCATTGCGTGCTCTACACTCTACACTCTACACTCCACACTTTACACTCCACACTTTACACTCTACACTCTACACTTTACACTCTACACTCCACACTCCACACTTTACACTTTACACTTTGCACTCCACACACTACACTTTACACTCTACACTCTAGACTCTACACTTTACACTCTACACTCCACACTCCACACTTTACACTTTACAATTTACACTCCACACTCCACACTTTACATTTTACACTCTACACTCTACACTTTACACTCCACACTTTACACTTTACACTCTACACTCTACACTCCACACTCTACACACCACACTCCCCACTTCACACTTTACACTCCACACTCCACACTCAACACTTTACACTTTACACTTTACACTCCACACTCCACACTTTACACTTTTCACTCCACACTTTACACTTTACACTCCACACTTTACACTTTACACTCTACACTCTACACTCCACACTCTACACACGACACTCTCCATTTTACACTTCACACTCCACACTTTACACTCCACACTTTACACTCCACACTACACTTTACACTCAACACTCCACACTTTGCATTCCACCGTGTTTCGCATTCCACAGCCTACAGTGCACTGGTACGGTAACAGCGGAAACAAAAGTGTTCTACGTGACTGCATTCGGGTTCGTGGGCTGCATCTTGTTGGGTGGATTAGATCTGGTTAACATCGGCACTATATGGGAAATATATGGGAAAGACATGGGTAAAGAGATGATTATATCAGGATAATTTTTGGTTGTTTTTTGGAAAAAACATCTATGAAGAGATATAAAGCTTTGGGTATGGTTTATAGATGCCCCAGGTGATGAAACATACCCAGGTGAGGCTGACTAAGTTCTGGGATCAAGCCAGGATCAGGATCTAAGCAAAAAAACTGGGGAGATCCAGAACAAATATTGATCATTCAGGATGTTTTCTGGGGATCATTCAGGATCTATGATCGAAAATGGATTTACCCAGAAAATATTGAGATTAATCAACTTCGTGATGGTTAGGATGTGTGGAATGTGAGTACCAACACGAGCGAGCACAGCAAAGAAAGATGGGAAAATATTAATGAACAAAAAACCAATGTAGCGCCTAGTTCCTGTTGATATTAGCTGATAATATACAAAAACTGAGACTGCAGCCGCACAATATGCGACACCAGCATTGAGTATACAGTCAATGATTTTCTTGATTTTCCCCACATGTTTCCCACATTTTCCAGTGGATTTCCCCCAACTTCACCCCCCAACCCCCAACTTCCAGGCTCTCCTGCGCCTTCAGCCTTTGCTCGTCGCCCTACGGCGGCTCCGCCGCCGTGGAGGCGCTCTGCGTGGCGGTGTCCAACCTGAGCAGTGCACTGGCGACCTCGAGGGCGGAGCAGTGCTATCAGCGGCTCAAGGAGAACCTTGAGATTTAGATGATGGGATGATGGGATTTACCTGGGATTATGGTGATGACAATTTCCAATTAGTGAGTATATTTATAGTGGGATTTTCAATTGCAATGTTTGAGTACTGTTGATTTTCGGAATGAATTCTAGGGAAAACTACGTTTTTTTTGGAAAGTATACGAAACTATATTTTTATCAGTGTTGATCCTGTCAACAACCGACTCGGAGAATTAATGTGATTACAATTGTAGAGCCCAGAACCATGAAATTTAGCTGATGGGATGATGGGATTTACCTGGGATTGCTGTGTTTGTTTTTTTCGCCTTTATGGTTAGTAAGTATATAGTGGAATTTTCAACTGCCATGTTTTATTAGTGTTGATTGGGGATTGAATTCTAGTGGAAATTAGTAAAAACCACGTGGGAAATCCGAGCGAATTGGAAAGTATATCTGTTTTTTGGTAAACACTCAAATAATTTTCGAAATTTAACATTGAACCCCACTTAAAAACAATATTCAATACCAAAATCAGCAAGCCCATTTTGAGGTTTCATATTAAGTATAGGGTGTGTAGAACCATTTTTAAGCCGTAGAAACTGGGTTTTTGTTCAGGAAGTTCAAGTCATATGAATACCATCAAAAATGAGGAGATACAATTGATCAATTATTAGAAGTTGAAACCCAACCAGCCTATACCCTATACGCTCTTGGATTAAACTACTTAATCCATCCCCATCCATCCCCACTATTTGTTGAATTGCCATGGTAAAATCCCATGGGAATTCAGTTGATTTACCATCGGTTTACCATGGATTTTCCAAAACCAGGAGCTGATCTTGGGCAACAGCCGGCTGACTGAGACCTCCCGTGAGAGACTAGCCAAGTCCGCCTTGGGACCTTTGTTGCTTCAGCAGAAGGGATGTGTCTCGTATATATATATATATATAGTTTAAAAGAAGACATGGAGGAGCTTAGGTGCTGATGGATTGAAATTACTGGAACTTGGATTTTCTTAGATGAATTTTAATGGTTTGATTAGATACATGTATGACAACAACTTGTGTTGATAAATTGTGTTGATAAATTGTGCAATTCCGCCGTTTGTTAGTTAGATTCCTCTTTTTCTTCCTGGACATTCCAAATCCTAGGAAATTCGCGGGATTCTAGGAAGTGACCCCCTTTTTTTGCGCAACACCATGTCAAATTGATCAAAACTCCTTATTTGACTCAATTTCCTTGAAATTCATCCAAAACCACTGAGTTGTGGATGTCGCAAGCTACAAGGTTTCTGCATGACATGTGGTTTTATTTTCAGTTTTTGACGTTCAAAAACGTCAAGAATTACCCGCAAAACTCCCGCAAAAAAGTGTAACACTCCAGCAAAAAACCTCAAACTCCCGCAAATCCCGAAAAGACATACAATCAATTTTCCAGAACCCACCTGATCACATCATTGACTGCAAACCGTATGACAAATGCAAGGTCACTGAGAAATACGTTGCAACTCCTGGAATTCTGAACTTTATTAGAAAGCAAGAACTGCTAGATGTTTTTTTTTTTTTTTTTCGGAAAAGGATGTTCCAGGTTGCTTGAATTTGCATTGTGAAACGCTTGCTCATCAAGTGGGCATCATCGCCAATTAAAATAGAAACATTCATACTCACAAAAAACATTGGTTAGTTGTTTCAATCAGTGTTTATGTTCAGCCATACATGTGTATATATATATATACATATCATATATTCTATATGTTGTGTTCACGTGACTCAGCCAGCAATCAGAAAGCTTCCACCAAACAAAGAAAACCATGGGATGCATTTCTATAATGTAGTTGGTACAATGCTAAAAAGTCCCCTTAAGTTTACCATCAATGGGTGGTAATCAATATAAATCAATCATAATCAAAATTCTGGGTTGATTATTATCTGGTTGGTGGTTTGGAGTTGTTTTTGGTTTTCCATATATTGGGAATTTCATCATCCCAACTGACTTTCACTCCATCATTTTTCAGAGGGGTAGGTTGAAACCACCAACCAGTTAACCACAATCATCAGTTTTCAGAGGGGTTAATAACCATCATTAACCATAATCATCATTGGGGAAAACCATATATAACCATATATAACCCACCATTACTGGCATTGTTTTACCTGATTGAACCAGCTAACTTCGCGTTACCGTTGCTCCCCTTCCGAGGTTATCCCAGTTGGAAGAGTCCGTGCAGCTGAAGGCCCTGGATGCCATGCTGGAGCCCCTGCGTGCCATGGGTGGAAATCATGGGGTTCATGAGTCCTTCCAGCCAATATGTTCTAAATGTTCCTGGAAATCCGGGTGCAACTATGGATATCTATGGATCTATGTAAGTAAGTGATATGTCCATCATTTCTTGGTCATTTTGGTCCATTTTTGGAGCTATTCAATATCAGGATACATCAGGAGAGTAATAAAATGTACTAAACCTGCTCCCGATGCTTGTTCGTATTGGATTCATGGGTACATGTTTTGACAAAGAAAAACATATGGGTTAAAACAACAAATCTGCTGTAGGTGAACGTTGATCCCCCCCGATGCTGATGGTTCCTGGTCGATGTCGACGCCCTAACTTCGGAACAATCCAACCATGTTTTTTTGTGGT
This sequence comes from Cladocopium goreaui, assembly GCA_947184155.2. Taxonomy (NCBI): domain Eukaryota; class Dinophyceae; order Suessiales; family Symbiodiniaceae; genus Cladocopium; species Cladocopium goreaui. Next base: position 67,635 of record CAMXCT020006687.1, read on the forward strand.
TGAAAAGCCACCAAGCAGGGAATCTAGCGACTTGATTCCGTCATCCCCCCGTACTTGTGATACTGAACTTCTAGTCCCCCTTTTTGCTTCTCCCCATGTTTGTTGTTTATCTCCCCATATTCCATCTATTTTGAATTTTGCACCAGAAGTACAACCGTTGTCAAACAAGTACCACAATTGTCTTCAAAGTTAAAGCCATCGAAGACTACTTAGATGGGCCATGGAGTTAGTTAAATAGTTAGTAAATGGATTATAATTGGGATATACGGGGTTATATCCCCAGTTACTAACCATTTAGCTAATCCCATGGCCCATCTAAGTACCACAATTGTCTTCAAAGTTAAAGCCATATGATCCAAATCCCATCTGTTCTTGTTTTCTTACCTGCTTGTGGCTTCTCTCCCGAGAGTGGTGCCCAGGTATAAGTTGGTACTTAGATGGGCCATGGGATTAGCGATTCATGGTTAGTAACTGGGGATTTGTTACCCCCAAAAAAATCCCAATGAAATAATCCATTTACTAACTAGTTTTCCCTAACTCCATGGCCCATCTAAGTAATAGTTATTGGAGTTTTCGCAACCACCCCATTGCGCCATTTTCCATTACTCCCACAATGTGAGGCCCCCCAGTTATAAGTTGGTTTAGATTCGCCCCAGTAACTATACTTATAAGTACCATAAACCACAGTTATTGGAGTTATATAAGTACCATGAACCACAGTTATTGGAGTTATGTGCACCAACTTAGATATCCAACGGGGGCCTCACATTGCAGGTACCATGGCTCCCCCGCAGTTCGACGCCAGCAGCTTGCCGCAGCGCGTGGTGCATTGGCGCCTGCTCTTCGCCGTTTTAGCCTCCGTGGAGCCGCAACGCAGCGAGCTGCGACTGGGAGAAAGCAAGACCCAGTGGGATCCATGCTGAGAGCTATGGAGTGGTCATATTGATGTATATCTATGTGTATCTATATATATAATCTACAATTTATAATGTTTGGGAATATTAATAATATATTAGTAATATATATATATATATATATGGGAATATTAATAATATATTAGTAATATATATATGTATACATATATATATATATACATATTTCATATACTTATGTATCGGAATGGGAATACAGTATAGAGAACCCCTGCTCCCTCTATATTACAGCGACAGACAACCACTTAGAACGTCATTTGGAAAAAACAAATGTGCAGCTAGAGACGTTCTAAGTGATTCAGTTGGAATCACGTTCTAAGTGATAGTCCGTGACCATAATGCAATGGTAATGGGAATGTAGTGGGCATAGGAATTGGAATAGTAGCAAAAGTGTCAGAGAAATGGTACAAGGTGGAGCGTCCCCACTTATCACTTGTTGGATTTTAAAAAGCCCGGTATGATATCCTCCAATATCCTCCATCAACCCAAACGTTAACCAAGTTTTTAAGTCAACTTAGCTATCAGGTTATTTTTTTTCGGCCCACACATATCAGGAACATGAGATTTTACCAAGGAAAATGGAGATATCATGAGGATTAAATTCCATACCTCTCAAATTTTTCACAACTCACACAACCATTCCATGGTCCTCAATGTGTGCACATCCCGCACGAAACCATGCTTTCTGGGCGCTCTTTAACATTGGGCTGAAGGAATTGCTGATGTTTATAGCATCATTTTCTCCATTAAAAATGATAGGAATATCATATAGCGATGTCATTGGGTGACAACAGGGATATATTGTATATCAATGGACAAAATTGGATATAAGGGGATATGACGCACAATAACTACCCAAGATCTTACCCAGTGGATTGCATCTGCAAGGTGGTCCAGCTGGTTTCATAAGGCTTTGATGGGCCATTCAGTTGGTTCACTATGTTAGCATGTGATCGTAGGTTGGCTTCGACCCACGACTTTGTCATTTCATGTTGAACTGTGTAGGCTACGTTCCCTTTGGATAACTGCAGCTTTGGTCCTTAGAGTAGATCTGCGTCCGGATGTCTTGATGTTTGTGATGACTTGTTGGGGCTCAGAAGCGCTGACGGTTGGGCTCCATGCTTCACAGTTTAAGCTCAAACAGTTTGGCAACATGTTGGTAATTTCTGGTAATTTCTCATAATTTCTCCCAGTTTATGGTTGGATCTGGATGTCTTTCTGATAACTTGATGTGAAATGTCTGGAGTTCGGGAGCTCGTCACGACCCCTGGCCATGTGGCCCTAGGTCCTTGTCGTGGCTTGGAAGCCACTGGCCGTGGTTCGAGGTGGCGGTGAAGTCATCAGATGTGGCCTGCGAAGCGGTCACTGGGCAAGTGACCAACCCCGTGGGGGATCATCCCTGGTGATTTTTCATGGTGGTTTAATGGTGATCTAATGGGATTTACCTGGTAATGACTAACATAGCTATGGTATAGATGGCCCAGTCGAAATAGTTGATGACTACCCATGAATAGAAAATGGTGGATCTTTCCAGTTCGTTTTGTTAGTTCGTTTACCAGAGGGTAGTCTTTATAGAAAACAAACTAGTTGGGACAGTTCCTCAGCCCCACGCCATCCACAAGGCCACCACCTTCTTGGAGACAGTCCTGACCCGCGCACGTAGCAAGGCGGCAGCCCAGGAGGTCTTGCAACGGGCCATGCCCGTCCTGGTTGAGGTGGTGTGTCCCTTGGCGCGACGTCTGCTGGGTGGATCAAATGCCGCTTCCAGGGAGAATTTACGGGTGAAACATGGTGAAACTCCATGGACCCCCCCCCCCCAATGTTTGTCATTTTTCATAGGAACAACGATGGTTTCCTGTAGATTTTCCGTTGAAACCAATCTATCAACCATGAATTGAGAGAGTCTTGAATGTAATCATGACAAGCACGATCATGGGAATGACGTAGCTGGCTATATTACCTCGTTTATTATTGCGGATTGATGGGATACAAAATGATACAATGGGATGTATATTATATAATGGTGATTAAATATGATTGAATGGGATCTAGCTAACATATATGACTGTATAGTTGGTATTTAATATGGTATTTGTGAGGTGGTTATGAATAGCCAATGAAATGGGGCCGGAAAACTCTAACTATTCTAGGATATTATTAATCATGCACTCACCTTACTGGGATGATGGTGGAGTCGGTCACAGGAAGGTATCTCGGATGAGTTCAATCTATTTATTGAATAGCGGCTTTCGAATCTCGATGGGCAACCTATAGTTACTCATTCCCAGATGGCTGGTGCCCAGTGGTCCTTTTTGATATTGCCACCATCCTATTTTTTGGCACCAAATCGCTTGAAGTGCACCATGGCCAACCAAATCCCAAGTTCGGGTGATTGCAGTTTTGAATGCTACTTAGATGGGCCATGGGATTAGCTAAATGGTTAGTAACTGGGGATAGAACCCCCTATATCCCAATTATAATCCATTTACTAACTAGTTAACTAACTCCATGGCCCATCTAAGTACTGTTCTCTCACCATTTTTCTTGGGTGGGCCTGTTGGCGCAGCCCCCCTTCACCCTTTCCTCCGTGAAACCCCGTGTGCCCTTTAGGTCACCGGGGCAGCGTGCCAGCCCTGACGGCCCTGAGCGCCCTGACGCGCATCTTCAAAGGCGGCGACGCCCAAACGGCGCCACTGCTGGCAGGGCAGGTGGTGCAGATTGCGGAGCGCTTGCTCAGCAAGCTGAGCCAAACGCAGGAGATTTGCCGAGTTGCTGAAGGATGGATTATTGGGCATGGGAAAAATCGGGGAAGTCGCGTAGCCTTGATGAGTTTAAAGGGGCTAAGCATTAAAAGAAACACACACACACACAGCTCATCTTGGATTTGCTTGGGAGGTTTATCCGCTAGTGTCATCAAACATGGCTGGCAATGGGAAATACCCAAACTAAATGGAGCAAAAAATAGGAACATCATTGAACATTAAGGGTGGATCTTGTAAGGCCAGTTACCAGTTGAATAGTTCCCTGGCTGAAGATTTGTTTTTCTAAAATGTCCCCAATGGAAAATCCACTGCTTGGAATCTACACGGATTTTTGTTGTATCTTTTTGCTGTTCCTTAAGCAAATCCAAGTTTTTTGGCCAGTTTTTGGGGAAGCTTGTTATACGTAAGGCCAGTGAAATGGAGATGCAGTGAGATATAACCAAGACATGAGCCGGAGTATAGTGGCTATGGAATGGGACTGGAGAGAGTTAAAATTTATGTTCTGATGACTGGCGACTTTTCCTTTGTAAGTTCAGTTGCTTTGGGGGATTTACAATGATTTATGAGGATTCTGATGGGTGTAAATCTCAAATGACTCGTTGATTTCTCCCAAGATATCAAGATGTTGGTGAACCGCGTAGTTTATATGTAGTTTTTGAAGCAAACCCAAACACAAATTCCAGCGTCATCAGAAAACACGAATTACTTGTTGGCCTATATTTTTGCTCACTTAAAGATCCCAACAAAATCATCAACATAAATCCACAAGAAGTTTCAGGAGCTCAACTGTTCTCAAGAATTCTCAACCCAACACTTATTAACGGTTTAAAATCCCAAATCCCATGAATTCTGAACAATTTCCAAGGATACCCTCTGGTAAACGTTTACATAACTATGGAAAATCACCATGCTATTCATGGGTAAATCCACTATTTCTATGGCCATTTTCAATAGCTTTTTGTATGTTTACCAGAGGGTAACAGTTGACAAAAACCCGAAAAATGCAAGTTGAAGTCCCATCCTCAGAATCCCCAGACGAGTCAAGCCTGGAGATTGCCGGTGAGTGCGATGATCCCATCCATTGCACAAGTCCTATAACTGAGACTGTCATTATAACATCATGGCCCTTAACAGTTATGGGATTATAACGTATGAAAAAACATATTATAACTCCTATGATTGAAGTATATTGAGGTTATATATCGATATATCATTATAAATGATAAATCATTATATATATATAATATGTATATATAAATCCCATATTTTTTTTTGCGGCCATGGCCATCTTCAGGACCTTCCCCCGGACCTCTTCGCCGCGCTGCTGGAGCTCTTCGTCGTGGCGCTGGCGCCGCGCTCTGCGCAGCTGGCGCCGCGGCTGCTGCAGCCGCCGGCGGCGGCGCTGCGGGCGGCGCTGAACGGCGCGGCGGCGCTGCTGACGCAGGCGGTGAACCCGAGGCTCACGTGTTGGGCGCCGTGGCAACGGAGGGAGAAGGGGGCCATGGGGGCGCCAGGGGCTTTTGTGACTTTTCTAAAGCGTTTGTGGCTTTTGTGACTGTGATTCTTGTTTTCTCGGCTTCTTGGCTTCTTTTTTTATTGGCGTTTTCTGTTTTTGGTTTCTTGTTCTTTTGGCTGTTGTGGTTTCTTGGCAGTATGCTGCAACTATCGTGTAGACAGCGAGTAAAATATCAATATGAAATTATAGAGAGAATAAAAGGACAATTATAATTGTTTATAAGACGGCAAAATCCAATCATAGAATTTATAGGAGCACTTTGATACCACCCAATGAAACTATCTACACTCAACACGGTTGTGCCTCAACCTACGTTCTATATGTTCACAAAGGTGCATGTTGTGCATTGGATACACCTCCGCATACAATATTGAACCTACAGCATTACATTACATGTGAGAATTTTAGCATGTCATTCTTCCCCTTCCAAAAATTGATGAAAACCATGTAAAAATCGATGAAACACATCGAGAAATCTACGAACACAATCGATGAACACCATGGAAAAAAACGATATGAACCATGGAACAAATCGATGAAAACCATAGACAAATTCGTTGAAAACCATCGAAAAATCGATGAAAACCAAGTGAATCCAAACGGATTACGGTTGGAAAAGGGAACTGACCACCCCAACATCGCGATTTGAGCACCAGGTGAAGTTTTAGATTGGTATATGAATGAGGCGGTCGCCTTTGATAGGTTGACTATGGTTATAGTTGATTGTTGGCCATAGTCAACCGTAGTTATCTTTGACGATTGGCCATTGTTGACTTTGGTTATAGTTGACTATGGTTATCACCTTTGATTGTTGGCAAAAGGTTCAGACCACATGGTTCAAGATGATGTCACACATGTCCTTGAAAGGCTTGCTGGTTCACGTTTGGTGCTGTTCGGCACGGGAAACAGCTCGGACATGCATCTGCTGGTTTGAAGGTGTGCAACAAGACTTTAAGAGATTGAGTTTATAGAATCACCACCATCCTATTGCCAGCGACCTTAAGAACTATGACAACCAAGCTCCAAAGCCCCGAAGTCGACTCCAAGAATTGACATGAGTCCATTGACCCAGGCACTGCTGCTGTTGGGCCGTTTGCCCACTTGGTTGCAGAAGCCAGACACGCAGGGCCATGTTAGGCGGGGAGACATGAGGGAAACTGCCAATTCCAACGGATTGGAATCTCATGCTTCACATCAAAAGCATCTATAAGAAATGGGTTTTGGACAACACATATGTCACATATGGGAATGTGTTTTATTATGTTTTTATTTTTTTGCGTGTCTGTCTGAAAAGAAAAATGTGGGAGCCCAACCCCATGCGCTGTTTCAATTGCTGTGAGCGTCACCTATCGGGCCATGAGCGCCATGACCTCATGAGATAAACTGTCTGTGGAAGTAAATAGAAATTCAGTAGAACTGTCATAGCTAGAAACTACCCTCTGGTAATTTAACATAGCTATAGAAAATCACATTTTTTTAATAGGTAAACCATCTATAAATGGGCCATTTTTCATAGCTATGTTAGTTGACCAGCTGGGGTTCGATCCAAGTATGAATGGCAGATGGCTGATCTACTTCAGCAGACTATTTGTTGTAGGATTTGGCGGCGCACAAAGAGCGCCTTGTCGGACGTACGTGAGAGGTTCAATGTTATATGGCCACATAATCCCCATTTCAGTATTATGAATACTGGTCCATTGTTCTACCATGTTAGATTAGGACGCTTGATGTTTTGCACAGACTTTAACCCGTCATTGCCCCTGGATTTTCAGCCCGGGGGAATCGTGGCCAGGAGTTTGCTGGATGTGACCCTCCCCTCGCTTTGCTTAGCCTTCCATGGCTTATTGGGACAACCTGTTGCTCTAGATCCAGAGGTTGCCAGCACGCTGGCGGAGGTGGGGGGATGGGGATGGGAGTATCATTGAGTCATAGGTCATGGTACTTGTTTGGAGGGTTCCCCCATTCTCAGACACAGCTACATAAGTTTAGCTGTTATGATCTGATGTTGGATGGTGTTGCTGCCAACACACAGGGAATACAAGGACAGTCAAGTCAGCTCGTAGCTTCAAAGATGGCCTGATTTTAAAGTAATTTGCATGATGTGGCTAAAACTGATTTTGAAGCACTGATTTGAGTGGGCAGTCAAAGGCGTAGATATTGCAGGTTGTTGGTGGGTAAAGAACGTCCTGGCCTGGCCAAACCCGAGAATGTACACAGATGTTGTGGGCATGTGCTTGTGTCACCTGAGCAGCGCAAAGCATGTCAGAGTTTCAATGCATCAAACTCATCCAAATTCCAGATATAGCCTTGAAGTGGAATCAACATCTGCATTTTTCCAGGCTGCCATCTCCAGTGGATAAACGGATGAACACATTTTTCCAGTTCGAAGATGTTCCAACTTGTCCAACCATCTCCACGACGTCCAGGTGCTAATATCCCTGAACAAAGCTTTGGGGCATCTTGGCTTCCAGTATCTTCCAGTTAAGCCTGCCATGGCTGGAACGTTGTGTGATTTGAAGGATCGGATAGTCATAGTCCCTCATCCATGGAGGTAGGAGCGGTGGACACCTGCAATCGATAGATTAGTCTTTCGAGTTTGTATCCATAGTTTGATTATCGATTGCACATGACAGTATGATACTATTAATATATTTAATATTGCACACTATGGTACTATGATACATTATCCATAGTTTGGTCCAAACAAATGTCACCACCTCATCATTCCAGAACTAGTCCATAATTATTAATGGCTCGATAGAACATAGTCTTGCCCCCAGAATCTTCCCACAATCTTCCTTGACCATAATTATGTCCCACAATATCGCAAGCCAAAAAAACATAGAATATGTTCCCAGCATCATCCCCTATAGTTACTGTATATCCAGATTAGTAATAAGCCATAGGCTTAAAACCATATGTCATGGATGATATTCCATTTCATGAATGCATCATGTTTTTTTCCCATAAGTCAACCAACCCCATATGCTCCATGGTGCTGGAATATGTACCAACATTTGCCCTTGTCCAAAATCACCCAGTTATGTAGGTAAATATACCACACATGGAGCATATGGGAACCACCATATCTGGTTGGTGGTTTGGAACATTTGTTTTTTTTCCATATATTGATTATTGGGAATGTCATCATCCCAACTGACTTTCACTCCATCGAATATGTATTGATTATTGGGAATGTCATCATCCCAACTGACTTTAACTCCATCATTTTTCAGAGGGGTAGGTTGCTCAAAACCACCAACCAGATTATTATTAATCATCATTAACCATAATATAATAACCATATATAATAACCATTATATAATAACCATATATAATAACCATATATAATAACCATATGTTGACCGTTATTACTAACCCTCGATCCTTCCATCGTTTTTTCGAGGACGGCCTTCACGGGACCCTTGGACCAGGCCTTCGAAGTGGATTCGCTGCCCTTCTCCTTGGCCGCTCAGCTGGCGGATCCGTTGCTCAGCGAGGTGACCCGAAGCTTTCCATGGAATGACTGGGAATGGGATCCATAGCACCTAATTATTTATAGATAAAGCTAACTAATAGATGGTAAATGATGGTAACTAATGACCATAAACTAACTAATATGTTTGTAATTATTATCAATAAACTGTAGAAGCTAACTTTATTAATGGCAATAGTTATAATTGATGGTAAATGATGGTAAATGATGGTAATAATTAGTGGTTAATGATGTTAATGATTACTGATGTGGGTAAATCATTGTTTTAAACCAGCCATTTGGGAATGGTTTTTGCAGTATGATACATGCAGAATATTTCCATAGTTGAAGGTGTCGAGCCATGACATAGTATATTGCGCGCTGTGTCAGCCATGACATCTTGTGTCAAGAGTGTCATGAGGTTTGGCCACAAAAAATCAACTTTCACCAATGTTGAAGGTGCCATAAAATACCCGGCCTCGTAATTACTAACATAGCTATTGAAAATGGGCCATTTATAGTGAGTTTTTTCCATTTAAAATGGTGATTTTCCATAGTTATGTAAACGTTTACCAGAGGGTAATGAATATTAAATGTCCATCCACATTATTAGTGGATATTAATGGATCTTAAATTCCATAAATCCCATTAATCACTGGATATTAATCACTGGATATTTCATGAAGAAATCAAGTTTCAATCAAATATTTGTTCCCATGACTTCAGCCCCAGCCACGCCATGGGGGAGGAGTCCCTGGGCGAGTCCTTGCGCGACCTCGCTGAGCAGTTGCAGGCAGAGGAGCTGCGACAGTTGGTTGGAAAAAACAACACGGGCCAGCATGGACTCGGAGGATCTGGTAGCGGAGGTTTCTTAAGTTAGTATCCCCAAGTCACCATGGTTGTTTCAATACGAAAATGGTTTCATGACTTGGATGATTTAGGGTACCTCCATTTTAAGAAACCGCCAGATAAGTATGGATGAGCAACCAGCTCCGAGATTTCAATGGTGATCATGTTGATCCAATCAAACCAAGTTGTAAAAAATACAAAACAATAGCGATCACGGCAGGATCAGCAGTTGTAAAACAATCGGTTGCACAAGGAAATTTCACCAACGATGTGGTATGTGTCTGGTGATATTTATTTTTGTGAACATGTGTAACATAGGAGAAATATGAAATAAACACCTTGGCTCCTCATCAATTAATATAACCCATAGGATCCATGGTGCTGGTATATATGCTAACATTTGGGGTATATTGATGGTAAATGTTACCATATATATAGCATACATGGATCCTATGGGTAATATTATATAATATTATCATTTATATATATAAGGTTTATGATCAAGTGTTTACAACCACATTATCATAGTTTTGGCGTAGGGTGGCGATCCATGGTTGTCCCATAGCCAACCGATGGACGGATTTTGATTCAAACAACCACTTTGCTATATGGCCATATATGTGGGGGTGAGTGATTTGTAGGTCTCACAACTGGAACCATCGAAACCAAACATGTGATGATATGAAGTACTTTGTTGGTTCTACGATTTTTGTTGCCGTTGGTTCATATCCCTCATGTTTGTTGCAATATTTACAAATGTACACCCCTCTCTCCCCCCAAAAAAGGAAACAGAGTTCAGCCAGACAGCCGCATTGTTGATAATACTTCCTAGACCATGGATATTAGCTGGTTGGTGGTTTCAAAGATTTTTTGAATTTTCCATTTCATATATGGGATGTCATCCTTCCCATTGACGAACTCCATCATTTTTCAAGATGGTTATTGCACCACCAACCAGACACCATCCCCAGTGACTTTCCAGTCAGGGCCCTGCTCCGCTGAGGTCCCGGTCGCGCTTCACGCCCATGCTACCTCGTGGTGTTCAGGCCAAGTCTCATCAAAGATTAGGGTACAAGCATGTACAACCAGCAATTCGGCTTTGATAATTTGGGGGCAAAAGCCTTAAATTATTCATGGTGTTCCATGGTTACTGGATCCATTTTCAGTGGAAACCTTAAACCATTTAAGGAAACATCAAATCCGTCAAAGTCATGATGTTCCCTTTCAACATGGCCGTCTTCGGGGGTGTACCAGTGTACCACATTTTCAGACACCAGTTTATCACCATGTTGTTTGTTGATTGTACCAGTCGAAATGGAGGGGTATAATACTATATTAAAAGTTTTAAGGCTACAGGGGGGTACCGTGGTTTTCTCGTTGAATTGTTTTTTTCATGAATGTTCATCCATTCATGATATGTTCGATCTATTCTACTTGTATTTATAGTCAGATGGTTTTCGAGAGGGAATTTCTCATCAGGGGGGTGACGGGTCAAAATCTAGCCAACCACAAAAATTGGGGCATGAAGTTCATGAAGACACGAACTCATGGCAACACAATTGCGTTCGTTTATAGGATGTGAGAACCTCACGGTACCAGGGTGAAATGAGTTCATTTGGGGATGGTTCTGGCCATTTAGTTGATGCTCAGCAGGGTATCCGCAACATATTTCGAGGTGTCCAAACATGGCTTGGGCTGAGAATATGAAGTGTTGGAAAAAGTTCTCCAAAATAGGTTTTAAATGCTACTCAGCTACTCAAAATATCTTCTAAGTTTCACCAGGTCGGAAGGCTATGGAAAACAGCGCTTCAAGCTGTTGAAATCTGATAGGGTTGGTCTGCACCTGGGACTCCGTCGGTCTTGCGCCGACTTTGCAGGTGCCACCCTTGTGTTTGGGTCTTGGCAGGTCATTGCCTCAGGAAGTGGAACATCTGGCGGAAGCGGTCCCAAAATGGACCCGAAATGTGGCTCCGAACTTCACCACGGCTGACCACAACAATTACTGGTTGATTTTTATTGGTTTTCAAATTGTCGTGGCCACAAGAATTACTTTTGCTGGCCAACAATTGTAGTTAAAACAGTGATTAGTAATTGTTGTGGCCACCTGCCTGCAACGAAAAGTGATTTGTTTGGGTACCTGATGACTTTTGAGCTATCCCAGAACGTAGGGCACCTGCCGTTGCGAACGCCACGGGGCGTCTTGAGGCCTCAAGGGGAATGTGTCGATTGGAATGAACGGAAGATCTGCCACTTTCAGGACTCAGCATGAGTCTGCGAGCTGGTGGCCCTGGGGGATGCTGAGGTTATTTAAGAGTTTGTCTAAAAATGGTGTACACCACCATTCCATTCGCCCATTTTTTTCCAATATAAGGAGAATGATGATCAACCACTGGGCTCAGGGGGTACCCAATTTCCAGAGAAGATTCCGAAGTTGGCCTAGGGCCGACCAGGAGACCAGGATTTGAAGGATGTGTGAAAAGCATGGTTGATTTGTTTTGAAAGTGTCAGATCCCTATTGGAAACTAGTGGTGATTCAAAGGGCTCAAAGATCAAAGAGCTCTCGGGAAGCCCCGGTTAAAACACTTGGTTCCAGACCAGCGACTCGCTGCTGGGATGACTGTAGAATGTTTACCTGCGCCCTATAGGGAGCTTGCACAGCAAAGATTTTTTTTTTTTTTTTTCCGGAGTTGTCAACACCCGATTTTTGATCATCTCCCAACAAGCATAGACCTTGCCATGACTTGGGGGTTAGAAGACTAGCTTCTTCTAAACATGTTTGATTCTGCGTGTCGAGCTCTGTGTTTGTGGATGGTAAATCATAAAGAAATCACTATCTGGCTGCTAACCATTTTTTGATATGTTTTAGGTTGGTGAACCCTCAAATGATGAAATTTTAGCATGATTTCCGTCTCAAGTTTCAGTATAGGAATCCCATCCCATTATATATGTATATAGATATATATTTATATATCCCCGTGCTTCCCTATTATAAATCCCATTTATGGATTTACTGTGGATTTCCAGGGTTTCCCCAAATATATCATTAGATAATGTGTAATATATATATATATACACATACATATCCAGTTCATGCCAGTTCAATTCTTCTACTTTCTTATGCCATACCCTCTGGTAAACGTTTACATAACCATGGAAAATCACCATTTTGAATGGGTAAATCAATAATCAACTATTTCTATGGCCATTTTCAGAAATGGTGATTATTAATGGGTAAATCAATATTAACATAGCTATGGAAAAGCACCATTTTTAATGGGAAAACTTACTATAAATGACCATTTTCGATAGCTATGTTTGTTTACCAGAGGGTATATTCCGCTATGAGGCTTTCTGATAGTCATGGATACCCAGTACCATGGCGTGGCGTTTTTCGGCGTCAGGAGCAGGATTGGCTGCCTAGCGAAGTCGTCACCTTGGAGGTATCCGGATGGGGTGCTTAAGAGGTTCAACGATTGGAACGTGATTTTATGGTGATTTTATGGTGGTTTAATGGTGATCAAATGATTCAAATGGGTTTTACCCTCTGATAAACCATGGGAAAACCATGGGAAAATGGGAAAACCATAGGAAAACCATAGTAAAATGGAGGTTTACCCTCTGGTAAACATACCAAAAACTATTGAACATGGCCATTGAAATAGTGTATTTACCCAGCTATAATGGTGATTTTCCATATTAATGGGGACATATATATATATATATATACGCATCTTATGTATCATCTGAAATGTAGAAAAATAGTATAGCCATTGATCATGAAAATTATGTGATATACTTTATATACATATATTGCCATTGTAGGGATATGTATACTATATATATATACATATAGAATCGGAATATGATAGGGATGTGAATATGTATATAATGGTATTTAGCCTTTGGTAATTGAACATAGGTAAATCATCGAACTAAATGGACCATGTTCCATGGCTATCTTAGTTTAATAAGGGCTAAGGGACTGTTTTCTTCGGTGTTTCTGTTCTTAAAACCGCTTAATGACCTGGTACATTTTGTGATGTATAAAACATAATATAATGATTCGTAAAAAACAAATATAATATATATATATAACACATATATAAACAGAACATGTATAGTGCTATTTAACGGCATTTGTTTGTTACAACAATAGATAATGATATACGATATTTATTCAGATGTTATGCTCATCCAGTTGACCTGGCTGTTACAAAAATCTCTTGCGGCTTGATCTTTTTTTGGATGGTTGCTTTATGTCCCAGTCAGATATGGTCGGTAACATATCCCAAATTCATTGACCAAAGGGTGGTCCCTAATTGACTCACTGATATTTTTGCCATGGAAACAATCTGTTGCTCTTGGGAGACTCGAAAGGCAGAGACGGTTCCGTCAGAGTTGAAGGAGGCTGCCGGGACCGAATGAGTACGGCTGTTTCCCATATATCATATACTTAGATGAGCGGTTGGCAGCAAGGGAAAAAAAACATGATGGAGTATTCCACAATCTTAAGAGAGGGACCGAAATTGGTGAACACTTATGCAACGTGATTGTATAGCAATGCATGAGGTGAAGTAACGCCTCTTGACGTTCAGAATTGTTTTCAGAAATCACCCTTCATTATTCTACATATGGGCTTGGGCCGGACACGGTAGGCAAAATTGAGTACCTCTGAAACTTGAGGGTAGATATCCCTCGATTTGCTGCTTCAATCCAGATTTTTCTTGCTGAAATCTCCATATGTTTCAACATATTTTCTGCACCACAAGCTGTTCAATGTGTTTGATGCTTCAACCACCATTGTTCATCATGTTTGATGGTTAAATTCTCAATCAATCACAGTTTTTCATGGTTTAAACCACCATTTGTCACTAATTTGTCAGCATTTCCCTTGGTGATTCATCTCCATTTCACCCCATGATCCTTTTGGCTCCAGCCGCCAGCCATGACGCGTTGGGGTTGCCGCGTGCGAACGCGCTTGGGATGCCTGGTGGCAGGTGGGGACCCCGCTGGAATTGCCATTGAAATCGTTGATTTACCATAGGAAAATGGCGATTTAATGGTGATTTTATGGTGATTCTACTATAAAACCATAGGAAAAACTATAAAACCATAGGAAAATGGTGATTTAACCAACTCTAACTGGTGATTTTTCATGGTGATTTTATGGGGTTTTAATGGTGATCTAATGGGATTTACCCTCTAGTAATGACTAACAGTTTGCTATTGAAAATTGCCATTTATAGTGAGGAATGCCATTCAAAATAGTGATTTTTCATAGTTTTGTAAACGTTTACCACGTTTACCAGAGAGTAGACAAAACCATATGGTGTCATATTGGATGACAATCAAGATCGATCAAGATAATGAAGTTATATACATCATGATTATATCCTATTATATTATACCCCCATAAAATATCATCAGTTAGATCCTTGTATATCATAAGTCCATAAGATACCCCGTTAGATCCCTTTTTTTATACCATAAAATCCCATAAAATCCCATTTTTCAGAATTCCTCCACGCGAGGCTTCTGCTTGACTCACTGGTCTCTGTCCTTTCTTCAACCGCTTCGAGAGCAACGCTGCGCTGCGATCGCGCTGAAGGTGCCGAAACCAGCACCATCCAACATCACCAGTTCCGAATGGGATTCCAACCATCCCCAAATATGGTTAATATATGGGATAATCCTGGTTAATATATGGGATAATCCTGGTTAATCATGGTTAATCATGGTTAATCCTGGTTAATCCTGGTTAATCCTGGTTAATCATGGTTAATAATGGTTGATATGGTTGATAATGGTTAATAATGGGAGAACATAACTGGTTGGTGGTGACTGGAACCATGGAATTTTGAATGACTTTCCCATCATATTGGGAATTTCATCATCCCAACTGACGAACTCCATCATTTTCAGAGGGGTAGGTACACCAGCAACCAGAATCATATTCCATATATTTGGGTTGAACTGCATGATCAAGATAGATGACAGGATTGCTCCAAATTATTAAATATACATGCATATATTTATATATATAATATATGTGTGTGTGTGATGACCGCAAGAGCGGACGGAATATAGTTGTTTATCGTATTTGGGGTGTTGAAAACATGCAGGTGTCCCTGACACATGGATAATATGTCAAGATCTGGTGACGAGAGATGTTGACTCCACGATTTCCAGCATCCAAATTCAAGCATTCCCTGGATGATGGTATTGTAATGTATTGTATATTTGTACTTAAGATACATCAAGAACTCTATATATAATAATAATATTAAAAATAATGTTAATAATAATATTAATAATAATAACAATTTAATGTATATATCTATTTATATATATATTCTTAATACATTTGTTCCCACTACTTCAGCATCTTTATTTCCACTAATTAATGGGGCATTTGCAAAATCCCATCGGCGACGGGTGGTTTTTCTCAGGCCCGAGGCGGAGAGTATGAGATTAGTGTCTTGACCGCGGCGGCAGCTGATCTAACATAGCCATGGGATACCCTCTGGTAAACATACAAAAAACTATGGAAAATCACCATTTTTAATGGGAAAATCCACTATAAATGGCCATTTCAATAGCAAACTGTTAAATTACCAGAGGGTAGATGGCCCATGGATATCGGATGTCGATCATTGACCGCATATATTGTAATGGTAAAATGTTCCATAGGTATATACTTAAGTACCAGAGGGTACAATTCAAATTACGAATAAGAATGGTGGTTACCTCCGGTAATTTAACAGTTTCTTATGGACATTTATGGACAACCACGAATTTTGATTGGTATATCATCTACCAACGGGCCATTTTCCATTCTATGTTAGATTGCCAGAGGGTTATTGGTGATGTCCTTACGTCCAGTTGGACTAGAAGAACCGAACAAAACCAAATCCGAATCGCAACGAAGATCAATGAACAACATCTGCAGCAGGGGCAGAAAGTAACTCAGAGTTGTGGTTCGAATGGCAATTGGCACACTAGCAATCACCAGCAACAAAATAAACCATTTGATTGAATGGTGCTGCAAATTGGAAAGGTAGTTGACGCTAAAACCAAATGACTTGAGGCCTTTCCATCTCTTTTCAGATGCTCTCACCACGGGAAGACCTTTTTTTTTGGCAGCGGTTCATACCATGGCAAAGACCTTCTGGTGTTATGGCTGCAATGTTTTGTTTTACTCGTCACCCCGAACACCTGGGAAGTATATTAATATATACATTATATGTATTATATTGTATTATGATCATACTATATCATACTTGTATGATTATTCTTCAATCAACCATAATAATGTATATATATACATATTCTATACGTATTACATAGCCATTACCTCGGACGGACTTTTGTTCTTCGGCGGCCGGTGTGGAAGTTTTTTCTTGTTGCCTTGTTGCCTTCAGGTGACGCGGACATCCAGGACTTCTACGGCAAGCTGCTGACCGGTCCTGGGGGTGAACCTGCCAAGGGGACGGTTCTCTCGGAGCTGATCGTGAAGTTCTTCCACGGGGACGCTCGGTTTTTCGTGGTATCGTTGCTTCGGACAGGGACAGCGGAGCAATATGAAAAAAGGGGTGCCACCACGGCAGATAGAAAACATGGTGAAACATAGTTGAACCACCTTAGGACCACCTTGTTCAAACTATACAATAGATATTTTTGTATCTCGTGACAGAAAGTGCTGATATACTTGGACTAATATGAAGGTGAGGCACCCCAGTGAAACGTTGCTTCGTTCAGAAAGCCATTCACTATGTTAAATCATTAAAACGTATATTTACAGTTTATAATTATAGTTATATATTCCCAACAAACCATAGGTACAGTTTAGGGCATCTCAGCCCTTCAGCTTGTGATTTTCTCTTCATGGATTGTCCAACTGGGTGTTTTCTTCTGTGAGATGGGTTGGTTTGTCCCTCAACTGAGATGCGGTCAGTTCAAGATGTCTGAAAATGGAGGACCACAAGTTCCAATGGATTTTCATCCTTTTCCGCACCAAACTGGGGATGGGTCAAAACCCTGGCACCTAGTGAACATCAAAATTGCTGGTAAATGAATGTTCATCCCCTGACAAATTGTATCTATAGGTATTGGTCCATAGCCAACTGATAAGGCGACATTTCGAAGTATACGCCATGGTTGGACAAACCCAAACGATACGATTGGTCAAATATACTTTAATCATATTAAGTTATATCATATTGTATCCCCACCGTATAACTTCATATTGCCAGTACATCCCGATTACATCCCCACTACAGTCACTTTGGTTTGTTTTATATCTTCATTTTGATTGCTAGAATTCCATATATGA
Organism: Cladocopium goreaui; assembly: GCA_947184155.2. Classification (NCBI taxonomy): domain Eukaryota; class Dinophyceae; order Suessiales; family Symbiodiniaceae; genus Cladocopium; species Cladocopium goreaui. The sequence goes on from CAMXCT020006687.1 coordinate 85,501, forward strand.
TTTTCCATGTTGTTTTTCCTCAAAAAAATTGTTCGCACAAATCCCATAACTAGAATTCCCATGGTTTTCCTATTGTTTTCCTGTGTTTTTCCATAGAATTCCATATGGTGTTCCTATGGTTTTCCCATGGTTTTCCTAGGTTTTCCTATGGTTTTTCCCATAGCTATGGTACCATATGGAGATTTCGCCACGGCGTGGCGAGGAGTTCTTGCCTTCGGGCTTCCGACGCTACTCCGGGCAGTGGAAAGGGCCACCTCCAGGCGGACGATGGCTTTTCGAGTGAAGGATGGTGGTAGAAAACCATGGTTTAACCATGGTTGAACCATGGTTTAACCATGGTTTAACCACTGGTTGGTGGTTTGGAACCATGATGAACCATGGATTTTTGATGTTCCATTTGGTATATATGGGATGTCATCATTCCCATTGACGAAGTCCATCATTTGTCAGAGGGATTTTGTAAGGTGGTTTAACCGTTAGTTTAACCTACAAACTTACTGGTGCGTTTTACGTAGGGAATTTTCGGGAATGATCCACTGGCTAACAACTTACTGGTGCTTAGTAGGGAATGAGGGAATGATCCACAATAACTATTAATAACTATGAAAAATAATCCGAGCAACCCCCAGCAACCCATCCAGCATCCCTACGCTACTAAGCACCAGTGAGTTAACCATGTTTAATCCCAGCAACATTCTTTTAGGATGGGGCCCCAAATGACCTTAAATAGCCCAAATTGTGAAGATTCACTAGTGAACATGCTGGTTTTATATATATATATATAATATGGTTTGATTTACTGTAATATGAAAGAAATTAGGGTATGTATCAATAATGATCCATAGCTATGATTTTCCATGTGCGGGGGTGAACATAAATCCCAGCTATCTTGGGGTTCACCAGAGTACTAGGGTTTTGACCCATAGCCAGATTTTTGAAATACAAGCTAGACTTATCAAAAATCCAGTCTGTTCCAGTGTGTTCCAGTTGAGGACTAGAAACCAATCTATGTATCAATGGATTGGCTTAAGGGAACATCTACAGGAAACCCATAGTTTTTACCATCAAATATAGGGGTTTCCTGTAAATGTTCCCATCATCCAGTTCTATGAATGTCTGTTCTCGATATCCATTTACTGGAAGGATGTTCAATCACCCATAGGATCCATGTATGCTATATATGGTAACATTTACCATCAATATACCCCCAATGTTAGTATATATACCATACATGGATCCTATGAGTCAGGAGTTGGACATCAGCTTGGGTTGCCACGAAAAAACACAGTCGTCACAGTCGTCATTTCGACGACTGAATGCCTAAGATGCGGCCGTCATTTTTCATTGTGGTGCCCACGAGGGTGAAGCCTGATCAAAAAAAGACCATCTAACATCATCCAACTATAGTTATGATATGTTATGATCACCATTGATCACCAATAAACCTTACTATAGTTATGTACCAACTTAGCATCTCACCGATCCAGCTGAATAAAGACGTGTTGATTAAGACGTGTTTTCTATCGACAAATAAAGCCCTTAGCATGTCGACAGTTGTTCATTACATTTAGCATATGTTTGGCTCAGCAGTCCATGTTTTACCCTCTGGTAAATAAACATAGACCTTGAAAATCACAAATTTTTAATGGAAACTAGTCTTCCAACCCCTATCTGCCAGGGTCTATGTTGTCAGCATGTTTAAATCTGCACAGATACGTATGTCGCCCTTTTTTTTTGCAGAAAGCCATGGCTTCCAGGCACCATCGTCAAGTCGATGTCTTGCCACACCATCCATCGGTCTTGTGCCGTGGCTGTCACGTCGGCAGGCACCATCGGCCAGTATGACATCGAAGTGGGCGTGATGTGCTTAAAGGAGCGGCGTCGGTCAGGATCCCTGTACTGCCATGGTTAGAGAATGTTATGGATAGTACGAGTGGAATCCTCCTAACATGGGTCTATCTTCTGTCTCTTGCCCATATGGTTGTTGTGTGTGTTTTTTGTTTTTTAACAATAATATAGTACATTCCCCTAAACATGACTTTAAATATAGAATCTAATAATATATATATATATATATTATCCCCCAAACATGATATATACATAGAGAATCTAATATAGATATCTTAGATAGCTATATCCCCTAAACATGATCTAGACATATCTATACATAATATCTATGAGGTTATCCGACCAGTTGTCCGACAGGAGCAGATGGAGAAGCCCACTCTAATCACCAAGGGTGGCGTGGGCTATGGAGTGGATGAGACCGAAAAGGTCGTTGTGACTTGGAAAACCACCGGAGCTGGGTGAAGCCCTTCATTTCACGGACATTTCACCTGTGATTCATGTTTTTGTTCATGGATCTGAGTGGACATTTGTTGAAATTTGATGAGTTTAATGGGACTTAGGCAAGAAACATGTGGAATGGACTATGCTAATTTATCCAGATAAGAATATCTATTTTATGCTGTTGCATATAGAAATGCAGCGCATCCCTTTTTTAGGGGGATGATGATGGGTTCAGTCACAGTCCCAGTCCAACTGTTCTGAGATGATCCCTACAGTATATGATCCATAAGGTTTGTTGATTAAAGGTGCATATATATATATATTATAATTATATATATGTGGTATGTGTATGTATATGTATATGTAAATGTTTTTGTATATGTATTTGTATATGTATATGTATATGTATATGCATTTATACATATATATATATGCATATATAGACACTTCATTCACTGTCCGTTTGTGGTGCATCGTACCACCACCAAGGACGATGGAAAGGGATGGATTTGGCTTGCAGCCGAGATGATGCTGGCCGAAAAGGGCTGGAAATTCCACTTAAGTCTCAACCCAAATGGGCCCAAGGGGTTGTTAGAATCTGTTTCTGAAAATGGATCCCCGGTCGCCACCAGGGGTTTCAATACTCAACTGATCATCCATGACTTGGATGATGCAAGGGGTACCATGACTTCGGAAACCTCCATATTGTGGTGAAATTGCACTACTCCCAGAGGTGAATGCACAAGAAAGCCCTAAGACCAGTGGTCAATACTATACATGTCAATACCATGGCTAAACCCATCCATAGAACAACTATGAAAAAACTTATTCCATGTTTTATTTTGAAGCCAAGATTGGAAGATATTTCTTGGACATCAAATTAATGATATATGTTTTTTCTTTTTTTAATAAGATCCATTCCCATAAGATCCATGTATGCTATATATGGTAACATTTACCATCAATATACACCAAATGTTAGCATATATACCATACATGGATCCTATGGGATTGTTCTTGGAGGTCTGGTTGTTTCGAGCTGAAGCCAGAAGTCGGTTTTCAGCTGTCAGCCGTTTTGCGCCCAGCTCTCAGGAGCCCAGGGGGTCTGGCCCTGGAACTCTTTAAGTCGGTGCCCTATGGCAAGCGAGCCATTCTGGTGGCCAAACAGAAAAATGTGGATGAACTCTTCAATTCTGCCCCTTGCCAGCCTTGAAAAATGGGAGAATTTGATATGATAAAATTCTGACCATGATTGAAATACCATGAACCATGGGGGAAGCCGATTCTTGAATCGGGACTTGAGCTAGATAGCGAATGGTTGACGCACATTTTCCTGGGTTGAAGGTCGGGTTTATGATGAATATATAGTTAATGGGTTTATAAACCATCAGACACAACTGGGGGAGGCCTTACCTTGTAGTGTATCAAACATATGTCTATGGATAAATACCTAATTCCCATTCTTGCGTGATGGACATCCATTTATCAGTTTGATGTGTACCAGGCTTTTGACAGCTTTTGACCAACAACCATATCATGATACGGAGGTTTCCTAAGAGGGGGTACCCCCCAAATCATCCATGTCATTGTTGGATTTTCCATTACAAACCATTAATTTTGGGGTACCTTCTATGGAAACGCCCGGTTTCACGTTGCGCGCAAACTTGCTTTGGCGATCATCCTTTCCTCAACCTGGCAGACATCCTGGCAGGGCAATCAATTGATGAATGCAGTGCAATGTGTGAGTATGTGCCATTGAATCGTTTTTTTTCTCAAATTTGGGTTAATCATTATTTTTGTTTCCATTTGGGTTAATCATCATGATATGGCCATTAATGGGCCCAATGGCCCATTTGGGTTAATCATCATTTAGATATGGCCATTTGGTGGGTATATATATACCCAATTTTCAGACACAGCCGACAATCATCTCATGGATTTGCTCCCAATCCATGGATTTTTTTTTGGCGATTCCTGTTGCGGGATGATGAAACTTGTGGTTGACACCAAAAATAACAATCAGACATGTGTCATGAGTATATCTATATGATTCTATATGTATATTGTGAGTTATAAACGACATTCATGACATATACATCTAGATTTACTCATCTCAATGTGATTTATTCATTACAAACGTAACACCACTAAAGCCACCATAAAAGCCATGAAATACCACACATCGCAATATATAAATCAGCATAAATCGCAGGGGTTTTGGTCAGTTCCATCATCATCTGCCCAGGTGAATTGGGATGTAGCCTTGGGAAATGTGGAGAAAACCTTTGCAGGGCCGCAGATTAAGCAGCGTTAGCTGCCTCTCGGTTCTGCGGTAAACCGCAGTTTTGAGATTCTTCTTGTTGTTGTGTTTTCTTTGTGTTTGTTGTTTTTGCAGTTGTTGTGGTGGTGGTGGTGGTGGTGCTGGTGGTGGTGCTGGTGGTGGTGCTGGTGGTGGTGCTGGTGGTGGTTGTTGTTGTTGTTGTGGTGGTTGTTGTTGTTGTTGTTGTTGACCGATTCAGCGGCTCAGCTGGTGGTGGGATGTTGCAGCTGGGTTCTTTGGTAGTGTCCTGGCATCACCGTAGAATTCTACATCATTTTACTCCAAAAGGGGCCTATGGCATGCATGGAAAAAACGTTTGCATCGTCACATTTGACCCTGCAGTCTGAGTAAGGGAACCAAATGGGAGTTAAGTATGATATGCTCCACCCATACTTAAGCCAATTTTAAAGTCATATCATGGATCATGGACATTCGTGATGAACTGCTGAGGAAGATTGCTGACAGTGATAATGATGCAGTTTCTTGAGTGGACACCATTGGTAAATAGATGTGATATAGGGGCAGCATGTCTGTCCACTAAGGGAGGGAGCCGATGCAATAAAGCATATTTCGGCAGCATGTTCAGCAGCTGTCATTATACCATATCATATTCCCATTGTATATATAATATATATATACATATACATATATATATACACATATATGACATATATATATATGACATATATATATATATGACAAATATATATATATATATATATTATATTATATGTATATACATTGTTTAAAAATTACGTTTCCCACTTGAGGGAAGCGCTTAACACCAGTGTATTTTCAAAGAAGGAGAGGCAATAACCACCTCGCTTGCGCAGCGTCCACGCGTCCACCCTCCGGGATGCAGGAGCTTTTGATCACGGCTACGCTCCGGTAGTTTGTTGCAAGTTCTTATTGAAGCATTGATTGATGTTTTGCCTGTATTTACATGTATTTATCTATCAAAAATGGTCTATATCTATGTCAAATAACCAGACGGTAGTTTGTGTAATCAATGTGCTATATCATAGATATCTATACAGATAATCCCATAATTAATCTCTCTGTTGTCCGTTGTCAGAGATGTTCAGTCGCTAAAAGCATGGCTGAAACTACTACAAACAACGTGAGTATGTCGGATGTTTTGGCAAGTAAACTCCAATTGACTCCAACTCCCAACAACCCCGCCGCAAATGATGTCTCACAAGAGGAACCTGTCCAAAACCCGTTTTTTCCAGTTCGTGAAATCGATGATTAGAGAATATTAGAGACAATAATCCTCAACCTAAATCATCAACCTAATCATCAACCTATCAATTTATCACTGGCAACTGTTTTTTTTTTTTTCGTTTGTTTGATTGTGATCGTCCTAAATTGTATATTCTTAGGGTTGATTTCACCAACAAAGCCTCACTTTTGTTCCCTTTAGCCTCTGCACCAAGGATGGTGCAAGCAGCTGTGATAGATATGATAGAACCATGTCCAAAGTGGCGTGATTAGATGGGACAAGGTTGATCCAGTTTTTCTGCTACCTGATTACCTGGATTTGCATCAGAACTTCGGGAATGCCCGCCGTATGTTTCGGATAATATGGATGTCCCCCCCATTTGGCAATCATGGGCACATCATAAATTTGACCGCCCACCCACTGGATTTCCCTCTGGAACTCCGCTGTACTTCGGCCTTTGGCTTGACAGACATCAGATGGTCGCAGAGACTGGCTCCACCTTGCCCCGAATTTTTGGGTTTCGTAGGTCGGTCATTTTTTTTCAAGCTCAGCTGGCGCAAACTTTTGGACAGCTCGACGACCCCCACGGACAGATCGCTCGTTTTGAGTCGTCGCAGTTGAAACGCTGCGGGTCTTGCAATGTTGATCAAGTTTGAGGATGGATCAAGAATGGACTAGCCAAGATAGATGGTTTTAGTGGATAATATAATATGCATGTTTCTCTTAAGACTATAAGACACCCAAAAATTGTGGAGTTGTTACGTAGACTTAAATTTCGGAAAAAAAACACATTTGAGAACTGGAGAGATGACGTCAGATCAACCTTTTTTGCCGTTAATGCATCAAAGATTAGCATAGTTTTCAGCCATACTATGTATAGAATATAATGTTTTGAAACATATGACATTATTCCTGTTGTATTTGCTTTATGGTACATAACATGATACAACCCATTATTTAATTAATCATATAATTATACACATGTTATATATATATATATATTATATTCATCAATATTCTTAATAGTTATATAAGTTATATATATATATTATATATTCATATTGTTGTTATTGCTATTATCATATATTACATTTAGTAAAATATTCTTATTATTATGTCTATATGTTCGATTATTATACCTCTACATATACCTCTACATATATGTATTATGTATGCACCATTGTTATCAAGCCAGGATAAGGCTTTCAGGCTTTCACGACACCTGCAATGCGGCGCCATCACGTTCCTGGCTTTCACAGTTTGTGTTCCGACGTTTCTCTATGATTCGCTATAGCCATTGGCAGAAAAAAAGGGTCTCCATGATATGTATATATATATAAAAGTCATTCTAGTGGTTGATGTGTAATTAGATATAATTAAAATGTCTACTATACATTATATATATATATGTACATGATTCTATTTGTATATGTCCATGAAATGCACATTCGGAACATCATGTGCTTTTTTGCCTGCCAAAAATTTCATGGTGTCTTCTTTTTTTGGAGGTCTCAAGGTCCCACCAATTTGTGAAAAAAACACTTGCAGGGCAGATTTTTCTATATCCAATGATCCAATCCCCAGTATTCAACACCCGCATTCGTCCTAAATATGTAAAAAATCATGGTCTCTGGGAGGTCTGACTGATTAGCTGGGGGAAGGGATTAATTTTCAGAAATGATAACGGGGTATATTCTATTGCCTGGGTTATTGGGGATCTATTGAGGATTGTAGTGGGGAGAATGGAGAAAGTAGTTTATTCACATGAATTATATAACTTATAACCATTTTCCATGATTAAGTGAGACAACCCAGAAGTTATCCAGTCGGCATTTTTCCCAATCACTGTGAAGGATCAGATCCAGTCGTGATGAATATCAATTCCGTACAGACTTGGTTAGCTAGTTGGACCTTCGTTGCTAGACAAATTGCACAAGAACCAGGACGAAGCAGCTAAGAACAGTGATTTTGCCGTCTAAGATTCGCCCTACATTGTTATTGATGCTTCATTTCCGTGTTGAACGACCAGTGATACGCCTATTTATGTGCGCTGTATATCTAAGATTCGCAATGAATTGTTGGTGACATGTCCATTACCCAATAAGATCATATAAGCCCCAGTACTTTTTTATTATATCCCCATATAGGGTTTGCCTCAAAAACACCCCACATTTCATGATTAACTTGCCCTTAAAAAATCCTCATTTTATAGCCATTCTGCCATGATCAGAATCATATCTCGGATATTGCCTGTAGATCGCACATTATCCCATATGATCCCAGGAATGTTAGTAAAGCTATAGGATCCACCATCCCCACATGTCCCGGATGTTTGAATGTGTAGTATAACATTGGTATATAAATGGTATAAACGTATATAAACCAGCTATAGCCATATGGAGGTTTCCTCCATTGTGGGGGGTACCCACAGTTCTCATCCATATTTTAACCGGGATTTTCCATTTTCAATAAACCATCCAGCGAGCTTGGGGTGCCCCCATGACTTAGGAAACCTCCATAGTTTCCCATGATTTTCCAAGGATTTTGAACCATGCTTGGTGGTTTTGAACCATGCCATCTGGCATTGCTGGCGTGTCCATGGAGGTGGCTTCCATGACGGTGGCCTTTGAGTTGCCTGCAACCCTTCCAGAGGCCACCTTTGCCGTGGCCAGATCGCAGATTTCGGGGAGATCATAGGTGGGAAAAACCGCATGGGTAAAGCATGAAAAATGGCGGTTTAACATGGTTTAACATGGTTGATAGGGGACATATATGTATAATATTTTTATAATATATATATATACAGTTATATAAATAATGGATTGATGGGCATCATATATACAGTTTTCCAATGTTTGGGGCACCCACTTCTGACCCATTTTGGGGTTTTGGGAAAACGAACAAAGGTTTTGTTCGTCCTTACTCATGGCTTTTAGCGGTTAATTAGCCAATAATGATATCTATCCCTTATTGCTGGGGTTGATTGAATCAACTAAGAGAAGTCGATAGCTGGGGGTTGCTGCCGTCAATCGGCTAAGCCCTTATACTGGTTGGTGGTTTCGAACATGTTTGGAATTTTCCATAATATATGGGATGTCATCCTTCCCATTGACGAACTCATATTTTTCAGAGGGGTAGACCACTAACCAGTATAAGATGACCAGCTCTTAGTTCCATAGTCCCCCCTAGCCGACTGCTAAGGCGTGGATGTTAGAGTTCGTGCGTGCGAGTTCTGATGAACTGGAGGCGAACTGGAGGATCCCCAAAGCTGGGAGTAAACATTGGGGAGATCATCGGTAAACATCTACTTCTGATATTTGGTGAAATGTGAATACTGTATAATACATTCCCATGTTTCACTCATGTTTTTCGATTTGGTGAATGTCAACCATGGAAGATCCAAGATGGTCTCACAGTTTTTCGTAAGGCATCGGGACAAAGATGGATGTAGCATGTTGATGCATGTTGTGTTGGTGGCTCGGCAAGACCCTAAGACTTGAATCTGGGTTTAGCTGGATGGTTCGGTTGTGAATAGACTTGTCTTCTCGATGATTGAGAGGACGATTCTGACGATCATTTTTTCTCAGGGAAGCTGCAACCAGAAACCGGAATTTGATACGTCCTGCGAGTTCGCTATTCCAACCTAATTTTGTTTCAAGTGTGCAGTGTGACGTCCTTTACAATTTCATCAAATCAATTTCTTTTTCACTGATCAAGTATGATCAAGTTCCAAAGTTGGCATTCTTGGAAATTCAATAGTGATATGGCTTTATTATGGCTTTTTAATAATGTATCACATTTGGAATGTGATCGGATAGATTCCCTGGTCCATTTCTATCCATACCCTCTAGTAAACTAACATAGCTATGGAACATCACCATTTTTAATGGGAAAATCGACTATAAATCACCATTTTCAATATATGTTAAATTACCAGAGGGTATCTCGGTTGGTTGGTTGCGGATGATTTGATGATTCGGCCGCCAGGAGCCGATGGATCCGGCGCAGGTGACCTTCTTCCTATGTCCCCTGGACGATTCGCCGGAGATGGCCGGGAGACCTGGATGCCGTGGGCGAAGACGTTTGGGATTCGTTTTTTTTTTGGGGGGGTTTTGAAAAGGATGATGTCTGAATCGGAGAATGTTTGATGATGTTTTTTTTTAAATGGTGAGTTTTTTTTTGGAACAACGGAATAAGCCTGATGAGAGTTGCTTTGCATATAAACTCTCGAAATTACCATAGACATCTTTCGAAATTAGGCTTTTTAAAGCAACAACAGTGCGGATATTGCCAGCCAGAAGTGGGATCATAAATCATCTCGCAACGTCACAATAAATGATGCTTAGTAAGGGAAAGCATGCCTAAATGGCTTTTAGCTTGATGAATTTTATAAGTTATCCAAGTACAGGTGAAACGGTGAAACTGATGTTTTGGGTTGATACTTTTAGTGTGTCACCTGTATTTGATGAACACATTTGGTTACTTCAAAAAACCTTCAGATCATATTTGGTTACATGGTGAAACTGATGTTTTAGTCTCATGAAGGTTGTTTGGACGATTTGAGACCAAATTAAAATTGCTCTGATGATGTTGGGCACCTCACCCACTGGGACGAGTGATACTGTATGTGATGAGGTTGCAGGGAAGCTTTCGTGTCATGTCCGTGTTTCATTGGTTGCAGGGCAGCCTGGCTCACCTTGTATATTATATAAAATATATATATATATATGAATTGCCCAATAGGATTAAAAGTGAATGTTGTCCATTCTTGTTTTGCTGGAAGATATTTTGGGTGTCAAGCAAACAGCAACATGATTGAGACCAAGCCTGTCTCAAGCCAGTATCTGAGCACATTGTATATATCAAAATTCCTGAAGGTGGAAGAAAGCACTTTTCCATGTATGCAAAAGTGTGATTGTGTGTGATTCTTCCCCATCCAGCCCATGCACATTTGGGTCAAATTCCATGGTAACCCGGTGAACTCCACAGCTTGACGATAGGTGTTGACGCATCTCCAGAAAAGTGCCATGGCATGCCATGGTCAGTTGGATTGCATATATCATCATTGTTTGAGGGATTTGTATAGGTAGCCACTTTTCAAAGGATTCCCATTATGGGATCGATGGCAGTAACCCATATGTGCCATCCAGTCTCACACACTGGAGACACATCCTAAATATATGTATGTAATATAACTTAACATATATAGTCATCCTGGAGAAGAATGTGGAAATTTCAAGAGACCCTCACTGAAATGGGAATATGAGTGAAACTTATCGTTTCCATCTACTTCCGGAGGAATTTTTTTAATGTGGCAGGTTGCGCCCGAAATCAGGTGCGTGGCTGGAAGAAGGTGCTGCTGGGACAGCTGGGACGGGTAAATGGGCCTACTGGTACCGACTGACCCAAAACAGTTGAAATGGGCAATTTATTTGTCCAAGACTCCAAGACATGAACAATTCAATGGATATTCGATTAAGATCAAGACATGTTGATTCAAGATTGAGACAGATTGTGAATATAGGGCCATGACAAATTTCAAATGCCAGAAAACATATGTCTCACAAACACAAAATTAGTAAACTGACCTACCAACGAATAAAAATCTACTGAACCGCGAAAATGGACCCTTTCATCCAGACATCTTGATTCACAGGGGACCAGGGACGATTTGTTGAACACCCCAACTATCAGGGTGCGGCTGGGGCGCGGCTGGGCCATGTTTGATGGGGCCCCCCGGTGTCATCAAACATGGCAATGGAAAATTCCTCATACCCTCTGGTAAACTAACGTAACTATGGAACATCACCATTTTCAATGGGTAAATCCACTATTTCAATGGCCATTTTCAATAGCTTTTTGTATGTTTACCAGAGGGTAAATGGAGGTGTTGATGGAGGTGTTGATCTACAAATGGATGTTCCATTGCCAAGTTTGGTTCATGAAAGGCGTTTGTTTGACTGCAATCTGAACTGAAATTCCTGGTGGCTAGTTCCTCATGAGACTCACCCTATTGTGGGTCATATCCCCAGGAAAAAAAAACGTGTGTTTGGTTATATGTCCACTGATATCATTGGGTGACATGTCCATATATACATATGATATATATATATATATATAAATATATATATATATATGTAATTATGTGTATATATATATGTAATCATATGTACGTGTATATATAATTATATATATATATATGTAATAGTGTGTATATATATACATACATATATGTAATTATGTGTATATATATGTATATACCTATATGTATATATATATATAATCCCAGACATCATTATACATATCCTTGTTATATCATATCTCCAGAAACTCTTTGGTGTTGGCCCCATAATCACAAACCCAAATGGAAAAGTCGTGGGTCGACTACGACCCATACGACCCATGATACACTACAGATATACAGATTACCCTCTGGTAAACTAACATAGCCATGGAACATCACCATTTTTAATAGGTAAACCATCTATAAATGGGCCATGTTCCATGGCTATGTTAAATAACCAGAGGGTATATCTGATGATCATATCATACTTACATAGACTATTACTCGTTGTGCATCCGGAAGTTTCACCCAATGAAAGTTTCAGGTTTACACTCAGGATTATTTTCAGTGATCATTGTTTTGCATTACTACATGTTTTTTTGTGCTACTGCCAGATTTCAACCTGTTAAACATTTCAGGGATTGCATTGTGATCATTAAGCCCATTAATCATAGATATATACTAAGCATAAACCTTATATAGTTAATTCACCAAGGGAACTGTCAACTTAGCTATCTAGCGTTTTAAATCATGTTATAAATCACCATTCAGTCTTGATCAATAATTCCCAGCTGTTGGTCAGTTTCTGTCCCCAGCTGTTCCCATGTTAAATCACCATACCCTTTGATAAACGTTCACACTTTGCGAACTGGAAAAGAACCATGTTTAAGTTCCGTAAATCAAGTAGTTCTTTAGAAATTAAGAGGTATAAATCAGGTATTTCTATGATTTTCTATGTGCTATGGCTTCAATAACAAAGTTTTTTTGTCATGACCAGAGTTAGTTCGACATGGCCAGTCATGGCCTCAGCGCGTGTCAGGTCTTTGAAGTCTTCGATGCATCGCTGGCGGTGTCCACACGTTGTGCGGTGCCTTGGCGGCCGGTTCCATAAATGGAGGTACCCCCCATCTACAAATGGAGGATGAAATGGGGTACCCCCATTTTGGGAAACCTCCATGTATTTATATATATATATATATTATATAGATAATGATAATATAGTTATATATAATATATATAACAAAATAAAATAATATATATATATATATTATATTATATATATAGATAGATATGTTCATAAAGCTGGAAGCCGGGCTCAGGAAGACGCGGGAGCCACGGCCTCGGAAGCGATCCAGGCAGCAGAGAGGCGGTCCTCTGTTCGAAGGACTCTCCATTTTTGTGTGAAAAAAAATGAGGAAATCCACCATTTTTCATGGGAAAACCCACCATTTTTCATGGGAAATCACGATTTTTCATGGGAAAATCACAATTTTTCATGGGAAAATCCACTATTTTTCATGGGAAAACCCACCATTTTTCATGGGAAAACCTACAATTTTATAGCGGAAAATCACAATTTTTCATGGGAAAATCCACAATTTTTCTTGGGAAAACCCACCATTTTTCATGGGAAAATCCACCATTTTTCATGGGAAATCACAATTTTTCATGAGAAAATCACAATTTTTCATGGGAAAATCCACCATTTTTCATGGGAAAACCCACCATTTTTCATGGGAAAACCTACAATTTTATAGCGGAAAATCACAATTTTTCATGGGAAAATCCACAATTTTTCATGGGAAAACCTACCATTTTATAGCGGAAAATCACAATTTTTCATGGGAAAATCCACAATTTTTCTTGGGAAAACCCACAATTTTTCATGGGAAAATCCACCATTTTTCATGGGAAAATCACAATTTTTCATGGGAAAACCCACAATTTTTCATGGGAAATCATAATTTTTCATGGGAAAATCACAATTTTTCATGGGAAAATCCACCATTGTTCATGGGAAAACCCACCATTTTTCATGGGAAAATCACAATTTTTCATGGGAAAACCCACCATTTTTCATGGGAAATCACAATTTTTCATGGGAAAATCACAATTTTTCATGGGAAAATCGACAATTTTTCATGGGAAAACCCACAATTTTTCATGGGAAAACCTACAATTTTATAGCGGAAAATCACAATTTTTCATGGGAAAATCCACAATTTTTCTTGGGAAAACCCACCATTTTTCATGGGAAAATCCAACATTTTTCATGGGAAAATCACAATTTTTCATGGGAAAACCCACAATTTTCATGGGAAAATCCACCATTTTTCATGGGAAAATCCACCATTTTTCATGGGAAAATCCACCATTTTATAGCGGAAAATACACCATTTTACATGGGAAAATCAACCATTTTATAGCTGGGAAAATCCACTATTTCTATGGTGATTTTCCATAGTTATGTTAGTCATTACCAGAGGGATACCATATGGGATATCTGAAAGTTATTCCAAAACATTGGCATTTTTTGCCATTGTTTATAGGCATGATTCTTAAGTTAGCATTTGGGGAACGCCTATTTGCTAACATTGCCATATTTTTGGGCGGTTGCGACCAGCAGTGAGCCCCAACCCCAAAGTTGGGGGCACGATACTACTGGACCCGACTGGACCCGGTATCGGACCGAGGTATGGGACCTGTGCGACATTGGACATATCATTCTGAACCCTATCATACGAAAGCCGTAAAACCCTAAAATCTTAAACCCTCTACCCTAAACTCCAAAAACATCAAAAGATAATGAGAAAATCAAGGAAAAATCCTGAACGCAAAACAGCTAAAGGCTAGAACCCTACTTCTTAAACCATAAAACCTTAAACCCAAAAGTGATGTTGGGTGAACGAGGTGTTTGCGCGTACATACCTAACAGCTTGCAAACTGGAAATCAACAGCTTCCATAGCAAACTCATACATCACCAGAGGGTAGTCGTGATATGATCGGAGTTCAATCATGGACATGGACGTGATATGACTCAAAAGGAACCGTACATTTTCCATCATGTTGAGGCCGTGAGGCCCATCCAATTTTAGGTCGCAACAGGTGTTGAGTCTCCGAAAACGTGGCTGAAGATAGAGATAGGGAATCAGCTGGACTCTGTGGATTGATGTCGAATTTTAGCGCATGGGGAACTCATAATGAAATAGTGAGTATAGTAAATAGTATACTGGTTGGTGCTTTGGAACATGGCTTTTATGACTGTCCCATCATATTGGGAATGTCATCATCCCAACTGACTTTCACTCCATCATTTTTCAGAGGGGTAGGTTGAAACCACCAACCAGTATATGGATGACTGGCTTCGTCTAAAACTACATCATGGGTCTGGCTTGATTTCGCCTCACCAAATGGTTGGAGTCGAGTCGTCCCCAAAACTTGTTGTGGGGCCATTTCTTTTTTCGTGGACTCTAAGTTGGTTAACCCAGATGCTCCATGGTGCTGGAATATTTACCTACATTTGGGCTATTTTTGGGTTAATGTATGTAAATATTCCATATATGGAGCATCTCGGTAACATAACTCCAATTTCACTATGGCCACTACGAATGTTTATGATACGTATAAGGTATTCATAACCTAATTCATGGGGTCAAAATAGGCATCACTCAAAAGGATGACTTGTAGATATGACTTATTGTTCTTGGAGGTGTCATAAGGTGTTTGTCCAAAAATGACATGTATTTGTTTGGGAGGGCTGAAACTAGTTATCATTATCAATGTTGCTATGGTTTTGGGTCAACCTCTTGAAGCCTAATATAGCCTAATATCCTAAAAAGGGCGGCTAAGCTCACTGGATTGCAAAACGTGCCAAATCTGTGTTTTCAAATCATAACATGATTTTAAATGACTTGACCCATATCCATTTTGGTTTGTTTGAACATTGGGGGCAACATTTTATGTGAATGTTGTTGTTTTCTCAATGAATATGTCGGTTTTAGATGGTTTTTAGATTGTTTTTAGATGGCTTTTGAGGGTTTTTAGAGATGGTTTTGGTATAGATGGGTTAGGCTATTCCCACGTTTGGCAAGACACCCCAAATTGATTCACCACGCTGTGCCACTCGAAGTCTTCATATCCAACTTAGGACCCCACCTGAGGAGTGTGGCATTGTCATAATCATTAATCTGGGTAAATTATAACGACCTCACTGTTCTCCCTCACTGGAAATCATGGTTGATGTTAGGGAAATCATCCCCAAATGGCCGAACTATTCAGGTTAGTGAAATATTATAATTTACCCAGATTAAGAATCCATGAGCTGAGAATCCCGTTCTTGACCAGGTAGTATATAAAAATGGGATTAAATGGAACTGCAGATTTTGAACACTGCTGAACTGAAAAAAAATCAGGCGCGGGAAGAGAATTTGGGTGCTGGGCCAGTCCCTGATGTCGATCTGCAGGCTCTTGAAGGCCCTGATGCCGCATGGAATCTGGGTCATTCTGTCGCCGCTTGGCAACAAAGCTGCCTGAAAACTGGGGGGGCGATGCACCGGAACCCATTCCTGGTTGGTGGTTTGGTAATAATGATCCCAACTGACTTTCATAATTTTCTGAGGGGTATATAGGTATACCACCAACCAGATTCTGTCGGCCGACTGCGGTTTCAATCGACACAGGTCGGACAGTGACGAGAGTTTCCAGCTCGCAAGGACTCGGAAAAAAAAAAACGACGTGGGATTTGAGCCAAACAACAAACAAATTTGGGATTTTTTCAGCTTCCAAAAACAGGGATTTCACCAACTATGTTTTTTTGGATATCATGGGGACACAATGGAATTATAACATAAGCAATTATTATATGTAATATATGGGTTTGTGCAATTTTGTGCAAAGAGATTGGGTATACCGACAGTTTATCATAATTTCCCATCATCAATTGCCATTTTGGGCATAACCAACTTCCGACCAACCCAAATGCGAGAGAATCATGGAGAATCCACTTGTCAAATAGTTTTTGTAATGATCAAATGGTGCTTGCAGGAACAACTTTTAAAGGGATAGAACCAACAACAAAGATATGATATGGCAGTTTTAATCAAAAAGGGAAGATCAGCAGCATTCCGGTTGGTGAGTACTGGAGTCATTGATAGTCATTGTCATTGGATTAAATGCTAATAACACCCAATAACTAATGATTGGTAGATCATTCAATAGAAATGACTAATACCTCATTACTACTGATTGTCATTGGATTAAAAATTGAGCGCTGGTGATTTCACAGTTCACGGTCAGCTTGTGGATCCAATAGACACGGGCCTTCCCAGGGGGGTGATGGCGCCCCAGAGATGCACCAAGAGTTCTTGGCCAAGTTCTAGTATTGAACCATCAGTCATTGCACATATAATTCGCATAGAATTGGATGATGGGAACATTTTAGCCGGAAAGCCCTATATTTGATGGTAAAAACCCATGGGTTTCCGGTTAAGATTTTCCCTTAAACCAATCCAATGAAATTCTTAGTAGCCCCAGATGACATCGTAATGCTGAGTCTTGCGTGTCGAAACGCGCTGCTGAATCAAATGGATGATCAGACAGAGAGCTGCTGCGCAGGTTTGGGACTTGAAGTTGAACATCAGATGGGAGTCAACCACCACACAATTCTGGGTCCTTGGTGAAGGGTAGACAAAAAACTGGTTGGTGGTTTGGAACATTTTTCATTTTTCCATATATCGGGAATGTCATCATCCCAACTGACTAATATTTTTCGGAGGGGTAGGGCTCAACCACCAACCAGAAAAGATTGACGTTTCTTGAGAGTTTCATGGGGTATTTCCTAAACTGAGCCACGACTGGAAGACTTTTTTTGGGTCACGTGAAAGCCCTGTGAACCCCAACATAGGCATGGCTAGATGTTGATCCACCCACAGGGCCATTTTTGATTGAAGCCATGGAAAATCCCTTATAAATGGAGGTTTCTAGTTGGGAAAATCATCTATAAATGGGCCATCTATACCATGGCTATGTTAAATAACCATATGGTAATTTTGATGGAAATAAAATCCAAGAAATTCACTAACGCGGCAGGCAGTGATGTGACATATGTGACTGCATGGATCATATGTTTATCTATTTACCAGTGATCAAACGTGGCTGGAAACGAACGGATCTCCAGGGAATCGAACGCCGAACGGCAGGACTTTGGCGGATGCCAACCCTGTCGGTTTGGGCTTGGCTTTGCGCATCGAGAAGGTGGATTGGAGGCTGGAGAAACTGCTGGAAAATGAAGGAAGGTGGAGGAAAATGGTGAAACATGCAGAAAATAGGGATTTACTGTAACTTAACATAGGAAAAAAGGGTATTGATAGTTGGAGCATCTATTTTGTTGGGTACCAAGACACTTAATGTATCCATAAAGACATGAGTTTTAACGTAGTTTAGCATTATCCCTAGCTGTGAGGGTCAGATTGAAAATGTTTTTATTATTATTATTATTATTATTTTGCAATTATTGGTGAGTATGTGGTATTTTTGTCGCTTGTTTTTGTTTCCGAGACATGATTAAAACATGTTAAACCAACTATTTCATGAACAATCATGGAACCTACTGATCTTTACAGCACTGGTCCCCTTTGAAGAAGCCGGGTGAGAACTGAACCCCACTTTCTTGGTGACACGGAATCTGTCATCCCCATATAGTAGTGGTTTATGATGATGGGTATACTGGGTACTGGGTACCCTCTGGTAAACGTTTACAAAAAACTATGGAACATTACCATGTTATAGCTGGGTAAATCCACTATTTCGACTGGGCCATGGCTGAAAAATAGCTATGTTTGTATGTTTACCAGGCCGGGTAAACATCAATTCTTGGGATGATGAACTTCATCGTCCCTTTTATGGTTGACAATGATGGATCGCACATTAGATTGATGGGTTATGAATCTCCATCAACCATAACATGGAATTTTAAGCATTCCATTGATGGATCATATGCTATTGCCTATTGTGGAGAACTGGTCAACCATCGGTTCCTACTACTTCCTACTAGCAGTTCGAAGCAGTTATGATGCTAGGTATGATACATTATTGTTTTTTTCTATGCAAATGATACCCTGGTTGGTGGTTTGGAACATTTTTTATTTTTCCATAGCTTGGGAATAATAACCCCAACTGACTTTCATATTTTTTCAGAGGGGTAGGGCTCAACCACCAACCAGTACCAGTTATCACCCATGTTTGTTTGTTTTTTTCAAAGGTATGCTGATCCCCCATTGCGTGTTGCGCCTTTTGCCTTGCGCTTTTTCCCACCAGGACGGGACAAAAACCCTGTTCCATGTTGGAGAGCCAAGCGCAGGCGGACGGCAGTCATCCTTTTTCGTCGTCATGAAGTTATCGTCATCATCACAAACCAATATCTGGTTGGCGGTTTGGAACATGATTTTTATGACTTTCCATTTATTGGGAATGTCATCATCCCAACTGACTAATATTTTTCAGAGGTCTCGGCTCAGGATACCTTCCAGCCTTTAGGTGGGACTGACCCAGCAAAGTTCCTGAGGTTTTGTCTTGACTTGTAGTCACCATGCGGTTGTTTGACTGGGATGGCTTGGCGGTTGGTGAACGAATATCAGTGGTCCTTTCAATGGTCTGTTTCGATGATAGTCCGAATCAAAGACATTTGGCATTTTCATTGGATAGACGGGGCTTGAAGATTGGGATAACAGGTAAACTTCCAATTGGTAGTGTGTTGTCAGGGATTGATCTTGTGGTGACAGCTGTTTACCCCCTACAACTTACTGTAGATCCTTTGTCGGTGGTGGTCCCAGTTCCGGTGTGTCATCAGCAGGAGGTTTTTCATGTCTTGGACTTCTGTGCGGGCCTGGGGGGTCTAACTGTTGGACTTACCGAATTGGGTTTCAAAGTTGTTGCAGCTGTGGATGAAAACAAGTCTTGGGTGCCTCTGTATCACTCCCTTCATGACACAGGCGTGCAATACTATGTGGGTGACATGGCTAGCACAGACGTGCTCACGAAGTTGATGATTGATGGATTTTTTCATGGCACGATTACTGCTGGAGTGAATTGCCAGCCCCACTCACTGCTGGGGGACCGTAAGGGCATGCAAGATGAGAGAGCAGTATCGTTGCCGAAAGCCCTGCATTGTGCATGGATGCTTCAAGCAGCCATCTTGATTGTCGAATGTGTGCCGTCAGTGCTTGGTGACCCGGCAGCTCAGGATGTCATCAGACGTTTTGCAGTGGCCACTGGCTACAGGGTTTCTCAGACCATTGTGAAGCTTGGGAACGCATGGGTGTGTAAAAGGGATAGATGGATTGCTGTTTTTTCTGCACCCCCGGTTGGGCTGATTGATGTGCCTGATTTGCCTTTTTATGATGACTACCAGGTGGTGCAAGATGTCATGCCCCGCTTGATGCCTTGGCCAGAAACCGACATGCAACAGTTGCGCCTGAACTTGTATGAGCTTGCCAAGTTTCATGAGTTTGCGGTTGGGGGCGTGGAAGCACTGTACTTTGATGTCTCGGGCAAGTGTCCAACACTGCTTCATAGTGCTGGCAACCAACTGTATGCTTGTCAGTGTGGCTGTCGTGGTCCTTTGTCCCTGCAGCGTCTCAGCACAAAGGGTTTGGTCGGTGTCTTGGTCCCCTTAGGCACAAGTCAGATTCATTGCAACAAGGTGATGGAACACTGCAGGTACCTTCATCCAGAAGAAATGTGGGTTTTGATGGGGGGCATGCCGGAACAGCGGTGGGGGGCAAACCTTAGACTGGCCATGGCAGGAATTGGTCAGGCTGTCTCCCCTGTAGTTGGACTTTGGATTTTTGCCCATGTCAAGCGGCAGTTGGAATCTTTCCTAGGGTTTGCTTCGCAATGCAAGCCGAAGCAGGTTTTGGACTTGTACCTGCAACAACTGAGTGCTAGGTGTGGTGCTCTCTGGATTCCTGAGATTCCCCCGACTGTTCCCTGTCATGAGGTGGATGCGTCTGGTGATGAAAGGGTACATGCTCAGCTGCAGTTGGCTTTTCCGTCCCTTGGGGTGTCCTATCAGCATGTGGCATTTGTACGGGGTTTGACTGGCCGCCAGCTTTTGGAGGCTGAAGCAGCTTTGGACACAGAGCGGAAGACTTGGATTTTGAGGGTTGATGGACTTGATTTTGACTTGGATTTGCCGTTGCCAGACGATGCCAAGTTTCAGGTTGTGCCCGTTGATTGGACTGATGCGCATGCTCAAGGCAGCACCATTGTGCCTTGTTGTTTGACCTTGACTGAGGTGAGGGCAGCACAAAAGGGTATGGGAGTACAGGGGGATGATCCAACCACGCTTCAGGGTATTGGACGTATCCGAGCTGTCACCATGTCCATTCATGACAGGCAGGCCATTTTGGCCCAACAAGGACCAGTGTGGGGTGACGATGAACTTTTGTTTGGACTGACGCGTATTGCACTGGTAACTGATGATGACCAATTTGTCCAGGTGTGGGACCCTCTGTTGCTTAGCAATTTGCTGGTTTTGCCCGACTCTCCTGAATGGAAAAGCCTTGTTGGTGCCCTCACACCAGTTGCTACCGTCATCTCTGCTGTCTTGGTTGGTGTTCACTGGGTCCCGGTGGTTTTTCGGATTGACTCTGTCGGTGCGAAGTTGTTTACCACACAGGTACCAGCAGAATACTCCCAGCTTTTTGAGGGTCTGTGTCATGTCATTGGTCGCTTCAGCAATGGACTTTCAGGGGCTTGGACTTCGCATGCCATCCCGTTTCTGCCGACTGAACACTGTGGTGCTCTTGTCTTGTGCTTTGTGCGTCACCTTCTGTGGGGAGAGTCTCTGCCTACCACTTGCGTCCTCTCAGACTTTGCCTGCAGATCACGTCTTGAGTTTGTCCAAGAGATGCAAGAACAGTGTCTTCGCCCGATGTTAGCTGGACTTGGAGTCACCGAACTTGAGCAACTAGCCGATATGTTGGCCAAGCATGGAGTGCCGAGTGAAGAAAAACAAGCACGAGCCCAGCATGTCATGCAGATGCTAGGAAAGGAGCAGGTGGTCAAAGCAATGCAGTCTTCCAACCCATGGAAGGAATTGAAATGGCTTGCAAACCAATCCAGGCCACCCTTGCAATTGATCAAACCGTCTGAATTGAGGATGGTGGTGGAGAAGAGACAGGCAGAACAACCTGTTGGTGCCAAACGTCACAAGGTGCCAAAAGGTAAGGGCAAAGGTGCTAGGTTGCAGCCGATCAGGATCGATCCAGATGCCCTTCGACTCGAAGCTGGAATTTTCCAGACACAGGCAGGAGTTCCTCTCAGCCAAGTCAGTTTGGTGCAACTAGGACCAGCAGTCTCTGGGGTTGCTATCGTGTCTAAGGAAACAGCCAGACCTTACTTGCAAGCGGCGCATCCGGTGTCCAGTGGTGCCTTGGCCTTGTTTGTTGTCGATGGTGACGAGTTTCCTGCGTCGCAATTTGCGGTCACCAAAGAACGGGTTCCCTTAGTGTGTGCCTCCAATGCCGAACCGGTTTTGCTTGATGGACTGTTGGTTCAGGTGGGAGGGTTGCAGGTTGTGCGTGCTCCAGCAGCAGTCAAGTGTGCTGTCCAAGCTGTCGCCACATGTGTTGTCAAGGTTATGGTGTACAAGGATATGACTGTGGAATCATGGGTGCATGTGTGTGCCCATCCGGTGCGTCATGTCTTTTCTAAGTTGCCACGACTTCAGCCATGTGAGGACTCTGAGTGTCTAGGATGTGAGTCATGGCATCGCTCTGAGCTTTTTCCTTTGGACACGCCAGTGATTGAAATCTGGGGAAAGCAGTGGCTCAAGCTGAACTATGCCAGTGCAGCTCCTCCACAGGCTGACATTTTTGCCGTCAATTTCCGTTTGCCAGAGATTTTGCAGCAGGTCATCCAAGAATTCTCAGGCTATGGAGGGGTGTTTGTGGAGCCGAAATCGGTTGATGGGAGAAGCCCTTCTGAAGAGTACCAAGTGGTTTGGCTGGCAAAGTCAGGCATTGCCCAGCTCACACTGCAAAGACAAACCATTGCAGAAGTTTGTGGACTGGCACGAATGGGATCCAAATTGGGGTTGCGGTGTCGTGTGCAAGATGCTGCCAAGGTGTTTGCACTGTTGAAGCCAGGCCAACATACCTGCCCCAGGGTAAGAAGCAAACCTATGTCTGTGGCCCCTTCCCTTTTGGTACTTTGCGCAGTTCGGTCTCCACAGCTTTGGCAGAAGGGGGGTGGACTGCTCGGGTCTTTCAACCAGTTGCAGCAAAAAGTCATGTGCAGGGCCTTATGTACAAAGTGCATGCAGTTACCGGCCCACCAGCTAAAGTCATGCACATGGCACATGGCGATGTGGTGATTGCAAAGGAGGAGGATGAAGAGCTTCCTGTGCAAGAGCGACCTAAGATGGTGGCGACCCCTGCCACAGAAAGCTTTGTAGCAAAGGATGGGGAGATTGACATGGTCCACTTGCAGGATCCGTGGGCCAGAGCTGCTCAAAAGTTGCCGAAGGTCAACCCAGTCACAGCAACCATAGGGAACCCAATGGAGGACATGGAGCAGAAGGTGGTAGCGGCAGTCCTAGCCCAACTACCGAAGCAACCGATGGATGTTGACAGTGAGCAAGCAGGCCAGCGAGTGGCCCAGTTGGAACAGCAGGTTGCTGAGCTGCAGAGCCATACCCAGGCGCTGGGGCAGACTGTTCAAAACACAGCAATTGAACAGGCAGCACAGATCCAGGAAGTCCGCACTCAGGTTCAACAACAAGGAGTTCATCTGGAAGCAGCCATTGCGGCTCAGGCAGCCCAGATTCAGGGATTCCAAGATCAGTTCCAAGAACAATTCAAGCAGCAAGTGACACATCAGCAGACAATGCTTGATAGCATGTTTTCCAAGCAGATGTCCCAGTTTGAAGGTCTCCTGATGAAGCGCCAGCGCCAAGAGTGATGGTGCCCAGTTGTCGGTCTTGCCCCTTGCGGCAATTGGGTAGAGCAAACTAGGGGTTTTGGACGGTGTCTCCGTCTTTGGTGGTGTGCTGTTTGCCTCCTTGTCTGGGGAATTTTGTGCAGCATTTTGGATTTTGGCCAGACCTGTGGACTTTTGATTTTGGATTTCGGCCCTGATTATGGTAATGAACTGTCTGTGCAGCAACAGCATGTCAGCCGTAGTCGTGGGTGGATTTGGACTTGTGCCACGATGCGGGGGGTATCTTGGCGTTCACTGATGGTGCGTGCACCTTTTTTGCGGTGGTTTTGGGTCTTGGTCTGCTTTGGACTTGTACGAGTTGGTGAGGCGAGTCATCCTGGTCCCTCAGGCACTTGGACTTTTGGGGTGGCCAATCCGTCTGGGCTCAATCATAAGCTTGATCACATCGCTCATCTGGAGGGTGATGTGTGGTTGATGTCGGAGACCCAACTTAGTCAGCGGGGGTTGTCTGGATTCTGTAAGGGGCTCAAAACTGTCAAAGCACCATGGAATGCAGTCCCAGGGGCCCCATGCCCAGTGAGAGGGTCCACTGAAACAGGAAGCCACTCTGGTGTCATGATGCTGTCGCGTTTTCCAGCACGCCCTTTACCTCATTCTTTTGGGGAAGCCTATGACTCAGCACGACTTCAAGTTGCTGGTTTCGTGGTGGGGCAGGTTTGGGTCACTGCAGGGATTTTGTATGGGCTTCCATGTAATGCCACGCATGTTCAAGCCAAGTTTCAAACTGACTCACTTCTTGCGGAGCTGGTGGATAGGGTGGCATGTTGCGGCCATGGATTTCGTGCCATAGGGGGAGACTTCAACTATGACACACATGAACTCACACAACTGAAAAGGCTGCAAGAAATGGGTTTTCGTGAAGTGCAGGACCTGTCTGCCTATCGTTTTGGAACCAGTGTTTTGCCAACAGGGAGGGGCAAGCGTCGTATCGATCATCTTTGGATTTCACCAGAGCTGCAGCAGTTGTTTGTTGGGCTTCAAATGCGGTCTGACCTTTGGGCTGATCACGTGGCTGTGGAAGGGGTTTTTGCGCAAATTGGGGCTTCACCGACCATTGATGGGTGGCACATGCCGCAGCCTTTTCCGTGGCCTGCTCAATGGACTTGCCAGGTGGACTTTGATGTCAGTGTGGACTCGTCGGTGGCATATGCAACAATGTGGCACCAGTTGGAGGGTCAGGCCAAGTGGTGGGTGGGTCAGCAAGGTAGGGTTGTTTCGGCCAACCAATGTGGACGTGGTCAAACTGTTACCACTGCCCCCCGCCATGTTTACACGTGTCCGGGAAAAAAGGCCAGAAAAGGTGATGTGCAACCAACTTTTTTGGGGGTTAGCCTGAGCCATGCGAGGATTTTCCGTCAGCTCCGAAGGTTGCAATCTTTGCATAGGTTGCTGCAGCATGGATGTGACACATGGAATGCTTGTATCAATCGGGATGATACGTGGAAAGCAATTTTGGCGGCAGCTGGGTTCCCCTCTGGATTTGGACTTTGGTGGGGTGATCATGGACTTCAACCATCTTTTGGACTTTGCTTGCCTCGTGTGTGTCCGAGCGTGTCTGAGGTTGGTGGCATGTTTGATAGCTTTCATGCATGGGTGAAGCAATATGAAGCAGGGTTGGCACAATCGCGGTACCACCATGCCAAGCAGCGTCGTGAGTATGATCTCAATTTTGTCTTCAAGGATTGCAAGCCTGATCCCTTGCCAAAAGTTGATACGCTCCTAGATCGGGTTGAGGGCCATATCGAGGAGGTCAGGGAGGAGGACAGTTCTCTTGTTTTGGTGGATCCAATCACAATGTTGCCCGGCGCTCCAGTGGTGGTCAATGGGCGTGCTGTTGATGTCTTGCACCATGAAGCTGATCAGGTCTGGGTCATGTCAGTGGATGGCATTTTGCCAGGGCACACCTTGGTCCAAGAAAAACCGGTGTGCTCTGATCGGGAGATCCTGAAGCGCTTTGCTGAGGTTTGGGAGCCACGATGGCAGAAGCTCTCACATGTTGCAGAAGGTCAATGGACCCAGATAGCAGCCTTCATTGAACGAACTTTTCGTCCAATCAAGTGGGAGCACAAAGCTTGGGATGTTGATCGGTTTTGTCATGCGGTCAGTCATAAAAAGAAGGTGGCAGCAAAAGGCCCTGATGGGGTGAGTCAGCCAGATTTGGCAGCTCTGCCAAAGGGTGGTTGTGAGGCTCATGTCAAGTTTTTCCAGTCGGTAGAGCAGGGTCAGGCATGGCCAATTCAAGTAGCCACTGGCTTTGTCACGAGTTTGGCCAAACACTTGCAAGCACAGGCAGTCGACCAATTCCGTCCAGTCACAGTCTACAGTCTTGTGTACCGTCTTTGGTCCTCCGAACGGGCTAAGGAAGCTTTGAGGTCAGTGGCAAAGGTGGTTCCAGGGAGTGTCCAAGGGGGTCTTCCGAGGCGCCAGGCTAAAGCTATATGGTATGAGGTGGCTCAGGCTTTGGAAACTGCCTATGTGGACAATGAGCCGTTGCATGGAATCATGTTGGACTTGACGAAAGCTTTTAACATGTTGCCGCGGTTTCCACTGTGGGTGGCCTTGCGTGCGTTGGATTTTCCGAAGGGGGTCTTGCGAGCGTGGGTTGGTTTTGTCTCTGGCCAAGCACGACGTTTCAGAGTGAGGCAGTCTGTTGGTGAGGGGCTGCAGTCCTGTCGAGGTCTTCCAGAGGGGTGTGCACTTTCGGTGTTTGGAATGGTCATCGTGGACTGGTTGCTGGATGAGTGGCTGCAGCAGCTAAGTGTTTCGGTGGACTTGCAAGCTTTTGTGGATGATTGGGGTGTGCTGTTCCGTGATGCTGATACGTTTCATGTGGTCTGGCGTGCCATTTTGGATTTCACGCAGCTCATGGACTTAACCTTGGACATGGCCAAATCCAAACTGTGGAGTACTCATGCTGCTGCCAGGGGCCAGTTTAGGGAAACAGCTCTGCATGTCGCATATACCGCCCGAAACTTAGGTGCACACCAAAACTTCACAAGACACTGTTGGAATAGTGTTTTGCAGTCCAGGTTGAAACAGATGCCTGAAGTATGGTCTCGATTGCGAGCCAGCCTGAGCCCATATCGTGCGAAAGTACGAGCTTTAGCTATGCTGGGGTGGCCGCGAGCGTTGCATGGGATCTCAGTTGTTCACCTTGGTCACAGCCATTATAAGGTGCTGCGCACCGGAGCCATGCGGAGCTTGAGGGCAGAGAGGAAAGGAGCCAATCCGGTGTTGCACTTGTCCACAAATGGCATGCATGTTGATCCGGAAGGTTGGACAATTTTGCAGACTTTACGGGATGTCCGAGAGCTTGGAGGGTATGAAAAAATGGAGCGTCTCCTGTCTCTTTTTGCCTCGCGTGATGTGGACTTACCAAAAAATGGCCCCACAGCTGTGTTGTTGACACGTCTGGAGCGCCTTGGTTGTGCTGTTAACACCAATGGGCTCGTCCAGGACCGTTTTGGGTCTTTCAACCTTTTGGGACTGAGTTGGGATGAGTTGCTCTTGCGGGTGCGCATGTCTTGGGGGGTTGTCTTGCAGCAAGAAGTTGGTCACCGTGCTTCGTTCCAGGGCATTGACATGGTGGACCTAGGTGAGTTACAGCTTTCTTTGCGGCAGTTTGGTCAAATGGACTTGGTTTATCTGCGTTGTCATTTGGATGGCACTTTGTACACACAAAACGGTAGGGCCAAGTTTGAATCCAATACCTCTGATAGGTGCCCCTGGTGCGGTGAGAAAGATGGGTTTTATCACAGAGCTTGGAAGTGTCCTCACTTCGCTGATTGCCGGAGTCACCTCACTGCGGAACAACTGGACTTAGTTCCCTCTCTTCCACTTTGCTTGTCTGCGCATGGATGGCCAGTCATGTTGCCGGAATGGGAAGTGTTTTCTGGTTGGTTGTTAGGGGGTCATGGACTTAAACAGCTGTCATCATTTGAGCTCCCTAAGATAACACATGATCGGTTGGTTGATGTGTTTGTTGACGGTACAGCAGCTCACCCAAAAGAGGCAAAGTTGCGTTATGCAGCATGGGCAATCACGTGCGTCCCGGGTGGTCCGGGGTCTCTGGACAATCAGGTGGTAGCTGGAGGACATGTGGAGGGGCTGATCCAGTCACCATACCGAGCAGAGTTGACAGCGATGCTTGAGGCACTCCGTTGGGCAACCCGGCAGAATGTACGGGTGCGCATATGGTGTGACTGTCAAGGTGTTTGTCAGGGGGTGCGGCGATTGCAAAGAGGTGGCGTTGTCAAGGTGAATGGACCTCACTCAGACCTCTGGCAAGAGATTGCTCAGTTGCTTGCAGACCGGGAGAAGGAGGATGTAGTGGTCTGTAAGGTGGTGTCTCATGGTGATTACCAACAAGCCACTTCACCATTGGAGGAATGGGTGTATTGGCACAATGCACTCACCGATCATGCAGTTAACAAGATCAATGAGCTTCGACCGCAAGGTTTTTGGGTAGCATGGAATGGATTGGCCAAGGCACTTGAGCAACACCGGAAGTTGCACTTGGCTATACTTTTTACGTTACTGAAGTCTGGTCGCAAAGCTCACAGAGAGCAGCAGGTGGTTCCCAAAGTACCGGTGGTTCCAGTTCGACGGGAGGTAAAAATGCCGGTGCCGCCTTCTTGTTGGACACTGGGTGACAAGACCGTCAAGAGGTATGGTCGAGGGAATGCACAAGCCTTTCACCAATGGTGGACTGCGGTTGGAAACTCCATGCTTCAATCGGAACATCAGCTGGTTTGGATTTCAGGGGTACAATTGTTTGCTGCTTTTAACTTGGCAACTGCATATGTAGGACCTTTTGTTTGGCGGAAACGATGGTACTCTGTAGGAGATGACATACCTGACCAGGCGCGAGTTTCGTGGGGCTCCAGGGTCAAACCTTTTCTTCTCATGATGCGCTCGTACTTAGCACAGCAAGGAGTCAAACTTTGCCAGAAACTGACCAAACCGCGATCAGCAGCGGTTTCCAGATGGGTTGTCAGCTACCGTTTGCGTTGGCATGATGCTTTGGTCGACCAAGTCGACGATGCACTGTTTCACCTCAAAGGGCGCCAGCTGGTCACTGCATCAGACCTGGCTGATTTGAGACCTCCAAGGACGGGGTAGGCGTGGACCGAGCGAAGGGACTCAGGGTCGTCTTCTGCCCTGGGACTCTACAATAAACCGCAATAAACCGTAATATTTTTCAGAGGGGTTGAAACCACCAACCAGTTATCTAAGATAGCCGCAACTACTATTTTAGATATATACAAAACACATGTTCACGAGTACCCTTGAGGGATGTCGACACCTGAGCAGGTCTGCTTTCTGCACTGCGGTTTCAACTCTCAGGTGTGGTGGTGGAATGGCTTTCCATGGAATATATATATATATATAAATATCCCATAGGATCCATGTATGCTATATATGGTAACATTCACCATCAATACACATGTTAGCATATATACCATACATGGATCCTATGGGTATATTTTTTTTGCCAAGACGTGTAGATCTGTGATTTCTTTGTGTTCTTTCAATGTTGACGTCCTGTTTTTTTTGGCGTACAACATCCATATGCTGTATACAATTACATAGAAAAAAACATTGTTCCACGGGGATGGAAAGCTATTTATGGATGTATGGAAAACAAACTTAGATGTGTCAACACACTAATTTTCCAATGCTTTCCATGTGTTTGCGTGATAAACGTCCCTGAACTCCAGTTTTGCGTTAGTCTGAACGGTCTTAACGTCCGCACACTGGGTTTTGACGTCCGCTGTGCCAGAGAATTGGGGCCATCTCAGGCCATGGGGTTCATCCGAACGCGGCTGGGAAAAGCACACAGACAGGGGAGATGTTATGATATGTTCCATTGCCATGTTTGATTACCGCAGGGTATTGGTGAAAAAAATCTTTTGGCGGCCTTTGATTGGGCCAGGCTGGATTTGATGCCAACGCGCTGAGGGGCTTGGTCAACAGGACGCTTTCGTTGGTGGTACCTCTGCCACGGAAAATCATAGGAAACAATGGGAAACTATCGGAAAATATGGAACAATCATAGGACAATCATAGAAAATCATGGGAAACTATTTGAAACTATGGGAAATGCTTCAACTGAAGAATATGGGCACCAAAGATCAGAAAATAGTTCAATTGAAGAATGTAGGAACTAAGCGTTAGGAAATTCTTCAACTGAAGATCCTCGAGAGCTCAAGGTTATGAAATAGTAAAACGATTTTCCTATATAACCCATATGCTCCATGTATGGTATATTTACCTACATTCGGGTGATTTTTAGGGCAAATGTTGGTAACTATTCCAGCACCATTGAGCATCTGGGTAACAGGAACTAACGATTCAAATCCTGGCTTTTGGGGCTGATAGATGCTTGATGAGGGTCAACTGCCGAGAAAATCGGGGGGCCCGGGCCCTGTGTCAGCTGCCATGGGAGTTTTTATTGTTTATGACCATTGTTGTCCTGGTGTAATACCACACATGGCTATAGGTACAATAAGATGTGTGCATTTGTTTGCATGTGAAAAGTAATATTTATACATTAATTATATACAATACATAATTGTATATACAAAACATGAGAATACAAACCACACCCGTGGCTTTTTGGACAAGCTTCAGCCTGTGGAATTGGCCGAACTGTGTTTGTTTTGTTTCGTACACCCGTTTAACAAGTGGTCATTTTTCATCAAGTGATGTTGTGGGTACATATTAGAAAAAAAAACATAGCCAACGCAAGAACCCCCTTTAGATACCCATTCAGGGAGGGCGGCCCTTACTGCGTCAGACGCTGAAATCTGACATCCTTGTTTTTTTTTGGATATTGTACTGTTTGGCCATTTTCTCATTGTTTCTATTTTATATTTAGTGTTGGTTGGACAAAGGCTTGTTAAATCCCTGCTCGATGTTTGTGATTGAAATGCATTTGGCAAATCCAACCTGGTTTCCCGTTTCGCAATCCCATGGTTTTTGTGTTTTTTTCGCCTTCCTACCTGTCATCCCTGGAAATACAGGAATTCCATCCTTTACCAAATCATCATCTCTTGGGAAAGTAGGGTACCCCGAAACCCCTATGATTTATCATCATGTCCCCCATTAATGTCAACCCTGGATTAATAAACCCCTAGATTGTTTAATTGGGAAGGTACCATTTAAGTATCATATTATGACTATTGGAGGAGTACCCCCGCTAATTAATAAACCATGGTTTATTAATCCGGGGTTGACATTATGTAATACTGTAATGGCCATCTATTAAGGGTGAATACCATCATTTCTCGACAAATCCCATTGATTCTGGACGCTGCAGGACTGCTGGAAGTTGGTCTCTAGTCATCTTCAAGTATCCTGAGAAGCAGCTGGTGGAGGCAATGGCTACCGGCCCTACCATGGGGGAGTCATCCCATGGATACACCCTTGGACTTAGGTCATGAGAGCATCCTCCCAAGAATACCCGGCCTGGGAAACATAGCTATTATGCTATTGAACATGGCCCAGTCGAAATAGTGGATTTACCCAGCTATAAAATGGTGATTTTCCATAGTTACGTTAGTTTACCAGAGGGTATCCCAAGAATGATGTTTGTCAATATTTATGCTAGAACTCGTCCATCATTGTGGAGCACAAGCGGCGCAGCTGTGGCTCCGACTCTGGAGATCTGTTATTTTTCGTTGCGCGGATTGGTTAATGTCAACCCTGGATTAATAAACCCCTAGGTTGTTTAATTGGGGGGATACCATTTAAGTATCATATTGTGACTATTTGGAGGGTACCCCCACAATTAATAAACCATGGTTTATTAATCCGGAGTTGGCATGATATGGAAATAGTACCAAGAGGGAAAGCCAGTAAACTCGCCCCACTTTTGATTCATTAAGATTTTGGGCCCTATTTGGGCTGCTGTACAATGACCACTGGGGGCGGTTACTGGGCCAACGAAGCACTGGGCTTTCCACATGCGCCTTGCACGTCTCCAGGGGGAGCCGTTCAACGAATTGGAAATGCCACTGGGAACGCCGAAAAGGGCTGTGAACAGCAAAATAAAAGGGAATTTATGGATATCTTATGGATATGGTATTGATATTTTATGGATATTTTTATGGGTGTTTTATGGATATGTCTTATGTTTTTTTTTGGTAGAAGAGGTCTTGATCCACCCAATATATTATATAATATATACATATATATATATATGGTTTCATTGTTGAAAGGTTGATCTCTGTAGCTCTGGTTAGTTGGCGCTTGCCACCAAGCAAGTTCAGCTCGTAAGAAATCGCGAAGGTTTGGTTGAAAATTCCCATGTTGCGTTTGGATACATCCCGGGTGCTTGTGAGTTCCCCTTTAAGTTTATCTTTGTATTTTAACACATTTAAAACCCAGATTTCTTATGTGTTGTTTCTTTTTTAAAATCCCTGTTTTCAAGCCACCATGTGCAGTCCATGTTGAAAATTCACCTTCGCCGCTGCGTATCTAAGGCACTTGTCCCAACTCTATGAGGCAGGGGTTGGAGCCTGAATCATCTGGAAATGACGCTTGCTTTACATACTTACATACTTACTTACTTACATACATACATACATGCATGATATTATATATGTGTTTTCTGATGTTCGATGTATGATTCGTACAATCAGCATACAAACCCACGTATATTGGTATGGGTCGATACTAGGAGGACCAAGGATGGTTTTGCATTGTTTGACATACCTGCTCACCAACTCCCTTGGGATATCCATCATTTAGTTCGATGATGTTCTCAGCGAACTACACCTCCATTTAGTTTGGGGATTTTTGATTGCCAAGTTTGAGTACCAGAAAGTAAGTCCAATAGTTCGATAGACCTAGCATAAACCG
Source organism: Cladocopium goreaui (assembly GCA_947184155.2). NCBI lineage: Eukaryota > Dinophyceae > Suessiales > Symbiodiniaceae > Cladocopium > Cladocopium goreaui. The sequence goes on from CAMXCT020006687.1 coordinate 118,262, forward strand.
TTGTTGGAGTTATGTTCACCAACTCAGCATTCACGACCTGCGTTAGCTTAACTATAGGGTTTGTGCTGATTACTGTAGAACTAGGGTGGGTTTATGTGCAAGCAAGTGGTTAAAACTGATTAAACATCATAATAACTGAATATAACAGTCTAACTATAATGAACAACTGATATCATTATAGCTAATTGCTAAATATACCTATTATAACTATAGTTAGACAGTTATTAGTTAAACTAGTTTTTTTTAAGTATGATAACTCTATCTAACTACATCTAACTATAGAATAATTATCTCACTATAGCTTTTTATAAAACAACAAAGATCAACGGTGATTCCTCCAGGCTGCTGCCACGGGCCTCAAGATGAAAAACCTCTTCGAGGTACGCTTAGAAAATAGCTGGAAAGTGTTGTGGAAACCGTGGCTGGAAAATTGGGTCATGTAATAGCTAAATCACCTAATTTTTAAGGTCAATCACTGTTGAATGAGAGGTAAAAGATGGCAAAAGCACCATTTTAGTTCCCTTAGTTAGAAAAAGGTAAATCATCAGAAAATGACGCAAATCCATCAATCCGACCCATCAATTGCTAGTTTACTTCATTGTACGCTTTTACTGACCCAAACATCAAGTTCTCAAAACCCGGATGTTCACCTATTACGAGGGTCATAGTCGAGAATATGTAGCCATGGCTCAGCCCTGCAACCCCCCCTCCACCCCTCATGGTCATGGTCCTGTATGTACGCTGTCGGATATAGTTGACATTTTGCTAGCATATAAATGATCCATGTAGGGTCTACTTTACCCCCGCCCCCCCTGTGGGCTGGGTGGGGGCTAGGTAGTGTGTCACTGGCACAACTAGTGTGTAAGGCAGTAAGTAGGTCATATGTGGCCAGCATGTAAATGATCCATCTAGGGTCTACTTTACCCCCGCCCCCCGTGTGGGATGGGTGTGGTGTTGTAGAGGTATGATGTAGATACTGTAAAGGTCGTATGTGGCTAGCACGTATGTATAGCACATGAAATCTTGATAGTAGCTAGCATATGGCTACTATAAAGGTACTTCATGGGCAGTAATACGTTGTTAATAGAGTGATGGAAGGTGTAGCTTACCCCCCACGCCCCCCCTGTAGGATGGGTGGGGTTTTATAGAGGGATCATGTAGATAGTGTATAGGTAGTATGTGGCTAGCGCGTATGTATAGCACTATAAAGGTACTTTATTTGCAGTAATACGTTGTACTGTAAATAGATTGTATGGGCATATTCTAGGCAGTAGTGAACACTGCATGGAGGTATCCTGTTATGTAGTGCATAGGTGGCACGAGGCCAGCATGTAAGTACAGCATATGAGCATATGAGATCTTGACGGATGGTGGTAGACCGCTGGTCACCCCCATGGGGGTGGTTGCTGGGGGGAGCTACTTGTAGGGGGTGGGATAGCATTGGGGGGGAGGGGTTGCCGGACGCCGGGCGGGACCATATATACATATTATATAGATACCATGAGGGGAATGACCATCTATCTAACCGCCATTTTGATGTTGAACAGGCACAGGGTTTTCACCCATCCCCATATGAACTATATATATATAAAGTGTATAGAATCTATAAACTATATAATTACATAACATATAATATAAGTTTAGTGTGTATATATATATATTATACGTGATTCAGACATAAACCATGTGTTAATCAGGACAGCCCATTGGTGGAAATCAGGTCTTGAGGCTTGAGCGCCTCTGGTCTGCAGTGGATTTACGCGAGAGCATCGATGCAAGCACGAGCTACGAGGCAACCGTTATGGTGTTCTGCAAGGTCGGGGGGGCCTTAATTAGATAGGTTGGTTTATGTTGGTTTAGTTCACTATAACTATGGGATCTTGATTATACATATATATATATATATATATATACACAATTGTATATATATATATGAGTTTTATGACTCATACAGCTTTATATAACTAGGCGTTATGGCATTAGTCGAAGTAGTTCATGGGTTTTCCTCCATCAACTTGGAACTTTGCACTCGACCAAGCAGTTTATTGGGATATTATGTGGGCAATCCTTTTGGTGAAACATGAGGCGTTTTTCAATTGGGGGGATACACCATGAACATTTTTTTTTTTTGCAACCATCATGGTCATATCATGGAGACATAACGGGAGAAATGGATAATTATTGAATAATGTCAACCCCGGATTAATAAACCATGGTTTATTAATTAGGGGGTACTCCTCCAATAGTCATAATCTGATACATCAATCCAATAATCCAGGGTTGACATTACAATTGATTGATATAGATACAACTGGCCGTGTGATGTGAGTTTAAGTCCAGGCATGTGGCATTTACCTGCAATTGCAGAGAAGTTTGATGGGAACAAACATTGATAAACAATAGGATTTTTACGGGCAGCGTGTGTTCAGACGCACCTGCTAGGTCTGGGTCAAAAGAAGCAACCTTCCCACATGGTTAGCAGGGATAAAGACTGAATGAACACAGATTAGGACATGCATTTATTTAGTACGATATTTGATGTGACTAACGCATATAATAAGGATTTGTACCAAGAAGATGGAAGAATATACATTTGCATATGTATATATATATAATATGTGTATGTCAAAACACAAACACACACACACACATTATACATGCAATCAACCATAGCAATGGAAAATCATTCATTTGTAGATGATGTTCCCATTAAGACACCATTTATAGAGGACTTTCCATTGCCACGTTTGATTACCAGAGGGTATGATACATACATATATATACATATATATATACACCCTCTGGTTATTTGACATAGCCATGGAAAATCACCATTTTTAAAAGGTAAACCCAGGTAAACCATCTATATGAAATAGGCCATTTTCCGTGGCTATGTTTAAAAACCAGAGGGTAATATATATATATATATGTTATAGTCCTGCTGAGCAGCGACGGGATCCCAGGAGTTTATGACGCTGCGCCGAAGTTTGCCTTCGCTGCAGCTCAGTCTCTTTGAAGACAAGGTTCGCGGAGTCTGCGGACGGTCGATGGCTGGGTTTGGGCTCCTGAAAATCGGGACTCTACCCTCCGGTAAACGTTTACATAGCTATGGAAAGTCACCATCTTTAATAAGTAAATCAATTGTTTCTATGGGCCATGTTCAATAGATATGTTAAAATACCAGAGGGTATCAACAACTTTAGCTGGTTGTAGATATGGGAAAACAATGGGGTCCGAGAATTGACGGGAAAAACCTTCCATCCACCGGTGAATGATGATTGTTGTCATTTTTAGAATGGCAAACTTTTAAGGTATACTACGGGATTTTCAGACACACCCGTATGTTTTGAATCGTGCATATATTCATAGATACACATTTGTGTATGCAAATGATCTAAGTATTGCTGATTGTTCTCACTATCTCTCACTCAACTTGAGAGTCCTTTGTTAGCAGGTTTGGTTCCGCTCAAGTCGCAAGAACAGCATTGCAGGAAGGTGAGCTCACCCTGGGCAACAGTTTAGTTCTAAAACAACATTTTAGCTCAGTTCCAAATGTTATACTTTCTTGTTATTTAACGGTGTTTTTTGACAAATCACCATCAGGCACATTGTTACTAGGTAAAGCATCATAATTTATCGAACTAAATTGAGCGTTTTCCATAGCTGTGTTAAAAGGAATCCACAAACAATGATCTCAATAGTCATCTTTATGTTGATGTTCAAAATAACATATTTAAACTACTATTAAACTGATTCTGATGAACAAACTCAGAAAATCGTTTGAAACCCTCAAAAAACCTCCCATTTTCTCAGCCTTTTCGCCCGCCATGTCGATGAGTGTTTGCATGAAAGCGACGCTGCCGTTCGCCTCCGCCATTTGTGCCATCGGACACGTGGTTCAATCGTTGAAACGGAAGGGGAAACCGTGGGGAGACATCACATCTTTTGGGATGTGTACCTCAGGGATCCCCAGGGTATGGTTTGTTTGTTGGGTTATTTTTGTTTGTTTCGTTGATTGTTTGTTGATGTTTGTTGATTTGTAACTTACTTTTTCCCCACCTGCCAGGTGAGGGTCTCTAGATTTTAACACAGGCGCAACTCCTTCACACCCTCCTTCACTCCTTCCTTCGACTCTTGCTTCCTGTGGGCCTTGGCTGGGCCCGAACGCCATATCGCCATCTCCGGATGCAGCTGGGCGCGCCTGGACCTGAACACATGCCAGAGAGAATGTCACATAGAATGCCAGACAGAGTGCCAGATAGAATGGCAGACAGCATGTCAGAATCTATGTCAGAATGCCACAAACAATGCCAGAGAGAATGTCGCAAGACATATCACATAGTCTGTCAGAAAGCATGTCAAGGATATATGTATATTATATATATATAGATCGATAGATAGTATTTTTGAATAGATGGCAGAAAGTGTCAGAAGATATGCCAGAAAGTAGGTCAGAAAGAATGTCAGATAAAATGTCAGATAAAATGCCAGACAGAATGTCAGAATGGATGCCAAATAGAATGTCGGTGACAATACATGTAGGGCTGCGGATGTGATTGCCATTCTGGCGCTACTCTCTTCTTGCTGTCTTGTTGCACACTTGGAATCTGAACAGTTGTCTAAAATGCCACCGTGGGGGTCACTCGAAGTAAAGTAATTTGTTTTTGTGATGTTGTGATGTTGTGTGATTGTATTTGTGTGGTTGAAGTAACATGTATCCGTATGCGATGTGATTGTGTAAGAAAGCATCCATAAACGTTCTCAAAGTTTGTGTTTTCATAAATCATGATGATACATTGCCGATGAACATGGTTATTGTCCACTATTCAGTGGAATAGTTAGAAACAGTCTTACGGTTCTGCTAGGACACTCCCAATTCGGAGGCTAGCGGATTCTTACCTTCCTATTTGTTGCACAGTTCCATTGCTGTACGTCTCCAGGCTTCTCATTATTACCCCAAATACCCTGGGGCTACTCTTTAGTGTTTGTTGTTGGTCAGTTGTCCACATCGGGTTCCAGCAAGCGTCATTGGGATTTGCGGGTTTCAAGAGTTTGGCAAATCCTTAGCCATAGGATCCATGTATGCTATATATGGTAACATGGATCCCATCAATATACCCCAGTCATGTTAGCATATACCAGCACCATGGATCCGTCATGGGTTAGCCATGTTTGGCAATTCTTGTCACCCAATGTTCCATTGCCAAAAGGTGATCAGGTGATCAGTCCCGAAAAAGACCTTTTCGATCCTGGCCCGTGGTCGAGTCTCACATATTTGCAGATCATAGATACATATAGATACCTCATACCTGGATGCTCCTTTAACTTACAAGGTGAGGCCACCAGTTCTGTTATGTTGATGCGTCTTGGTTTATAAAACCACTTGTTTGATCAATATCTCCAGTTTCTGTCGCCTCGGGCGGAACATCCAGGTGGAATTTTCATCTATGTTCCTGATCTAAATCCACCACAATTCAATGTGTTTTTCATGGGTAAATCATATTAAATCATCATATTTCTCATCATGTTAAGATCCCCATTTTGGTTGGTTAAACTCCAGTTGATGTTTCCCTGAAAAACCCATGGTATCCCATGGTGAAAACGCCACAAGTGGCTTTGTCGTCAGGTCTCTTCACCTTTTCACGTGCGCTCTGCAATGTCTCGGTCTCGCCGCTACGAGGCCGGGGGATGCTTGAGCTGGTGAAGTGGTGAACCATATCTGTACATGAATGGTGAAGAAATAGAGAAGTGAACCATTAAACATATATAAACATATATATATATACTGGCTGGTGGTTTCAAAGATTTTTGATGTTCCATTTCATATTTGGGATAATCCTTCCCATTGATTATTTTTTTCAGAGGGGTTGAAACCACCAACCAGTATATATATATATATAGTGGGTAAAACAATGTCATAAAACCACTCATTTGGGAATGGCAAACATACCAGCTGTTTATGTTGATTTGGGGGATGGTTTGTTACAGCTCAGTATTGTTCCCCACATCTTTGTGTGGGGTTCTTGTTTTCGATTCTGTATCCCGCTCCTCCGCCGCCTCGTCCTCCTCCTCCGCCGCCTCCTCTCTCTTTCACACACAACTTGCTCACACACAACTTTGTCGCACACAACTTTGCCTCCTCTCTATTTCACACACAGCTTGCTCACATACAACTTTGTCACACACTACTTTGTCACACACACACACCATCTTTCACACACAACTTTGTCACACAATTGTCACACACACACACACACACGCACCTTTGTCACACACAACTTGCTCACACACAACCACCCAACTTTTCCACTCACACACACAACTTGTTCACACACAACTTTGTCACACACCATCTTTCACACACAACTTTGTCACACACAACTTTGTCACACACAACTTTGTCACACACAATCTTTCACACACAACTTTGTCACATACAATTGTCACACACAACTTTGTCACAGACAACTTGCTCACACACAACTTGCTCGCACTTGGCGGCATCCACCATCACTTTGCGTGGCAGGTGTGGCACTTGGCGACATCGACACTTCTTTGCGTGGCAGGCGTGTCACTTGGCGACATCCACCGTCACTTTGCGTGGCAGGTGTGGCGCTTCGAGACATCCACCTTCGTTTTGCGTGGCAGGGGTGGCACTTGGCGACATCCACCGTCACTTTGCGTGGCAGGTGTGGCTCTTCGAGACATCCACCTTCGTTTTGCGTGGCAGGGGTGGCACTTGGCGACATCCACCGTCACTTTGCGTGGCAGGTGTGGCGCTTCGAGACATCCACCTTCGTTTTGCGTGGCAGGGGTGGCACTTCTGGCACTGGGCTGGCTCTAGTGGCGCGCTTGGGCCGGTGACGCCGCGGCACTTTGCGTGGCAGACGTGGCACTTGGCGACATCGACCGTCACTTTGCGCCCCAGGCGATCCACCTTCGTGTGCTTGGGCCGGGGGTGCAGGAAGACCCGGTTGTGTGTGCCCCAAGCTCAGTTTCCAGCCGAGCATGACAGCAAGGGCTGTGGGCTAATGCGCCTTGCTGGGCACACACCGAAGCAATGGCCGGCCAGTTCACGTCCTTGCGACTGTCGAACGTCCCGCCCTGCTCTCCACCGCGTCGCTTGGGAGGCCGATATCTCACACACAAGTATGGCACACGCAACTCTTGCATACACAACCGCAGCTTTCTTACACACAACCTGTTCACACTCATACACAACTATTTCAAAACTTCCTCACTTCCCCGTCCCGCTTCAACTGTAGTTTCTCCATTATTGGAAAAAGTTGACTTGTGGGGTTATCCGGTCCTTTTTTCCCCCATACTAATATACGTATTACTGTACAATTTCATAGAATTATATCCGATTAATAATTACTATATATATATGTGTGTAATGATGATATCGGTGTATCCGAAACCATGCAGAGAGTCACCTCTCGATAGGTGGTTGCATCCCAGTTGATTTGTATGGTTAGAAGAAGATCGTTTGAAGACATGTTTTATATATATATATATGCATATGTGCATACAAATAGACAATATCCAAACACAAAACTGTCAACTGTCAGGAGTCAGGTGATGTGAGCTGACAATTTACCAAACTTTGACAGGTGATGTGAGCTGACAATGTACCAAAACTGTCACGTGCTAGGAGCTGACAATTTACCAAAACTGTCAGGTGATGTGAGCTGACAATTTACAAAACCTGTCAGGTGATGTGAGCTGTCAATTTACGCAACCTGTCAGGTGCTATGAGCTGACAATGTACCAAAATTGTTACTGTAGGTGATGTGAACTGATAATTTACCAAACTTGTCAGGTGATGTGAGCTGACAATTTACCAAAACTTTCAGGTGATGTGAGCTGACAATTTACCAAACCTGTCAGGTGATGTGAGCTGACAATTTACCAAACCTGTCAGGTGATGTGAGCTGACAATTTACCAAACCTGTCAGGTGCTATGAGCTGACAATGTACCAAAATTGTTACTGTAGGTGATGTGAACTGATAATTTACCAAACCTGTCAGGTGATGTGAGCTGACAATTTACAAAAAACTTTCAGGTGATGTGAGCTGACAATTTACCAAACCTGTCAGGTGATGTGAGCTGACAATTTACCAAACCTGTCAGGTGCTATGAGCTGACAATGTACCAAAATTGTTACTGTAGGTGATGTGAACTGATAATTTACCAAACCTGTCAGGTGCTATGAGCTGACAATGTACCAAAACTTTCAGGTGATGTGAGCTGACAATTTACCAAACCTGTCAGGTGCTATGAGCTGACAATGTACCAAAATTGTTACTGTAGGTGATGTGAACTGATAATTTACCAAACCTGTCAGGTGCTATGAGCTGGCAATGTACCAAAATTGTTACTGTAGGTGATGTGAACTGATAATTTACCAAACCTGTCAGGTGCTATGAGCTGACAATTTACCAAAACTTTCAGGTGATGTGAGCTGGCAATTTTCGATCCAAAACTGTCAGGTGATTGCTCGACAAGGTTCTTGTGTGTCGGGTAGAAGTTGTTTGTATTTGCAATATGTGCGGTAATTGGGGCATACCCCCAAGATGGGCATTCAATGCGATTATGATGATCCACCAGTGGATGTGGGTTTGGGCCAGACCCAGATGATGTTGTGTGTTTTATCCCCATGATATCTCCGTTCGACCCCCACAATACCTGCAAAATACTTCATTTGTTGTTCCCCATAAGTCCCGGATTAGTTTATTTTTTTGGTTGTTTTGCTAATGGAAAATCTTGTGGATTATCAAAGATTGACCATGCCAATAAACATCCATAAACTGCATGATTTCTCAAGTTTGCCCAACTTGTTATAGCTGACTCCACCTTTGGTCCCGATCCAATCGTCCGCGGCAGATACTGTTGGAGACGACCCAGCTCTGAAGCAGGTGGAGCTGTTGAGAGCGGAGGTCTACAGAGGCCTGGGAATTTTCGTAGGGGATGTTCCATAGCTGTCTCTATATATGGAATTATACATATACTGGTCGGTGGTTTCAAACATTTTTTACTTTCCATAATACATGGGATAATCCTTCCCATTGACTCATATGTTTCAAGATGGCCAAAACCACCAACCAGTATCTCTATATGTGGACTGTGGAATTAGACATATATATATATGTATATACATAATCATTGGGGATTCCAATATCCTCATCTTCCATCATCTTCCCAAGTAGTTTTGTTGGCCCTATTTGGATGACTTTTTTAAATGATGACGTCACTGGAATTTCCGTCGGAATGATGGTGAAGAAGAGGCTGGCCGTATGATAACAGCTATTTTCAGCTTAGTGAATTAGTGCATTGTTTGTAGTATCATGTATGTGTCTCCCATGTCCCATGTATGAGTGGGATGTAATTATTCAACATGGTCCCTAGCTGTGTCTGGTTATGTATTACGTTCTCCACAGTCCCAAATCGGAGCAACTGAAACACATGGCCTCTCAGTGCAGATTATTATCCTCCAGGGCCCCAGTATTCAATATATTTAACGACTGGTGTTTTTAAATATGTAATGTTGATCCCATGAAAACCAGCTGGCAAGTGGTAGTTTGAGTGCGGTCAACAACTCACAGCAGTTTAGGCTTTCTGCACCCTCCCTCGTGACCAAATGAAGACTTGCCATGTGAGCAGTTGTTCAAAACCCCTGTTGGTTGATTATTATATGGGATTGACCAATATATTGAGGATTTTATGAGATTATCATGGATTATCATAATCCATGAAGGGGGAATCCCTACCAACTATGTTGAAGAAACCGTTCAAAGAGTCTTCTGCCCCCTTAGAGGACTTGGGCTATCCCTGGTGGCTAGTCGGTTTCAGGGGTTGTTGATTCGCCGGAGGCCAGTCAGATCTTCTCCAGGAGAGGGGGGATTGGAGAAGGGAGCAGCAAAACCTGGAGATATGTTGGATGCCTTACCCTCTGGTAAACTAACATAGCTATTGAAAATGGCCATTTATAGTGGATTTTCCCATTAACAATGGTGATTTTCCATAGCTATGTTAAATTACCAGAGGGTAAATATGAAATTCCTTCATTCTTGGGGCCAAAAATGATTAGATCCAATACATCCCACGTTTCTTGGGGTATTTGTTTGATGTTACGGGGCAAAAACCACTGACAGCCGGAACGTCATTGGATCAGAACCATGTCTAACCAATGGTTTCCTGACTTCATGACCACTGGCTGTTTCACTTCAAGAACTCGCAACCACAGAAATGGCTTGTAATCTCAGTATAATTCAACTGTCTGGAAAAACATATTATATATATTATATATACAGTATACATACTATATTTATAGTATATGATATATATATATATATACTATATATGTAGTATATGATATTTATATATATACTATATACTATATACTATATATATTCTAGAGGCAACATTCCCATATTCAGAAAATCTTCGCATACCATGTTTTCATCGTACTCCAGACCTGGGTTTTGGTATGTTACTTTGATAGGCATTTCAGCTCAATCTGGAGGGAACAGTTGGCCCACGGCGAATCCACTGAATGCCCCTCCACAGCTTTCTATCCCCTATGTCGTTCCAAAGCAGCTGTGGACGTTGAATGAATTGAAGGCTGCTTTGATAAGGAAGTTTCCTCATTTGTCTACCGAAGAAGGACAGGGTTGTCAAAGGTAACGTTTTTAAAGGTTGGCTGAGTAAAAATTAGCAAGTTTCTTCCCCGGGACCTCACCCAAGGTGAACTCGGAAAAATAGAACCCACTGGTGTGCCCCTGGAAGTTTGGGCTGGCTTTGGGATTGGAATTTTGGTGCTGGCCCCGAAATTTCCCTATGTGGTCTCTATACCAGCCACGCATACTCGGAATTCTTCGGATTCCACAAATTCTTCGCACTCCAGCGAGGGCATCGCACTCCACAGCTAGGGACGTACACATACTGTAAAATCCACGCACTCTGCAAGATCTTCGCACTCCATAAAATCTTCGTACTCGGTGATTTTCTCTTTTTTTCTGTTTTTTTTCTCGTTTTTTTTTTTCGTTTTTTTTTTGGCTAAAATCGCCTGGAATCACGTTTTCTGGAATATGGGCAAGGTAGCGGTTTCGCGTGAGACGTCTGTAGTTTCACATACTATCGCATTCCAGGCCATTTTGGCCAAAAATGACAAAAAAGTAAAAATGAAAAAAAAAAGCTCCGCAGGGTGAAATGTGATAATTTTCTGGTATATGATGGAAAAAAACTGGTGTTGGATCCATGGGGAAGGTCGAAGGGGGCCACGCATATACTGTTTTATTTTCGCATTCCAGAAAATTAGCGCACTCCAGGGGTGGCATCGTACTCTATCGGTGGAATTATTTTGCACGGAAGAAAACAGGATCGTCGATGATTTGTGTTCCCAGATCCTGTTGTGCAGAGCTCTTTGCGGGGCCACAAAGATGTCAAGAAAGATGGGGATGGCGCTGCTGATGAAAGGCCAGCCAAGCGTGCCAGAACATAAGCTTAAAGCTTATGAATTGGGCTTTGAGATCCTGAAAAGAGTAGATGACAAATTCCCATAAGAACATTATTAATCAATTTTTGGAAAGCTCAACATTATTAATTATGACGTTTCCAGAGATTGTTGAAAGTAAGGATCTTCTTTGGGGAAGAACATGTGCAGTCGACAACGTACATGCCAGAAGAAAAGGAGTACTTGGCAAACTGTATGAAATGCAAATTTCATCTGAAAGGGGTCTTCGCAATTCCCTGAAATTTCCCAGCTATTTTGGCATGGAATATGTTCGGCCCTGGAATATGGGCAAAAAATATATATATCCCATTGAAATTTCTGCGTTTTCCTGGATTTCCCAGCCAGCCCTGTTTGTTTTTTTCGCAGCCGTGAATGTTCTCTCAGGCACTGGAAAATGTACAGGTTCAACTACAACATTTGAGGTGATGCCGAGAGAGGGAATGGGTCTTGCGACAACTTTTTTTGTTGGGGTCTACCCTCTGGTAAACGTTTACAGTTTGCTATTGAACATGGCCATTTATAGTTGATTTACCAATTAAACATGGTGATTTTCCATAGTTATGTTAGTTTACCAGACTTTATGTGGGATCAAATTTGCTGTTGTTGAATTAGAGTCTTGATACATGGCATGTTTTCATTAGGCAAGATAGGATTTGTACATATTTGTACCTTGATCCCACAACCAATCTTCATTGGTCAGGTGTCGGCCAAAGTATCCTCAAGAGTCGACTCATTTTGCAGTTCCGTCCTGGGTCAAATGGTCAACTCTTGTGAATAATATATAGTTATAGTATGTATATATATAGTTATTGTATATATTTTTATAAACATATAGCAATAGTAGTAATTTGGCCATTTGACATTTGAAAGATGTGCCATGTCCAAGGCATTCAAGCCAAGTTGGATTTGTTTCTGGTCGTCTGAAACATTGCAACAGTCCGGAGCACAAATCAAGACTCCCTGCCCGCTCTTGACTGGTCGAAAACAACTGTTTCTGACGAGGTAAGAAAAACGTTCATTGGGATTGAGATGGACTGGTATCCCCCCAATCAACTGGGTATTCCCCTCAAAACAGTTCCCCCCATCGATTCAGATGTTCCACCCAAAGGAATGGGTATTGCCGCCAAATTGACTGGTTCATCCTAGGCTGAGCACCAAAGATGCGCCAGTTGCCTCAGTGGAGTTACTTGTTCTATGAGTTGTGGCAGAAAAATATGGTGATTGTCACATGTTTATATGTGAAATCCCTGCAGTAATCCAAGTAGGCTATAAAAACCTCCCGGACTTTAATTTCAAAATGAATAGCGTTCCTTATTTGATGTTTGCTGGGCTTTGTTTCCCAGAGGGTAACCGGTCATGGCTGGCTGCCCACCCGTGCTGTCGGGGTTGACTCTGGGCACAACATCATTTGACCGCTACGAAGTGACCATGTTCTAAGCCCGGACGCTTTCTGTTTCAATGTTGACATGACACTCTTCCAGAAGTCAAGTGAAGATGTGAAAACCAGTTTCATCCCATCTTTTCTTGGCATATCTGGCTTAAACCATGTGAAAACCATTGAAAACCCATGGCTTTCCATTGCTTTCCCGTGGATTTTCTCCATAAATCTCCCAGGTCGAGCACCAAAGCCGTGCCGACCTCCGTCCCGCCGGTGCCCACCGCCGCGCCCCGAACGGAGCCGGTGACGCCGGCCACGGCCGCGCCGCTGCAAGCCGTGACGGCCGGGCCGCTGCCGGCGCTGACGGCGAAGGGAGTCGAGGGGCAGCTTGGCGCAGTGAAAATCTGGGGGAACTCCACCAGTTTGGTGATATGGCAAACATGGGTAAATTCTGGGGAAGTCTGAATTTTGATAATGTATATATATATATATACATATTATTGTGTATTTATTTCATTACTTATGTATTTTTTATATGTTATTTATTCATTTATTGATTTATTTATTTGTTTATGTATTAAAAAAAGACAATTCCATTATATTCATACATATGTTATTATATATGAATATATATGTATATATGATATTATATGATGATATATAGATATATGTGTCGTATGAATCACTTTTGTTCTGTTGGTATAGCAATCATCATGATTGATCAAATGATGAGTTGATTGATCCGGAGGTGACATGAGCAACTTCACCGTCATGAATGGGCAAGGAGAAAGGCTGATTTGTAGAGGACTGGCCTCTTCCAAACAAGCTTTTCCCAATGCTAGGCTATGTTTATCTATGTTTGTTTGCCGCAGTTCACTCCACAATACTCTGATCCATGGAATCCATGGTGCATAGCGGCCAGCTGAGGAATGGAAAAGGTCCTATTTGGGACTCAAAAGTGGCTGCTATTGCCACTGGGTACTCCTGTGGATCAACCTTGGGTAAAGGTTGGGGGATGGATTGTTTTGATTTTGATGCTAGAAGATCAGATCACCCCGTTGTCATTTCTTGTTCTTTTCGGCAGTTAAGGTCGAGATTGATCTATGCTTGTAAAGTAGAAAATAGAAATAAATAGGAAATGATAGAACGCGCAGATTGAGTCAACCAATACTGCATGACTGCAGGAAGAAAACTGTGTTTCAAAGGTTGAAGTTGCAATTTTGCCGATGATCCAACTTCTGATGAGAGAAACTTACGCGACCACCAATTGCCAAGATCTTTGCGAAAACGGTAGTGCAGTTTTTTTATATGGCAATGGTTTGTCTTGGTTCGTCGGGGAATTAGAGTACCAAACTATATATATATAATATTTACATACCAGTTTGAAACGTTTTGTTTTTTCCTCAGGCAGGCTATCCATGATTAGCGACGATCTAGTGTGTTTAGTCATTCGGGGTGTATCTCCTATGACATCAAGCGTATGGACTGTGGGATTTTCGAAGTGAACCTCCTGTGTGTATGGAGACTGCATCATGTCGTCTCCCAAGTTTGCACAATGCAGTAGGGCTAGTCGAATTCAGTAAGGCTAGTTGGGTTTCCTCGCATACACTGCAGTACAAGGTGTCAGGTTAGCTTATTGCTGTTCATACTGTGAATGGAAGAAATCCTGCAGCAACTTGGTAGATGGTTTATCCGAAGTTTATCCCTTCTTAATCCTATTACTACAATGTTTCATAGCTACCAATACTGTACTAAACCAACTGATGCAGGATTTTGTCTATCCACAGGTGCTGTCAGGATTTCAGGCCTCAAAGATTTCAGGCACAGCACGCCTCCAGGGTCACCAGGGTCACAGCTACGAACAAGATGACGGGACCAAGGAAATGAAGGCTGAAAAGCAGTACTGGTATCAGCGTCACGAGAAGAACGCCGCTTGGTAAAAGCACATGTTTTTTTTGGTGAAAATACCCTGGTTCACGCTTGTTGTTGAATTTTAATGATATACAGTATCCCTATTGTTGGTGGTTATTAGCTATAAATATCCTGACATAAAGATTAAAACCACGGTTTTACCTTCTGCTAACTTTGCACTTTGCACTGGTAAAGAAACAACATTTATCAAAGTAAATGAATCACGGCGACTTCACAGGCGTGCACCCTGGGGCTCCTAGTCTAATGGGTGAAGAAGAGGAGGACTTGCACAGAGTTAACTAAGAAATAGCGATACGTATGATAGGTCAGGCACGAGCCTAAACCCATGATTCAGAAAATATGCTTGAAATAGGGGTACCCCAGTCATCCATTTATAGATGGGATTCTCCATGTTCAATAGACCATCCAGCCATTGGGGTGCCCCCCAAAAAATATGTAAAAACGTAAAGAGGGATCGACCGAAACACGACCGAAACAGCTGAGGTGATGATTCACCCAGGTTTCATCAAGTATAACTCCAACTGGCCCTGCCTTTGGGGCGAGGAGCCTGGCAATAAAATGTCACCGGCGATCCGTGACTGTGAGTCGATTCTTTTTAAAAGGGGGTTTCCTAAGCCATGGGGGTACCCCAAAAATGGAGGGTTTATGAAAATCCCACTAAAATGGATGATTTGGGTGTACCCCTATTTTTGGAAACCACTACTGTATATGAGAAGAGTGTACAGTGTATATATTGCCATGTCAACATCTTGGAACTGCTATTTGTTGACCTCCAAATTGAATTATGTAATTATGTTTATTTGGCTCAACTCATGAACGTTTCTTAGTGGCCCTGTCGATACCCCTTGAGCCATACCATTTTCTAGTCTAAAAGCAAAGACAAAACTAATCTATACTGGTGTCATATATACGGAACGTTTTGTTTAAACTATACTGGTGTCATGAAATGTGGTACAGCTATACGTTTTAAACAAATGGTACTATACGCTTTAAACTATGGTTTTTGAAACTATACTAGCTTTTCATGCTTTAACGATAAAAAATGGTTTTAAAAACGAAAGGTGAACGGTCTCGTTGCAGAAATCGCTCTCGGAAGCTCCAGCGCTCCAGCTACGCGGCAGTTGATGTCCAGCACATGTTACACTATTTTCAGATGTCATCCGTAAGGAACGGTTATTTTTTACTAGCATTTTTTTATTATGTTTATTATTATTGTTATTATGATTATTTTTGGTTTTATTATTATTACTATTATTACTATTATTATTATATATAAGTCATCACTGAGTCATCATATAGGTCATCTATGATGATCTAGAACCTAGAATGATCACATGTTATGTCACATTTTATGTTTATCTATAATAATATGTATATATATATATATTTATCATTATAGACAATGCCCCACAGCCCAAGCAGCCGTGTTTCTTTTTTGACAAATCTCCAGGAGTACACCGGACAAGGAAGCGGCGATGGAAACAAGTGGACCTGCGGCGCACGGCTTATCCAGTCACCATGTGTGGTCTACTCCTTCGGTTCCAACAACGACATGAAGTGCCCCGGCTGCCCTGGCCCTGGCGTAAAGCTTAAAGGCTGGGGAAAAAATGGGGAAAAAATATTGGCTGGTGACCGCAACCAGATGTAACCTACGTAAGGTTACGCGCAAACACCCCGATTCGCCCACACCCCTTCTATGCGGTACACTTGGGGATATCAAACGTTAGACTTTACATTCAATTGGGAAGATCAACCAGGGTATTTAGGGAATATAAATTTCTCACCCCCGTTAAACTTCTACATTCATTGAAGATCTTCAAAATGGGTTTAATTCTCCCACCCCCGTTAAGCTTCTACATTCATTGAAGATCTTCAATAAGGGTTTAATTCTCCCACTCCCGTTAAACTTCTACATTCATTGAAGATCCTCAATAAGGGTTTAATTCTCCCACCCCCGTTAAACTTCTGCATTCATTGAAGATCTTAAATATGGGTTTAATTCTCCCACCTTCGTTAAACTTCTACATTCATTGAAGATCTTCAATAAGCGTCTGATGATGATGATGATGTTGATGATGTTGATGTGGATGTATAAGAGACTCGCACAGGTCCCTATGCTGTGCGTGCCGATATACAACATTAAGTTAGCCATGATGCAAAAAACTCCCATTTTTTACCACGTTTTCAGCACATACGAAGATGGCCGCTGACAAGCACGGGCAAATCGAGGTGTTTGCCCGTAAGGTTACCCTGAGATGTAAGCAGAATATATATATATATACAATGTGGGGCCCCCTCAGTGATGTTAGATGGTTTAGATTCACCCCACTAGCTATAACTATATAGTTATAAGTACCATAAACCATAGTGAAATTGGAGTTATGTGCACCAACTGAACGCTATCCAACGGGGGCCTCAAATATGGTCCATATGGTGGAAGATGGTGGAACGATGGGGATCACAGGCCATCCTTCAACAGTTTTTTAATGGACCCTACGAGTATCAGCAGCACGACGGGTTTATTTAACAATAATAATCCTTATTGAATAACACTAGTACTAATAAATACTAGTAGAATTGAGAATGAATATAATATAATATAATTATATACTGTAACGCAAAAAAATGTATACTCAAAAAGTTGATATAACTATATAGTAGCAATCATCAACCACCTCAGCCATTGGTTTAAAAATGTCAAAAGCCACGCAGGTTCGAGTTGGGTATCCACGAGCTGGGCCTCAACTGCGAGATCCACATCTACGACCCCACGGTGAACGAACCCGCGCAAGCCAAATCAATAGGTGGGATATGTTGGGCAAAACGTTACATTTGATGTCTTTTAATGGTGATTTAATGGTGATTAATCCTCTGGCAATGGCATATGAATGGCTAGTTGGTGGTTTGGAACATGAATTCTATTGGGAATGTCATCATCCCAACTGACGAACTCATATCTTTCAGACCACCAACCAGTTACATTTGATATCCTTTTCCCATTTGTTGGTTGATGAATAGAGGGGTTTCTGAAGAGAAACCCCTTTAAGTTAAAGGTAAATGATGATAGATGGGATTAACCAGCTCCCGGCCCCTCTATTTTTACCAAAAGGACATGGATGAAACCAGGTTTCATCGATGGTGATCCGGGATGGTGATACCGTTTTGTAGATGGCTGGGGAAGCCTCCGTTAGTTTTTTGGGGGGGGACCGTTGAACACCGGACAAATCCCCGGAAGGATGGGGTTTCCCCCATGAAAAACCGGGGGTTTGTCCAGCCAGATATCATCAGAAATCATATCCATGCGTTGTTGGTACATGGTCATGATCCCCATCTGGTTGGTGGTTTATCATGATATATAACCATTACATCCCATGATAATAGTATTAACTATAATAATATCCCATCAATATTCCCTTTAATTAATAATCTGGTTGGTGGTTTGGAACATGACTTTAAATTTCCATAATATATGGAATAATCCTTCCCATTGACGTTCATATTTTTCAAGATGGTTAAAGCCACCAACCAGCCATGATATTCCCATTATACCCCCGTCTATTGTTGGGTATAACCCCACTTTTTTCAAAACCACACATAATCCATATCCCCCGCCAAGATCATTGAAGTTCCCAATAATAAAAATCATGATGTCCCAAATATTTTGCCAGTATACATATCCAACAAATTTCCATTAAAACAATTGATAAGTAATCATGTCCATTCATGGCCATATCATGTTGGTATATGTTGGTTACATACTGTGGAAGAAATCCTGCACCAGTTGATAGATGTTTTATCCGTTTATCTCATTATTTATAGGGTTTCAAGCATCCAAGGTGGTGCAGGATTTCTTCCATTCATAGTATCATTGGTATATTCCATTATTATCAATATCAATCTCCAATGTTACATATCGTATTAATGTCCCATAAAAATCATATCAAACAACTACAAGGTGGTGCCCCTCAGTTATAAGTTGGTTTAGATTCGCCCCAGTAACTAGTTCGTTATATCTACCATAAACCACAGTGAAATTGGAGTTATGTTCACCAACTTAGCTAACTATGGGGCACCACCTTGTAGTTATTATATCAAATAACTATATCACCATAAACCATAGTTAGATCATAATATCTACCATAAAAATCATATCAAATAACTATATCACGGTCACATCTCCTTATGATCTTCCCATTCTATCCTCGTCTGTCGATCTCGACCTTCAGGTGCCAAATACCACCGCGTGGGGCTCGGCCCGCGCGACGGCTTCATGGGTCGCTACCCGGATCCTTGGCCGCAAAAAAAGGCGGACAACCTATAGAGTTCACCATGGATTTTACCATTGAAAATAGTGATTTGGATATAGTTGGATAACTTGGATAGATAGATAAATTTCTCTGTGGAGTTCGAGAAAACTATCAGAATTGGATGAAATTTGAATGATTTGTATGTTTTTTAATGTGTATAATGTATATTTACATATACACACACGTAGCATCACATTGTTTTACCATCAAAACATGTAAATATTTCGACTTAGAATAATTTATTGTATGATTTACGCATCAAGCACATTGGATATAAGTATAGTTAATCCACATCTATAATGCCTAATACCTAGATGGACGGATGATTATGAGTTGAAATTTCTGGTGCCCAAACATTACTGCAACGTCTGAACAGCAGAAGCGTTGCCACAAATTGTGTGGTCCTCGGTTTACATGCCACTGTGGTTACGGTTACCTTCAATATTGGGTAGACGAACCTCCCAAACGGGTGATACAGTTTCTGTTTTGGGGTTGTGGCGTTCACCAGGGTACTGGAATGTCACTGGCCCACCTGCTGATTGCTCCAAGGGAGATAGTCACACATCATGGGAACTAACCGACAACAATATTTGCAAATGAAAACACATGGGTTTGGGAACAAAAAGTATTGAATTTCTTGGATATCCCATGCTTGCACAGGTTTTTGTTGATCTGGTCAGTCTGCGATTTGTCTCTTCCCAATCTGTTCCTCTGCCAACTTTGAAGCAAAGGATGTGCCGAGTCAAAGTACGTCGTCAAAGTCGGATTCAAACTTGCCCAAATTCAGGATATATATTTTGTTCAATGATATACAAATCCAGGATATAGAAAAATCATAATATGATAAGTTTAGGATACTGTATATATAAATTCATGCCGCACACATAAACACCACTTGTCATGGCATGTCATAGGCTCTCAGGATGACCCGAGGATAGCCTCTGGTGGGCCATTCAGAAGGCTGGAATCCAGTCGTCAAATTTAAAAAATCCCCATGGATATGATGGGTAATTATTCTGAAGAAACTTGCTTTCTTCGGAGCTCATGGAGGATTTTCCAAGGCAGCATGGTTGTTTCCATGCTAACATGGTGAAACCATGACTTGGATGATTTTGGGCATCCCCAAATTTCAGGAAACCTAACAAACAAATACTATAAATGTTCAACCATTTACGCATGATTTTGAACAATACCCAACTTTCTTAATGAAACCCAGTCATGTTGTATTGTTCAACATCCATTATGGTCCATTAAGAATTTAATGTTGGCGAACCAAGCCACTCCCCCATGGATCTGGGGACCTGGGGACCCAACTGGGACCCTGAGGTGAAAACCTTGAAGTCGCTCATGGCTGAGAATGGCCACAAACACATTGATATCCTCAAGGTGTGGAAATTCTCTGGATAAATTGAGGGAGAAATTGCTTTGAAACACCAAGAGATAGCGAAAAAAAAACCTATTAAAAATGATCCTATGATATCCTATGATGGTGGATTTTCGTGGCCATTGTCCTATGAACTAATTATCCTGCAATGTGGGGCCCCCTTCAGTTATAAGATGGTTTATAAACCCCACTAGCTATAGTTATAAGTACCATAAACCATAGTTATTGGAGTTATAAACCAACTTAGCTATCTTGGGGGCCTCACATTGTATGTTTGGTGGTAAAACCAAGAAAATCCAGGTTTTTTTTTCCATGATCTGTCTGCAAACCACTGGAACCATCCTGCTATAGATGTTTCCAACATTTTCCAACTACCCGGCCTGGTAATGACTAACATAGCTATTGAAAATTGCCATAGAAATAGTGGAATTACCATGAATTACCCATTGAAAATGGTGATTTTCCATAGTTTTGTAAACGTTTACCAGAGGGTATATTGGAATATCTTAGCCTCTTAGTATGTTAGACACCCTGGTCGATAATCCTCAGTGTCAATGACTTTGTCAGTGCAGGTGGATATCGAAGATGCAGAGCACGAAGCCATTCCACAAATCGTTCCTTGTCAATGAAACAAGCGCAAGGATTACCGGTGTAGATCTGCAATCCCGATAGATTTCGGTCGACATTACCCATATTAGGGACCAAAGATTTGATATGTATCGAGCCGAGCCTCTAAAAAGGGGTATAAATAATAAATACGTTTGATTCATAGCCATATGGGTATGGATCAATACCTACTAATACCATTTTTAGTGGGATGAACATCCATTTACCAGCTATTTTGATGTTCACCAGGGCTACAAGGTTTTGACACACTGCCATATGGCCCATATGAACGTTGGGAAGCCAATGAGAGTTTCTCGCGTCGGGTATCGCCATTTTCTATCGCCTTAAGTTTCGCTGGGATGATGGTGACCATGGTGACCATCTCCACCGAGTCGGTTTCAAAATCTGAAACAACTACAAAACCATAGGAAAATGGTGATTTAACCACTATAAATGGTGATTTTATGATGGTTTAATGGTGATCTAATGGGATTTACCCTCTGGTAAATTTTCACATGTTGACCCTGAGAATCACCAATGTTTCATGGAAACTCTTCTTCCAACCCCGATGACTGCCAGGGTCTATGTTAATTTACCGGAGGGTGCTAGTTACATCTATAGTTACATACTTTATAAATTAACTAGTTACTGTATCTATAGTTACCATCCTAGTTACATCTATAGTTACATATGGACTATGTATTTGTGTCCTTTTTTATTTTTCAAAATGTCCAAGGCCCAAAAACTCGATGAACAAATCCAAAAACGAAAATTTCACGGGCACCAAGGCCGTGGACGGATGGCCCTCCATCGGCCAGTTCCTGGTGGAAGTTCACATCAGGCGGGCGTTAACCGCGGTCGGGTTGGAGGGGATGATGCTACCCTCTGGTAAACTAACATAGCTATGGAAAATCACTATTGTTTATGGGAAAATCCACTATAAATGGGTCATTTTCAATAGCTATGTTAAATAACCAGAGGGTAATCGATTTCTTAAATGATTTCAATTGGGCATCAGAATTGGTCACAGAAAATTGGGCATGATGGGAATCATTGTTGAGCTAGACGAAAGCTTTTTGGAGTATTTTTAGACTCTATAGATGATGCTGGGATCCATTTTGCTGATTTTACCAAAATCAACATCCCAAATCAGCAGGTAATCAGCAGGAATTGATTTCAAAAGAACGGTTTCTAAAGAAATGGTGGCACCTGCATCTGTTGTGATGCGTGTCTTCACAGACAGTGCAACATATTATAGATGATATGATATGCATCAAGATATCAGCATATTGCTAGTGAAGCAATAGTAAGCAATGCTCAAATTTACCATAGATTTTAAATGGATGGTATACGGTATAACACCATCAAAATATGGCCGGTTTGAATGCTTGCTTAGTAACTAAGACTAATTTGACAATGCAAAACTATCTATGTTGATATTCTGACAGTGTGTATAGCACATAGATAACCAACTAATACTGTTAACACATAGTGCAACACTAAGTTTTTGTTAAACGGTTACACCTTTCTCTGCACTGAATGGGAGGTACGTTTTTTTGGTGGAAACCATCCATCCTGAGTGGAAACTGTTGATGATTCTACGAGACAATCCATGTCCAAGAACAATATTGCATAATACTACTACAATTTATATGAATACATCAGTAATCATCAGTATACTATTTTTATTGTTGTGATTCATAATTATTGTGAGATTATTTTTCTTTGTGATGTCGATGTTGTTGGTTGATTGTATGATTATACAACATACTATATATATATACATAATATATACCCTCTATATATACACCCTATATATATACACCCTATATATATACACACTACGCATATATATATATATATATACTACATATTGGGGATGATCAGAATCCATGAACTCAGCAACGTCCAGGGGAGTCACGACAGATCTGCACTTGGACCGGATTTTTCAATTGGTGGACGCTTTGCCGCGCAGTCTGAGCGAGCGTGGGATGGTGATCACCGGGAACTCATCCCCCCATAAATGGTGGAAATCATGGTGGAAAAGATCCCATGAAACCATGAAACCATGACATCTTACCATCCAACTTGATACCCGGCCTGGTAAACGTTTACATAACTATGGAAAATCACCATGCTAATGGGAAAACTCACTCTAAATTGCAATTTTCAATAGCAAACTGTTAGTTTACCAGAGGGTATTCTGTCCATGGCACAAGACATCTGACCATTAAAATTGTCCATGGTGGATTTTTTCATGAATAGAATGTTGGCAAGCCAATGCCAGCAGCATTTCGGGATGGTTTAGAGCATAGCACCCACAAAAATGGGCATGGATTGGGGATACCCTCTGGTAATTTAACATAGCTATTGAAAATGGCCATTTATAGTGGATTTTCCCATTGAAAATGGTGATTTTCCATAGTTATGTTAGTTTACCAGAGGGTAGTGACTGTGGAATTGAGTGAATCCCACATTACCTAGTTACTGCTGGTTGCACCTGCAG
>CAMXCT020006687.1:144390-158618 GCA_947184155.2 Cladocopium goreaui
CCGGCCCTTTTTGGGGTCGAAGTCCGAGGGAGGTATGTTGGGATTGCCGTCTGGGGCATGAGATGATGTTCACATGATTTTGTTGATGTAATCTGGGTAAATTTCATCACGACCTCACTGTTCGACCGAAGCCTGGACATCATATTTAGTAAGGGGAATCATCCCAAAATGGCCAAACTATTCAGGGTAGTGACATGTTATAATTGACCCAGAATGTAATGATATGTAATTGATGGATATCGTTATTTAATTTATGTATTTCTATGGGACATACATATGTTTTACAGTGAGGTAACATCAGGTGTTTGATGTAAATTGATGTATTTACCATAAAACCATCAATGGCATTTGCCTATATCTATATATTTATATTGTGTATTATATATAATTGATATACCAATATATATATATATATATATGTTTAATATTATATGTTCCATAAATATACCATTGATATAAACCATATTGATTGTTAATTAACCATATATATATATATATATTACCATCGATATTTTACCATAGATTTACCATAAAACCATCAAATGATGTATTGACGCAAAAATCGATGTATAGATTTTACCATAAAACCCATAAAATAAGATGTATACCTCCAAAACCATGTATTTTACCATAGATTTACCATAAATTTACCATAAAAATTAATCGATGTATTTTCCAGTTCGCCAAGTCGTTTTTTTGGGCTTTTGAAAGTTGCCCGCTGCAGGAAGTGAACTGGGAGTTCGGCCCGGGCTGCTGCACTGAGCACCTTGGATGTTGGATCCGTCGGATATATGGCAGTGTGTCAAAACCAATAGTACCCCTGTAGTTCACATCAAAATAGCTGGGATTTATGGATGTTCATCCCACTAAAAATGGTATTAATAGGTATTGATCCATATCCATATATATATATGGAATAATCCTTCCCATTGACATTCATATTTTTCAAGATGTTTAAAACAGTTAAAACCACCAACCAGATATGGTGAATGTGAAATATATCATAAGTATGTTACAATATGTTATATATAATATGTTAGATAGTAAATTCAGAAAGTATGTGTAATCTATGCGTAATCTATTTCAGATGGTAAATGGATGTGAATGGTAATTAGCTTTTGTTTGCTTTTGGTCATGTTGATAGCGGAATACTTGATGCTAATAGACTACTAGATTGCTAGAGATTCAGATATCGGAAATACAATCAAAGAAGTAACAACTACAGTTAAACAGTTGAACATGAGAATTTCAATACAGACGTCGGGATATAATCAGTCAGAACACTGTGGTACTTGGGTTCGAGGCCGTGTCTCATCTTGAAGGAGAAACTCCAACTTCTGGCAATTTCACATAGCTGCCATAGCGAGTTGGAACATCACCATGTCGAATTGGTAAGTCATCAAAAATGCCAGGCTGCCATGGCAAAAAACAGCTAACACTTAAATTGCCAGATGGTGTGTGTGTGTGTCATGATCTGAAGATTTTAGGCTTCCCAGTATCGTTTGGGGTGAAACCTTTCGTTGTTTTTTTCGGCATCTCATCGGAAAACAGTTGTGGTGCCAGGGATCGCACGGAGGGATCGTAGTTGATTCGATGCTTTGGGTGAAGTGATCAATGGGAGATCCATGGGAAAAATGTTCGAAGCGCTTAAGGTACGCTTTCATTCACAAAAACTGGCGGCCGGAAACAAAGAAATATGACATGTCCCTTGGCGCAAATTTTAGTGATGCGTACTGGAAATTAGCCTCTGGTAAACTAACAGTTTGCGACATAGAAAATGGCCCATTGATAGTTGATTTACCAATTAAAAATGGTGGATCTTTCCTTCGTTTATGTAAACGTTTACCAGAGGCTAGTTGATCCAGAAGTGCATCATGGTTCCCAGGCGATCTTTTGGGGGGGATTGTAAAATCGATGTTTAAAAAATCGTCGTTTTGTTGGTCCATTCATTTGTCCATCATTGGCAATCCCATGAAATCTCATTACCCATGATTTACCAATTGGTTACCCATCATCTAGCCGTCATAGACCCATCATTGCGTCATATACATCTGGGTAAATTATAACGACCTCACTGCGACCTCACTGGAAATCATGGTTAATAAGAGGAATTATCCCCAAATGGCCTTAATTCAGATTAGTGAAATATTATAATTTACCCAGATACATCATGTTGATGAATATGGCCCGTTGAAAAGGACACCGATGGCTGGCCGTTGGACCTGGCCTGACGATGGATGACGGTCCCGGAGTTCATTGAAATCGATTTTTTCTGTAGTTTTTACTATGGGGAATAATCTCCAAAAATGTAAACTATGGTTTGATGTTGATCAATGATGCGCAACCCGATAATTTGTTAATGTCAAAAACAAGACAAGTATAAGTACTCAATGAGACCTTAATTTTCGGGGATTTGGCGGCACAGAAGTCTGCAATGACTTCACTATGACGTTATCACTCATATTTCAGGCAGTTGAACGTCCCAAATTGTTGATGGTTATATAAATCATGTTAAATCCTCATTTTTCATGGTAAACATCACAGTTTTGATGTTTTTTTGATGGTGCAATCACATTTTTTGATGGTTAAATCACAATGTTTGATGGTGACATATCCTTCTCGTGGTTGAAAGACCATTTTTGAAGGTGAAATCTCTATTTCTCCTGGTTCAATAAGCATATTTTTCATTGTCAAATCTCCCATTTCTGTCGGTTTCATTAGCATTTTCGGTGTCACCAGGTGAGGGAACTCCTTGTGATTTTTTCGCGAAATCACCCAGGAAGCAGGCGATCACCTACCAGGAGATCACACAGCAATCGCCGCAGCGCCCACAATACCTGGGCGGTTGGGGTGCCCGTCGCCGTCCCTGACGGGCGGATGGGCGCACGTGGCACGTGTGGGGCAGTTGTTGGTGTTTATTTTCAGACAGGGTTGGAATTTACTTGGATTTTTGGGAGATCTGATCGAAAGGCAATTTGTTTGGAATGTTGGAAAGGATTTGGACATAGCCGACATCTGATTTGCCAGACTTGTAGCCACTTTTGTTGGCCAGATATCTGCAGACGGTGTCCCTGCATCGCCGGTTGTGTTGAGAAGAACATGGCAGAACGTAGCCACAGATCACATCTTCATCGGCACTGGGGGTGCAGTGGGTATAGAACCGGACCTTGAGGGTCCACTACCGTCCATGATGGTCCATGCACTTTGTCAATTCTCAGTTTTTCTGTTCGGTGGTTTGGAACATTTTTAATTTTCCCCAATAGTTGGGATGATGATCCAACCTGACTAATATTTATCAGAGGGATTGAAACCACCAACCAGTCATAACCAGCCCGTCTTTTGTTCGTCTCTATGAAGTTCTTCTCGATGCATTGACACTTTGGGAGGGGGGTTTGGAAAGCTCCAGTCTCACATGGGCTTCCAATAGGGAAGCATCTGCTGGTGCCGAAGAGCTAAAAATCTGGATCAATCACGCAGATATCCATAGATATCCCAAGTCCCATGATGCGAGAAGTTGTTTTTTTTGCTGGGGGATTACCCTCTGGTAAACTAACATAGCTATGGAAAATCACCATTTTTAATGGGACAATCCACTATAAATGGCCATTTTCAATAGCTATGTTAAATTACCAGAGGGTACCAGTGGTTTCAAATGTTTGGTGAGTTTCCCAAATTGGGACCTTGGGATGGTTCGTTGGAAAATCACATCAAAAAATGTCAGCAACCTCTATAGAAACATCGTGAAAAGATCCCATGGACAAATGTCGATGTGCTGTGGCTCGCCGCGGGGCCATGTTGTTTCAAGAAGTCGACAACAAGGTTTCATCAAGATAGGATCACTCGTAGCATGTACTGTTTCAAGAATCAAGAGACTGTGTGTATTGTTTGTTTTCTTGGTGTTCAAATTTGGTTGTCATTGCATATTTGTGTGACATGTACGTCAATGCGTGTCCCTATTCAACAGATTTGTCGCTAAATGGTACCGCACGCCTATATACAATCTATCCTTCAGTAAACCAACCTAGATTCTTAGATGTGGCACATCTGTCATTTGCAAGTCAATTCCTGGGTTTTTCCAGTGGAATGTTCACTGTGTTGATTTGCTGTCAATAATGTTGTATAGATTGTTGGGCTCTTTTAATGTGTATCAATATGACTTATCTCTATAATTCCATATACATCCACAGTGTCACTGGGGCTGCAATGTTATCACCAGAACTAGGGCTTTAGGGCAATCAAACATTGCAATGGAAAATCCGCCATTTAGCTTGAGGATGTTTTTTTTCGGATGTTCGAAGCTATAAAAGTACATTTCGATCAGGGATGTCCCAGCCATGTTGGATGACATCGAAGGGTACTGGAACTAATCATTGATTCTGGTGAATCGGTGAATCCCCCATTTCTGTTGGTTAGGTCATGTGAACAATGTGAACTGAAGTTATATCATGTATTATCATGTTATATCCCCATGTTTTTTGGTTAAACGATTTTTTTTTGCATAGCTTCTGGGGACGAAACGTCGCAGCGTGCTCCATGAATTCAGCGAGGGTTCATCCCTCGAAATCGCGGCCACTGTCGCGCGGCACTTGGCAAAAAAGGTGGGATCGACGACTGAATTTGGTTACCCTCTGGTTATGTCAAAATAGCTATTGAAAATGGTCATTTATAGTGGATTTTCCCATGAAAAATGGTGATTTTCCATAGCTATGTAACAAATTACCAGAGGGTAAAGTATTCTGAGATCGCACGAAAACGAATTTCTCATGGGTGATTACGATTTCATTGCCATCCATTGCCCATGACGGATCCATGTATGCTATATATATATATATATGGTAACATTTACCATCAATATACCCCAAATGTTAGCATATATATTATATATACCATACATGGATCTTATGGGATATATATATATATATACAATTATACCAATTTCACTTGGACGGATCATCTGCCAGATCCAACTGCGTCGTTGGCTGCAGAGCATTGGTGCGGGGACTCGGTCTCGAGATTCTGTGCCAGGATCGAAATGGGCCAGCGGAGTGGGGGTTATGACATATGTTGGATTCAAATCATTTGAAAATATCAGAAAGAAGTACTTTAAAAAAACACGAAGGGAGAAACATACACTCAAAATCACTCAAACTTGTGGAGCTTACTTGAATGATAGAAATTATATGGTATATTTTGGTATAGTGAATAGTGTGGCCCGAAAGTGGATACGTAACCCTGATGAGAACTCGAAATGGTTGACACAATGTGTGCATGCAGGCAGAGGATCATTGGGTCCGGTTTGGGTGTGCGGAAGCCACCCCCCAAAGTGCCCGTGTCAAAGTACCCGTTCAATTTCATGTCTCTAGACCGTTGACATGTTGATATCATCGTCATTCTGTCTCATCTGTGGCACTGCTGACATATGGAGGTTTCCTAAGTCATAGGGGTACCCCTAAATCATCATCATCCCATTTATAGCAGATGGGTTTTTTCCCATGAAATAACATACATAACCATCCAGCTACGGGGGTAGCACCATGGCTTAGGATATGGCCCTTTTTTGTTGACGTATCACCTGTGGTGCATTTTATCCCATCCACCTGGCGTCAACGATGCACCCAAGTAACGCTGCGCCACGGGGGGATAATCCCATCTTTTTGATGTATTAAACACCCACATTGGTGCCAGATACCCTCTGGTAATTTAACGTAGCTATTGAAAATGGCCATTTAAAGTGGATTTTCCCATTCAAAAGGATGATTTTCCATAGTTATGTTAGTTTACCAGAGGGTATGTGTATGGCCATGAAACAATGGTTGCATGGGGGTGTGAAAAATATTCGGGGGAAGGAAATGGCAGGAATTACTAGATATTTATCTGTAACGTTTTCTTCTTGCCGACAATATGGGTTTGGGTCAAACCTGCTACCCCAAAAAAATTGGATGCTTAGGACAGACAATGATAGAATTTTTTCAGATGTCTTCACTGTTGACCCGCTACCCCATCCGCCAAACCTATCCAAATCTCAGCTGGCTATACCTTTGCGAAACCTCGGTTGAGCCGCTTGCGACCCTGAGGAGTGAAGCACACGCCAAACATCTACATGTCCAACGAGGATATGCCGTGGTTCTGCAGATGGTGGAGATTCAACTGGATGGGTTTTCTTTAAGCCTGGCTTAGTGTTTTTTCTCCTAGCGGAAAATAACCATAACCAGAAACTTATGTTTTTTTTTGACTATATAGCACGAATTCACCATGATACCTAATCAAGCAAGTGCTAAACAGCAAAGTGCAACGGAGTCAAAGCTGTTTACCCTCCTGCCGTGGCAATGGACTGCATCCCCGATCAGCATGGAGGTTTTTCATGGCGAAAAGTCATTGGAGTTTGATTGCCGGAGGGGGTCTCTTCATAGTACCCATAGGATCCATGGTGCTGCTATATATGGTAACATGGATCCCATCAATATACCCCACTATACCCCAGTCATGTTAGCATATATACCAGCACCATGGATCCGTCATGGGCATAGGTATTGGCTGAAAAAGGAAAAACAAGAGCTCCTTGTATTGATGATGTATCAATCTTACAGTGTAAAAAATCCAGGACTCCAACCGCTGACGCAATTTGGGGCACAGGATCCCAATATCTTGCCGCACCTTGAGGGACACTCCTCCTTCGCGGTCCTGGCATGTCCGAGCTAATGATGGTGGAAATTGGATGTGGCTGGATTGAAGTTGCCAGAAACTCAACAGACATGTTTTTTACGAATTAATTACTCAAAAGACATGGAAAATAACAACGAATTTGGTGGATCATCCCAGTTCACTTTTCGAGCAATGGAAGCCATGACTTCATAAATGTGGGGTTTACCAGATGGCCCTAGCTAGTTGTGTACCATAGCTACATGGAAAAAACAGCATTTTTGTAGACTCCAAGTTTACAAGCCATGTGATTTCCATAGCTATCAAGGCTATCAAGCTGCAGGGCTGGGGTGCACCCAACAGAGCCAGGTTGTGAAGCCCAGTCACATGACGGAGAGCGAACACGTCGTGGTGGTGCGTGAGGTGAGGGTTTTCAGAACTCGGCAGATGGGTTCACCCAAACGTGGGAGCAAAGCTCATGGGAAATCCATGGATATCCACCATGACTAAGGACTTTCTCTATGTATGTATATGATTAATTGTATATATATATATATATTATATTATATTATTATATATTATATATACATATGTTTTATTGTGTTTTATTGTTTGTGGAGCCCTGGTTCGCAAGTCCAGGTTTCATTTCTGCTTGCTTGGTGCATGGGTTTGAACATGTTTGAAGCATTTTTGTCAACCACATTTGGGACGATGTCGCCCAATGACTATGAGTATTTTTCTCTTTGGGGTTGGAACCGGCAACAAGATGTCAAGGTTTAGAACACATATGTAGAAGAAAGTATTCTGACATCGCACTCGACGAATTTCTCATGGGTGATTACGATTTCATTGCCATCCATTGCCCATAGGATCCATGTATGCTATATATATATATGGTAACATTTACCATCAATATACCCCAGTCACGTTAGCATATATATATATATACCAGCACCATGGATCCGTCATGGGTTGTAGATTGAAGTAGTTGCTTTGCTTGGAAGTGAGCATTGAAAAACCGGTATCCACGTCTTCACCATTTTGGATCAACAATCACCCAGGTCGGTCCGTTCGGTCCGTTCGGGGAACAGCATCATTTCCGATCGAAATTGCTTGACAGGATTGATCCCATTGATCCCCTAGTTCTGGACAGACCCAGTTGAGGCTCTCTGACTGAGAATCTTTGAGTTGTTGGCTTTGTCTTGGATTGCGGGTAACCATCACCATTTTTATAGGTGGTATAAACTTACCATTCCCAGTCATGGGTTGGTTTATAACATTGTTTTACCCACATTATCCCTAACCCCCATGGGTTGTCATCACTTTCCGAATTGTGTCATATCCCCCATGTTTTAAGCGTCCATCTCCGTTGAACTCTTCGCTGAGGGGCGCTATGTCTTTGATGTCTACTCCCAGGGAAAACTTCAAGGTGGCGAATCACAGTTCGAGGGCTTCATCATGAGAAAACTGTGGATGGCTCGGCTAGTTTCATATACCATCTGGTTATTTAACATAGCCATGGAAAATCACCATTTATAATAGGTAGACCATCTATTTCGATTAGGGCCATGGCTTCCCATGGCTATGTTAGTCATAACCAGAGGGTACTCAGCTCGTTATTGTAGAGAGAATATCAATTGTCCTACTGGGAAGTCGGGGAATCGTCCCGATAAAGCAAGCACTTTTTTAACAGATGGTGGATGCGTGTTTGGGATGCGTTTGGTTGGTTGTTCCATCTTATGTGGGATGATGATGATGATGATGATGATGATGAAACCCAGCAACAGATGGGGACAAGAAACCCTTTAGTAAAGGATTGATATGATCCCCATGGAGTCGCTTTGTTTCACTGGTTGGTTGCAGCAACAGACTCTGAAACGCAGATCGAAGAAACGCCCAGATTGAATTCCAACAGCAACTGTGACTAACTATGGAACTTACCCTCTGGTAAACTAACAGTTAGCTATGGTAAATGGCCATTGAAATAGTGAGTTTTTTGTCCATTAATAGCATGGTGATTTTCCATAGTTTTGTTGTAGATTTACCAGGCCGGGTATAGGTTGGTTTTAGCCTCTGGAATTCGATGACACGATGGTCTCCCAAGCGAAGGCGTACAGGGACAGCTGGTGGACAAGGTGCTGGGAGGGGTTTAGGGCTTCGGCGTTTTTGCTTCAAATGTTCACCGTTTTATATGGGGGCTTCACAGTCATATGAGGGTTTTATATCATCAAAGTCATTAGAATATTTTAGTATTGAATCAATACTAAGATAGTATAATGACTTGAATGATTTTGGGGTACCCCCATTTTGGGAAACCTCCATAGTGTGCATATCTGTGCTTTCTGTGGTTTATTTTTGGGTGGCATTTCACATAGATTCCTGATTGGTACACGCTGGAGATGTCTGCTTTCACCAAACATCTCAAGTTGCTCAACAAGTGATGTAAATGTATTTCCCATAGGATCCATGGTGCTGGTATCTATGCTAACATTTGGGGTATATTTGATGGGTTCCATGTTACCATATATAGCGGCACCATGGATCCTATGGGTTTGAATCTATGTTGCTTTCTTATTCCATATATTTCATTAAATCATTACCCTCTGGTAATTTAACATAGCTATTGAACATGGTGATTTAGTTCGTGGATTTTCCCATTAATAGCATGGTGATTTTCCAGTTCGTTATGTAAACGTTTACCGGAAGGTAGATGTCATGAGTCGTTCCCCATAGCCAATGGATGTTTGTGGCCATAGATTTCCATCTCCTGATTTTTCTGGCCAGGTGCAACTGCAAGCGCTGGTCTTGGATGCCTGGAATGAGTTGGGTCCCGAGGGTATGCAGTGGGGAAGACCTGGGCCGATGTTGAAAGACTTCATGTTACCGAAAGCATATGGAAATATGATAAGGAGATACCTTCTGGTATATTAACAGTTCGACCCTGGCAGTCATCGGGGTTGGAAGAATAGTGAAACCACTATAAATTGGTCATTTTCAGGGTCTATGTTAATTTGCCAGAGGGTAAGGAGATATGGGGTATCATCGAAGTATCATCCTGGTTGCTTTACGGCATCTCTTTGGGGTTTACTATGGTGCTGCGTTTCAAAGTGTTTTAGTCCATCCCCGAGATGGCTTGAAATCTCATGTGGTGTTTTTTTAAAGACATCTTTCACACTCAAATGATCACTTCAGGTCTTACGTGGGTTGAAACCCACTTTGCTTAGTTTGCAGTGCTGTATTCAATAGATTCAATAGTACAGTATGATAACTGGTTGGTGGTTTCAAACATGAATTATGTTCCATAATATATGGGATGTCATCCTTCCCATTGACTAATATATTTTTCAAGATGGTTAAAACCACCAACCAGATGATAATTTATCCCATCATATAACCCATATATAACCATTATTATTGGCATTATAACCGATTTTTTGTTTAAACCACCAACCACGTCTTGTCGTGGCCTGTCCAATAAAGTAGCATATAATATGTGGCTTTGTCTGGAGATTAGATACCCCTTGATCATCATAATCCCCGTATAATAATCCCACGAAAAATCACCATGAAATGGTTGGTTACATCATGTTAAATCATGTTAAATCATGAAAGTGTTGGTTAAATCGGTTAAATCACCATATAATCCCCAGAATAATCCCATAATCCCATATAATCCCATTGTTTCAGAGGGCTAGGTATACCACCAACCAGATATATATGATATATAATCACCATATAATCCCTATGATTCACTGGCGATTTGATCGCTTAAGATGACACGAAAGGAGCGCTTTCTCTTGGGAATGCCAGGCCGTCGGGGATCCCAGGCCGCAGGCTGTGCTGGGCATACCTTGGCATTTTGAAATACATTTACTCGATGTACGTATAGAGTATATAAAATTATCTATATATGTATATATATATATATATACATTATATGCGCTGTAATTTAATTACATCAGTATATATATATAATATAATATATATATATATATCAGTATATATATATATGTACATATTACAAATATTGGAACAACATTTGATAGTGATTTTTTAATCGTCACAACAATTTCACTGGACGGCGAGGTCCTAGCCGCGCGGCCTGGTGTCATCGTTGGGGAAACCCAGCTGGCCATCCATTTCTCGTCCGTTAATGATATTTCATGATTCTATTATGTGTATATATAATGTTTATGATATATATATATATATATGTATTGTTTATCTATATTGTTTTCTTCATATATTTTCATGTATGGAATATAGATGAATATAGTTGGATTAGTTGGGATCAACTACTATCATAAATATGTTGTTTTTTTTCAGGATCTGAGAATATCCATGGAGGCTTCATGATTTGGAGCCAACGCTTTTGTCGAAGTCGTCCGCCCGGCAGAAGAATGTTGAAAGCGAACACCAAAAATGGAAGCCCAGCAGAGGGGTCAGAAGTTGTAGCTCAACGGCCTTCAGGTTCGTCAGTCGATACCCTTTTTCATTGGATTGGTTTAAGGGAAAATTTTAATCGGAAACCATAGATTTTCCATGATTTTCCCATTAAATATGGGGCTTTCCTGTAGATTTTCCCTTAAACAAACCCAATGACATTAACTATATCCCACTGAATCCCATTGA
The DNA here is from genome assembly GCA_947184155.2 of Cladocopium goreaui. Classification (NCBI taxonomy): domain Eukaryota; class Dinophyceae; order Suessiales; family Symbiodiniaceae; genus Cladocopium; species Cladocopium goreaui. The sequence goes on from CAMXCT020006687.1 coordinate 155,662, forward strand.
ATCCCATTGAAGCACCATGAAATCCCATTAAATCAACAGTAAATAACCATTAAAATCCATTAAAATCCATTAAAATCCATTAAATCCATTTAAATCCATTTAAATCCACCATATATTAAGTTTTGTTTTTAGGAACCAGACTGAGGTCGAACACCTCGTCACGGCCCGACTGGACACCAGCAGTTCGAAGCGTCGAGTAGAGGAGGCCGCAACGGGCCCCGTTGGCCGTGGCAGCAATGAATGATGGTGTAGTAGTGGGAACAATGGGATTCCACCATTACATGACTGGTTGGTGGTTTCAAACATGAATTTTATTTTTCCATAATGTATGGGATGTCATCCTTCCCATTGACTTTCATATTTTTCAAGATGGTTATTGCACCACCAAGGATTGCAGAAAGTGTGTAGATTCCACATGTTTTGGGCTTGATCTTTTCACTTGTTCCGTCCGAAAATGGATGAAAGCTTCCAACTGAAAAGATCATTTACCAATAATGGTGCTTCTCCCAATAGCCATAGTGAAATTACCAGGGGGTATGTACAATATATCAACCATAAACCCTACTTATCTGATGTGTTTGCAGCAAGCTATAGCGATTTAAAGCTCCCTGGGGGCACTATACATGGATTTTTCGAGTGCCTATGAGCCAGGCCAGAGTCCATGTGGTTTGGGGACGCGCCATGGCTCTCGTTCCTTGGTGGTGGAACTGTCAACCAGCGACCTGATCTGGGCAAATTGTAACGACACTGCGACTGAAGCCTGGAATGATGGCTAGGATTCGGGGTAAGAATGTCAGAATGACCTTATTTATCATATTTTAGATTAGTGAATGATTATATATTACCCAGAAATGATGATTTGACCTTCGAATTGATTAAGATTACAGTTGTTATGTTATTGTTAAGAAAAGATCGTGGATCTATCCAAGCCAGATTTAGGATTGAGCCAAGAAACATGTGGATCCAAGGAAAAAAAGGTCACAGTGGCCAGTGAAATTACGTAAGTAGAAAGTATCGATTTATGTATATATATATATACCCATAGGATCCATGTATGGTATTTATGCTAACATTTGGGGTATATTGATCGTAAATGTTACCATATATAGCATACATGGATCCTATGGGATATATATATATATAATTATATATATATATATATACATATAGTCTAGCGTAATATTCACATGAAGCTGGGCATTCCTCCTTGAGCCCCTGGTTCTTGGGTCACTGACCAGCGCGATTTTTCTCGGGGAAAGTCTTGGCTTTCAATGGAAAAAACCAGGGTCACCCCTGAGTTTGAAGAAGTTTTTCATGAGCATCAATTATTTATTACCCAAATAATGTTTGAAACTCATGAAACTCAGGAACATCAATACCCAGGTGGATTATATGTGTAGCTGGTGGTTTCAAACATTTTTTAATTTCCATAATATATGGATATATATGGGATAATCCTTCCCAACTGACGAACTCATATTTTTCAGAGGGGTAGCTATACCACCAACCAATTATAGTATATATATATATATATATTATATATATATCACAATTTCCCCACATTTTCCTATGATTCCCCATTGTTTCTCTAGGGGATATTCAACATATCCATTATCATTACATCCAGATCCCCTGCGAGGAATGGGCTGTGAACCGGTGGGGGATCCCAGCGGACATCTGAACAGGGGGTTTCCTAAGTCACGGAGGTATCCCCAATAGCTGGATGGTTTATAATACAATCCCTATGGATCCAAACACTGTCTGAGAAGGTACTTAACCCTCCAAATTATAGTCAATTATACCCCAAACACTTCCTAAGAAGATACTTGGATCCTATTGGGAATGGACAATCATTTTTTTTAATGGATGATAACTGGGGGTACCCCCCATTTTAGGAAATCTCCAAGCGATCCAGATATCTCAACTTGGCATCTTGCAGGAGTTTTACTTGCGGCCAGCTGCTTTTTGTAGTCGGTGTTGCACGATGAATGCCAACATCTGCGGCTTGCCACAAAATTGCTGGTTTGTGCTGGTTTGTGCTTGTGATGATTGAAAAACAACGTGATTTGGTGATTCATGTGATTCACCAATATTCACCACTCCCCTATGGAAAGACATGCCCACGGCCCCAAGTGACTTGCAAAACAGAGACCCAATTGTCTGTCGCAGCCAGGGTTGGAAGCATTTTGTTCTTCTCGCATATTGACGATGTTGGTAGGCTGGGGGCTGTGGTGGGCAGGAGTGGCGAGAACTGATTGGGACTTCTCAAGGGAGTGACTGGAAGACCTGAAAGTCATTTTGTTGTCGAGAGTTACAAAGTCAGAACCACATCAAGTTCAGGATGTGCTTTTCGGCGACCTGACAAAGGCGGAGCTTAATATTTTTAGGGTTCCAGAACCCCAGCATGCCCAACATGGACTTTTCAGTCAGGTCATTGTTCGGAAACCCTCCCAATCCGAAGACTCCTTGTGAATCGTACTTGGAGCTATGCTATGTCCACCGTGTCATTGACTATGTCATCATTGTGTTGCCGTGGTCTGTTTCTGTTGAATGCGCAACTATTTCCATTCCCACAAATATTCGACGAACCTCAAGAGACACCGGTTCAGTAATTAGTGAATATAAGTGGATATATATTTTTTGATATAATTATAGTCACGAACTGAAACTTAGAATGACGTTTTGGAAAATTAACCACACGGATTAACACTTAGAATGCTACAAAAAAGGTTACACATAGAATGAATCCAAGGGTTTTGGGGCATGTGTTTTATGATTTTTGCTGACTTCCACGTGAATTATGCTTTCCTTGACGATTTTTGTCCCTCCCTGCTGCATTTGTAACACTTAGAATGCACACCAAACCTTTCCTCTTTCCTTCCCTCTTTCCTTTCCTTTCTCCTTTCCTTTCTCCTTTCCTTTCTCCTTTCCTTTCCCCTTTCCTTTCTCCTTTCCTT